>VZRR01000825.1:89204-177153 GCA_013398015.1 Oreocharis arfaki | reverse complement strand
GCAGGGATTCTCTGCCCTCCTGCAGTCCATCTCGGACGCCCCGCACCGCTGCTCCAGCTGCCAGCCTGCAACTTCAGCGATGGCAAAGGAGGTGAGAAGGCTCTCCTCATGGCACTGCAAAGGTCTTTATTCCATGCTGCCTCCCCAAAGCCTGGGGCCAGCACACGGGCTGGCTCCCAAAGGCAGAAGAGAGGAGCTGTTGGCAGGCTGCTCCCAGGGGCCGAGAGAGGGAGAGAGAGAGGGAGAGAGAGACATGGCCTGGAGCCTCAGTTTACCCGGGTGCCAGGGGGGCGGGGAGAGCACATGGGCAAATGGTTTCCGGGCACAGGGGTGGTACATGGGCGGAGTTGGGATACAGGAACCAATAGGGAGAACTCGAGGAGTGGCCAGGACTAGGGGCAAGGGAAGGAGGGAGACCCCATGGAGAGGGCAGGAAGTGATCAGTAAGCGGGGGTACAGTGCCACAACAAAGAGCAGCTAAAATATGTTTATCATGGAATTAAAGCTTGCTGTAGGACCATACTTTCAGCTTTGTCAGTGGCAGCTCAGCAGAGTTTTCACATCACGCTGCAGCCAAATAGGAACTTTGTTTATTTCTCATGTCTGTTCATTCATGCTTTTAATTATTTAAGAATTACCAGCTCTCCTCATGGTGAGGAGTTGGTGCCTGGTGTTACTGAGGTTCTTATTAGAGTGTTCATTTTTATGCACATGTGTTCTTTTTATATTGGATTTCAAGCAGTCACAAGTGATAGTAAGGAATTATATCTCTTCGTAAAGATGAAATGTGACCCACTGATCAAGAGGTGCTATCCCACCAGGCTATCCAGGCTTTGTGTCTGAACCCCAGACAGGTAAGGATGTGTCCTGTTATACTGAAAGACAAGTACTTATCAAAGCCTCAATACACAGAAGCACTCAGCAACTTCCTCCCTGCTCCCTCACTGCAGCAGAGCTGCAGCTGCATCTGCCATCATTCCACACCCATGGCAGAGGACACGGTGGGACCAAAGAATCACAAACAAATTTAAAATTCATCTTGATATAATCAAGGAATATATTTTTAACTGACGACTTGAGACAAAGATAAGGAACAAGCAAGACACAATCTATTTCCCCCTTTAAACTTGTCCCACACAAGGGAGCAGATCTTCCCACGATGTAAATCAGCACAGCTTCACTGACTGGAGAGAACAGTTGTAATTTATCCTGCCTGAAGGTCTGCACAGAAAGTGCTTGAAGTTTCTTGCAATTCATTGGAGACTTGTGACATTGAGAGCAGGCATTTGACTCCACTGTCCTCTGAAGCGAGTGGCAGCACAGACAACTTATAATTACAAATACTTGATAAATCTCCTTCAGAGAAACTGAGGAGCTTGGTAAGATGTTTGAGTCAGTGATAGCTGATTTCACTTCTTGTGAGAAAGCCGTACTGCTGCGATTTCAATCTCAGCACAAAGGCAGCATGCAGCAACACTGTGGAAGAGGTTCTGCGGTTTCAGCCATGCATTCAAATATTTTCAAAGATCATCTCTACCTTGTGGAGATCAGTGTGTTCCTTTCCAAAGAGCACAAAAGCCTGGGGGAAACAAAAGGAACCTATTTCAAGCCATTTTTGTGAAAACAATGCCTCTCCACAGCACCTGACACTTTATGCAGCTGGTAAGTACCATTCCCTATCAGCTACCTAATCTTTTTTTATGGGTATTTGGCCACCTACACCTGACCACCAAATTTCCATTCTGTTAACCTCTGCTGACACTTATATAAGAAAGAGCTTCTAACTGTTAGTTTATCAGCACAAGAAAGTTGAGCACAGGAGGAGACAAATATGATGGGCACCATACAGCAGCACTCAGAGCACTGCTGCTACCTGTGTATCCAGAATCTGTAACAGTTATGCGGAGCCATTGCTCAGAAAAAATGCTGCCACGTGCTTGGAATGATTTAACTCTCTTGTTCCTGGGACAAAAGTGAATGCTGTTATATACTTACTCCTTTCTCTGCTGGATGTCTCATTATTGTTAATTTCATAATACTGTGATATAAAGGAAACACAGTTTTAGGCATGGTCTTTTCTTTGCATTCTCCTGTAAGTAGCAACCAGTAAGCACAGGAATGGAGCTGACAGTCTATTCTTTCTCATCTTTCTGCCTCCAGTCTATGGGTAGGGATTTCTGAACAGGAGCAGGAGAGGGGAAAAGGAGAAAGTCTTGCCTGCAAAGCTCAGCATGTGAGTAGAGCTTTCTGGACTTTTCCCTGTTCGTCCTTCTGCTCTCCAGAGTCCGAGTTTCCCAGGCAGCAGCTGTGTATGCACATCCTGCTGGTTGGTGTGCTCCACTGGGAATGGCGTTTGATTGTGGTCTTCAGTTTTTCTGCTGGTGGGTCTGTGTGAAGTCTTACATTAACAGTCACACAGACTTGGTCCTCCTGGGTACCCGAGAGTCACATTGAGGAAAAGTGCCATGGTAATTTCTCATTTGATGTCTGGTAGCACTGGAATGTGGTTTTTGGTTGGAGTTCCTGCCAGCTTCAAGTAGCTAAAGAATTTAAGGTATTGGAACAAAGACTGCTATCGCTTGGGAACAGAGCTGCCTGAGAGCCAGCTGACACTGAAGGATTCAATCTTGATTTCAGTATCTACAGAATCATGGCATCTTTCTGAGTTTCTAAATCTGGAAAATGGTCAACAGGATTACCTTACCTTTTTCACTTGTGATGGAGAGCAAGGCTTCATAATGATACAACCATACCTAGTTAGAACTGATGTTAATTAAAGATGAATATAATTTGGCTAAGAGGTTGTTAGTGCAAAATGTATAAAAAAAATTTCTGCAAACAATAACAAGGTTCCTGAACTGTCTTGAACTGTGCAATTGAGATTCTCAAGTACTGTCAAATCATCTCTGCATAAGGCTGAACTGCTGACATTTGTTTAATTACAATATATTTAGGAAATGGAGCAACATTCCTAATTGCTTGTGTATGCTTGCATTACATGCCTTTGCACAATATCTTTACTCAGTTTGAATAAATTTTCATTAAAATGCTGAGAAAATTATTTATTTTGCAACAATTGGACACAGATCACACTGTGTTTATGCCTTATGTAGGATTTTGGAGTATTTGCTGCTCACCTTTTTGTAAAAAAATGTTGCTGAGAAAAAGCTATTTTTCTGGTAAGAGAAGGCCTGCAGAAACACCCTGAAATTGTGGTTGAGGTAAGATAATGCATTTTAGTAACCTCAAGGCTTCCCTCACTGTAGCAAATCAACTTATCCAGGCACTGATGTTTGAAGGTTGTGTTAGGATTTCCTATATTGTTTTCAGGGTGTTTTTCTGGTTATCCACAATTAAAAATTTAGCAGACTTGCCTAGCTGTGGGTTAGTGAAGTATGAAATTTTCTGAAGCTTTTTTAGAAGCTGAGGTGTACTAAAAATTCTCTCTACTTTCTCTGCGCTCCTGAAGCCGGAGTATGGAACAGAGGAAAGCCTGGCTTGTTTTGGAATTTTTGGAGAATTCCAGTTTCCTAAGGGTGTGGTACAGTTTCTCAGGTATGACAGGCAGAGACAGGTGTAAGTGAAGTAATTTCAGCATCGTTGCAATCATTGATCACTCCGCAAACCCTCAGGAAAGATAGGGAATGGGATGTGGAATCTGCTGGTGAGTGAGTGGCAGTGTGGCTGTGCCTCTGTAAGAAAGAAAGATCAGAACAAACAGTGAAAGCTAATCCATAAGATGATCCATGCGATAAGAACTTATCAGGATGATGAAGTATGTGGGGTCTGTGTGGTCTGTTGCAATTAACGCTCTCTGAATAAGCACAGCAGATTATGCGTGTTGGTATTCACGCTGTGCTCTGTGGCACACGTGTGTCAGAACTACTGGCAGTCCAGAGAATTCAGCAATAATCAATAACTTCCAATTGGTTGGCCCTAAGCATTAGCACTCGGTGAGCCAGAATGCCTTCTAAATAATCAAAAGGATTTGAAAACAGGCAACCATGAGATTTGTCCTTCAGGATCATGAGGTTACACATCTGGATAGTTTATCTGGTTGTGGACATTGGATTTTACATATTTGTACCACCCTTCACATTCCCTACTGGAAAGTCTTGCACATTTTAACACATTTGCCATCAGACTGGAAGGAACAAACCCAAAGCCATTTCAGGCAGACCTCTGAGATACTATAATATGAAATTGCAGCTCAGAGCTGGGAAAGAGCAAAGAGTTTTGCAGTAAAATACTGATTCTGCAGAGAATTCTAAAAGCAGGGTTTGGAAACTGCAGCAGCTAAGAGAATTTTTTTTCAAACAGCAATAAAGTACTTGGAGTATCTGTGTAACTTTTGTGAGGAAAATCTGTCCCTGGAAGCTGCTGCAGTTGTCTTTGAATGAGTTATTGTCTCTCAACAAGCTTTAGGGTGTTGTTGAGATCTTTCCTTGCAAGGCTTGAGGAATGGAGACAACAGTTTTAAAGATTGCACTGCAATCATCCTTATGAGACCTGGCACTGGGGAAAAGGAGGGCAGTGACAGCCAGTCTTTTTTTTGGGTCCAGAACTGTTGTCCTTTTTTCCTATAGTTCCAGACATAATGAGCATCTTAGTGTCAGGTAAGTTTTAAAAAGAGATGCTCTATTAAAAACAAATAGTCACTGCCAGCAGGGATGCAAACTGGGACTACCAAAAGATGATCTGATGAGGATAGTTAACTGCAAATGGGATGTGGATTTCACTCTAATAGTTTATCAACAGGAGCTTTCTGAAAAGCTCTTAAGTGTGCTGCCAAATCCAGCTTCCAAAGCAAGGAAAGTAATACAAGTCCAATGTTGTTAACACCAGTGGTTTCTAGTTAATTATATGTTATCTGAAAAAAATCACTAGAAAGCATTATTTAAGCCTTGCTTTGTGTCTCTTCATTCAGATGCTCCTTTGTTATAAATACATTTTCCTCCTCAAAGCCCTCAAGCTCTCATAACAGACTATATAGGATGCATTATTCTCTTTATACATCTAGGAGATACTTCTGCTGTTAAAAGAAAAATACAATTTCAAAAATGTGTATATGTGCCTGGGTTTGTATGTCCTGAAAGAAGAGAAAAACCTATAAGGAAAACAATAATCGCTTGTGTTGCTCAAGCAATTATTTTGTCTGCCTTCTATTTTATTTCAAACTCCCTTTTAAGCAGCCCTCTAAGTTTTCTAGCACTGATATCTACTCTTTGGTCATAATGTTTCCCCGCTGCCTAGTTAAAGTAAGGAGAAAAGAAGCCTCGTGTTCCGTATGTTTATTGAGGGAATTTTTTGTGTGTGCAGTTCACATAAAATTGCATCCATTTGGCTCAGGATCCACAGTGTAATTCCATTAACAAAGCAGCACTCTACCTTTTGTGTGTGCTGTTATCCTTAAAGCCTATTCCTGTCATTGTGTCTCCCATAAAAATAGAAGTTTTGCAGGTGATTTAGTTCAGTTCATTTCCAGTTCTGTTCTATTTTCTTTCCCTGTAGACCAAACAACTTCAGAAAATATTTGATAGAATCATTTCCATTTTTCCATTCAAGATAAAACTTGTGCTGAAAGTAAAATGCATTTATTTGGTCAAAATTTTCCCTTATATGAAGTGTGAAGTTGGGTTTTTTCTGCTTTATTTCACTGTGCTCCTCCCTCCACCTTTGAGGGCTGAGATACTCCTTTCTGTAAAATGTGAAGAACACAGGTGGCATTGTGCACCATTTCTGAACATCACTGAGGGCTCCCTGTGCATCTGGGGTGCATAAAGCTCTTGATTCAGCCAAAAGAGGGACAAAATACAACCTAACTCAAAACTTCTAAGACAGGAGCACAGTTTTCCTTTTTTGCCTCAGAATCAGCAGTTCTTCTGAAGCCAGTGGCTGCTGCTCCTGGCTGAGCTTGTTGAGTTTAATGTGGTGACACTCTATTGTTGCTTCACAATGACATTCCTGAGGAAGCCCTCCAGAATTTGGGATATCTAGAAATTACATATTCAAGGTAAATCATTCCTCCTTAGCAGATGTACCCCATCAAGACTCCTACAAGGGCATTCTACAGGACTGTTGAGGTTTCAAAAATGGGACTGAATTCTCCAATTCAATGCCTTGACCAGAGACCCCAGAGTAAGGCAGACTTGTTTGCCCTCTGGTTTACAAAACGCCTGTCAGGAGCAAGGCTGTTTATTGCCTGATATACTGGCAAAAATGATCTTGTGGCTTCCACATACTCTCCAGCCATCTGCCCACAGCCCTCTGGCATCTCTCTGATGGCACAGGCCATCCTGTCTTCTCGTGCACCTTGCACGGTGAGGTCTCAGTCCATGGAAAAGCAAGAGTCATATAAACAGTAGCAATAAGCTACCTCACTGAGCCTGCCTGCTTGTGCCTTCCATAATAAAGCTTGTGATTTTTAGGGACAAAGAGGAAACTGGAGGGAAACCAGGGGAGATTAAAAAAAAAATTTACTGCCCTGAAGTGTGGGCTGCGAATCTGCCTGAAATACGAGAATATATGCATGGAAACACATGCAGACATCTAAATAAGACACTCTAGTGTGATGAAAGCAGCTCACCAGCTCTCATGAATTGCACAAACACTTGTTTTTTCAAGTGAAACTGGAAATGAGGGACTGGTTTTCTCCCTCCAAGTTAAACAGACTGCTGGGCTCATGCTTCACTGCTGGCTCAGGAAGGTCATGAGAGACTTTCTTTGTTCACCCTTTCCATGTGCTGCTGTGTTACTCATTCTGGCATGGTAGAGAGAGTGCCCCTTTTTAGAAACTGCATCACTGGACATTTGCTAAGGCATATTGCCAGACTTAATAATTGATGGGCAGGAGAAGATCCTGTGTCCCTGTCTTCTGACCTCATGGAACATTGAAATATGGCAAATAAAAATGCACACATGACCCCATGGAGGTGATAGGGGCAATTTTCCATTCTCTCCCTCTCTCTTCCCCTTTTTCTCTTTTTCTAACCTTTCCGTACCCATTTGTTCTGTTCAGGATGTTTGTGCATCTCTTCACCTGGCTTTTAGAGTATATAACTGAAGTTTTAGGATATATTCATATTTCCAGGTGCAAAATTAAGATACTGCTAAGTGTCACCACAGATAACGATATAATAGTAGATCTCTTTGTCTGAAATGTGCTTTTAGGTATTACCTTGGTCAGTAATTTAATTGAATTGGATAGTGACAACACACTGACATTGTTAAGGTTAATGACCCAATGATTTACAAGACAAGGCACATTTACCGGCAAATGGATTTTAGTAATTGTTCTACTGAACAATGAGTATAACAATTTGTACATTGATCCACAAAGTCCTCCAGCAAAGCCTCTGTTTTTGCTTTGCCAGTGCCCCTGTCCATAAATTCAGTGTTGCTCAGAGAATGTTTCCTTGGCCCTGCTGTATTTTAACTGCATTGAACTGGATATCAAATTATTTCCTTTAGTGCGATCCCCAGCTTTTGTTGTCTGTGTTGGGCAGTGCTGGGTGTGGAGGTGGTAAGAACAGAAGAATATGACCTGTCCAGGCAGGGCAGTGTTTGTCTTGGCTGGGTTGGCCTAAGAGTTTCTCCAGTCAGTGGTTGCATCTCTTTGACACATGCTTAAAGTCTGTTTCAGCAGGTTTGGATTGCTCTGTTTTCTCTGCCAAAATGCTGTGGAAGGCCATGCCAAATGGGATAGGAGAAATCTCATTTAGTCACAGCTATGATCTGTATTAAATAAATATGTAATCTTATGCAACACAAAGCAAAAGTGTCTGTTCTTCTTGAACTTCTGCTTAGAGCTTGCCCAAAATACTTTCTATTAATTCTTTGTTAGCTAAATTGCAGATTTACTTTTTCTTTCTCTTTTTTTTGGGTAAATTTTGGTTTTTTGCTTTGAAACCAACAACCAATTCATCACTTTTGCTTAAGTATTTTAAATACTATGGCAAGAGTGACTTTACTAGAGCCTGGAATTTTTTGAATGTTCAAGATCAACTGGAAAAGGTCATAAGAAGTCTTCAGCGAGAGGCTTTAAGCTCCTTGACATAAATTGTCTGTATTGCTAATTAAAGATGATGACTTTAAGAGATGGTGCTTAGTATCTTAATTAATTAATAAGGAGAATAATTAATCTTAGTTATCATTGGAAAATGCAGTATTTAATCATCATTGATCTGTTGTACGGCTCCATCACTGGCATTAGCTGAAACATAGAACAGAAGTGTTTATTGGACATGGTTGTCTTTCTTACAGTATTATTGACAATGTTATCATTTCCATAGTGGTAATGGACCAGTAGCTGTTGGTTAGATACTCTTTGTTACAACACAGTTTATAAACTTCATTTTATTGTCCTTAGTTTTATTGACCATTGATTTCTTCAGTTGTCCTTTTTCTTCCTTTATTAATTTTGTGTCATTCCTGGCTTCTAGTGTGTTGCTGCCAACTTCCTGTCTTTTGCATTTGACATTTATTGGCATTTCCCCCATTTTTAACTACTTTCACTCCCTCATCATGTCACAATGAGATTGTTTGTTCAAGGTATTATTGCAATTATCAGCCCAGCGTTCTTCAATGCCACACCCAAGTAAGACTGAACGACTTCTGACCTTCAGTGCAATATTCAGTAGTTCTTAGGTCTCAGGTCTCTCTCTGTTGGATCTTAGCGATATTTTCAAATAAGTAAAAAATACCTCTGGTTCTATCATCAATAGTAAAAAGAGAAAATTAAGAAGAAAATGTGACTTTAAAATTATCCCGTGATAATGTGGACTAAATGGAAATAACTGGATTCTTTTAGTTTAAGGAACAATGTGCTACTTCTATTTATTTAGTACAGTGACAGTGATGCTATGTTGGTGAGTTTTTTGACAGGTCCATAGGTTATTCATTTCTCTCAGTGGGTCCACAGCCTGCAGTTCAGGAGATGGGAGGGTTGCAAAGGTTGCATGGGGATAATTTCCTTGGTTGCTAGACTGCTGCCTGTAATTTCAAAGAGATCATAGAGACCTTCAGAGGCACCCAAAGAAGTGGGAAGAATGCCACAGTGGAAAATACATTCTGGCCCTTGTCAAACTGATACTTTTGGGTTTAGTCCATAGTAAAATAAATAAACAAACCGTATGAAAGAACCAGTTGTAGATATTATGAGAGTAACAGAATGATGAATAAGGACTTTTAAAGAACCAGTCACAGAGAGGTCAATGAAGACTTTGAAAAAAATAAGACCCTGAAACTGTGTTTACAAACTAGAAAAAGAAGAGAAATGACACAAAAATAAGCTTAAGAAAAGAATAAACAGTGAAAAGAGAAGCTGGAAAGATATATTAACGTGTGTCAAGTGTTTGGCTTACTTTGCAATATGAAGTTGTATGTAAAACTCCTACAGATTTCCTCATTTCTGTGGTGCAGGCTTTTGCAGGTGAAATATTAAATGAAACCATCTATAACTTTTCTGATTGCATTTTAAACATTTATGTTGCTAGCCTCTATATCTAATAAACCTGAGGCTTTAAATGGACCATGGCTTATTAAATCATCTCTTTTCTATCCGTCTCATCAGTGGAAGAGTACTGATAATATTAACATCGAATGGGACCCAACCAGCATTGCATTCCTTTTTGTGCTGAACCCTAGTCCTTCTGCCTTGAGGGATGGTTATTTGGCTTCTCCTGTTTCCAGTTATTTTCATACAGAAATTACATGGTCATTAGTTTCCACTCTTGTTTTTCCAACAGTCTTACTGAAAAACATGGGTTAAAGGCCTTACCCAGAGGTGCAAACAATAAGCTGTACATATGGTTATTGCTATAATTTCCTGCCCAAACTATTATAAAAGTTGGTGTTACCATCTGAACCTTAGATTGAAGGGTACGGCAAGTGTTTTACAAAGCCTGGTTGCCAATCTGAAATAAAACAATTGGGAAAAAATTACAAATGGTATAAACTAAAGGAAACAATGAAAGGTATATAATTTAATGTAAATTTTCCTAATTGATGGGCATTAAAAAACCTCAAGGAGCACAGTCAGGAATAAGTGCACAGATTCTTTTCAATTCAAAGTCTTCATACTAGTTATCAGATCACTATAAGCAAATATTTGTCCTCACAGAATCACAGGGAAATGAAAACTGGGCCAAGTGTTATGGCAACAATGTAAAAGAGGAGCTTAATCAATGATGTTAATTTACTTGCAGCTGGGTTGTTTACATTTCCAGATTTCAGGCTATTTTAATGTAAAATTAGGCATAGGATGGAAGGTAAAGCAAATTCAACTTGGTCCTAGGTTTGGATTGTGAGCAATCCTGCCGGTTTGCAGTGGTCCACTCTGGAGAGTCAAAGAAACTCACCTTTTTTCTTCCTCTGAATTTCTGCATAAAATTTTTAGCCAGTATGCACTGTCTTATGAAGATTTGATACAAAACCATACATGGTATCATTTTTTTCCTCAAACTGTATTCACGTTCCCTTTAGGTTCAGTAACTGTGTGTTGCTTTTCTCCTCCCTGGAACGCCGTTGTCAGAGAACACCACACAAGCCCAGGGATTGTTTTTAGCAGATGGGATGTGGCAGATATGAGGCACTTGGATCTACATTTCTTTAAGGACTTTTTACAAAGTGTCAGGAAGGATGAATTGATAAGCTCTCAACACAGCCTGGTCAGGGCTGTATCAGGGACGAACAGCTAAATAGGAAAGAATATCTATGTAGAAGGCAAGTGCAGGCAATAGCATCAGAGCAGCAGAATGCTTCAGGAAGCTGCAGATGAAGAACAAATTCCCAGGTCTGGTCAGAAGAGACTTCAGAGAGGGTGATTTCAGCAGAGTTTGTGTTCGGTTTGGATAAGGAAAGGAAGAAGATAAGGTCAAATCTGAGAGAGAGCACTGCGGCAGTCCCTGAAGGAGAAGGCAGAAAGGTTAGAGAGCAGCATCACCACTGGCTCTGCTTAGCAGGAAATGATGTGCCCATGGGATAAACAAGGCAGAGGCACTGTAGGAAGGGTGGAAAGTGAGGGAAGAAATGATGTTGACATCTTTCACCTTTTTGCTTCATAGAAATTGGTCAGCAATGAGGTGAGCTGCATGCAGTGCATGGTCTGGAGCTTTACTGCTGGTGGTCTGTTGAACAAAATGATGTTAGTGTTAATGCAGCTGTGTGTGCTGCTGGGAAATGGGCTGGAGAAGGATGCAGAGCAGCTACAGCAGGTTTTGTGGACATGACGCTGCACTCAGGAGTGCAGGAGCAGGCCTGGATTTTATGCAAGTCTTACAAAACCCGAGTGCAATGGGGGATTGCTGCTGTTGTTCTTGGAGTCTGCTGAGTTCTCCCTTCACAGATACAAAACAGCTTCATTCTTCCTGCGTGATAGTTTCCTCTCTTTGCCCCAATAATCAGTTCACTGTTTCCATTGCTGCTTTCTGGTCTTGTCAGCAAGCAGTGCAAATCAAGAGGTCTGCAGTAGGTCGATTTTGAATTAGTGAGTTTGACAAATGTTTTCATTTGAGAAGACATGCTGCCTCATTGGGCTTGATTTAGCAGGAAAACATTAGAGTGACAATGCTGGATTTAACTTTACTTATCAACACTTTGGTGTAAGTAATTGTCCTGTTTATACGCTGACAGGTTAAAATAATGTATTCTAGAGTAAGAGTGCTTCCACAGAAGATGAAAAGCAGCCTAAGAGGGTTATCAACTGTTACTATCTGTGACAAGCAGTGTGAACTAGATGTATGGATAAATTGCTATTGCTCCAGAGGTTATTCCTATTATCCGGAGACATATAAGCACCCCTAAAAAGGCATTAATACAGTACAGCTACTAAAAAAGCTCATCTGTCCTACCCAAGCTCTGAACTAATGGCACATTCCAGTGTTTTCTTGATGCTGCACTGACAGGTGGTGATAGACCTTTAAATAAAACAAAAACCCTACAAGGCTTTTGGAAAGTCAGGCAACTATGAGGATTTAAAAGCCAATCTTTAAGAAAACAAATAAATAAACATATTTATCTGAGATCTAAACACTATTACGAATGATGCTTCTGGAATCCTCTTTACTCAGAATCAAATAATGTCGTGCAGATGGGATCTTGGCAAAGTAGGCAACTGCTGATACAATTTTCTGTCCAGAGAAAAGAGGTTTGTTTTTTGGTTTTTTTCAGTTAGTGCTCTTGGAATCAAATAAAGCAATTATTTAAATATGAATTGTTAAGTTTCTTTTCCATCTGGAAGGTGATACTGAATTACTGAGAAATGGAACTAAATGGAACTTAAAGGAATTGAGCAGCTGCTCTGGGCTTGGTGCAAGGGGGCTTCCACAGAATTTAGACTTTGTGTCGTTCAGTGGGTAACTTAATTTGTGTCAATGCAGCTTGTTGGGAAATTTTTAGGAGGGGTTGGCTCACTCATAGTTTAGTTCATCCATGAAAGAAATAGTGTAGAAATGTCTTTAGCAGCAGAAATGACATGCTTCTCTGGAGTCATGCAGAGGAATTGTAATTGCATGTGCAGAAAAGATGGGACATTTTTGTGTTATTTTCTAGGAGAAACTATGTAGGACTTTATTTACCTTACTTGTGCTTGTTCCCCAACATCCTAGGCATCATCTTCAGCAGTGCTCAGTGGGAGCAAGCAAACAAGGGAAGTGTGCATTTTCCATACCAGATGCAATGATGGAAGTTAAATATTGATGGGCTAATTTCAAATGGGAGTTGTGTGTGATAATAAGAGGGCTAAAGCTGAAGGAAAGATTGCTGCGGGCTGCTCGGTTCTTCCAGAGCAAACTGGGATTGAGAACTGAAAAGCTCTGCCAAGTAGAAGAGGGCAGTGCTGTATTAACAACAAAAACACAAGCTGGGAGCTTCATGAAGGCTTATAACAGGCACAGAATGACTGGAGGTTTGAGAAGTAAAGGGGGAAAGAGGAGATTATATAAATATGAAGACAACTATGGTTCATAAACAAAAGTGAAAACAGTCCTAAAATGGGGAAAAATAGCCATACAAGTAGAAAGTATGGAACTGCACCTTTTGGGAGCAGTGCTGTAGCTTTATCCGGTTGCTGAGCCAGCCCCTTAATGTAAGGAAAAAATCTCCACATCAGCTCATAGACTCATCTCCCAGAAGAGAAAATCTATTTAGTTTGATTATTGCTGGAGTCCTACTTTGCAGCAATTAGAATACAAAGCTCTTTCCCTGCTGTAACCTGTCTGCCTTTCTGAAACCCTTAACAACAAAGGAACCTTATGCATGTAATTGTGTGATTATTTTGACATCTTTGCAAATGGCCTTCCCTGGCCTAGGGAAGACGGGGGTCTTGAACAGAAACAGAGCTGATGCACCTGTTTCCCAGTGCATGAGGTGGTCCTAAACTGCAGAAGAATAAAAACCTGAGCAGTGAAAAAACACCTGGAAAGTTGAGAGTGCAGGGGGTTTGAACCCATGTTCACTAAGACAGCGATGTGCTCAGGCCATGGTGGTTACAGGGGTGCCTTCCCCTTCAGCTTCCATGCTGAAGAAACCAACCTGCAAAGACTGAGAGGAAAGAAGGATGCCACACCAGTACTTGCTCACACATGGAATTGGGAGCTGGAAGAGGTGGGGTATGTTTACCAAGGCTTACAGACAACATGTTCATTTTATTTGTGCATTTTTAATACGTGGCTTGGTGTCACGATCCGCTCACGCAAAGCGGGAATCGTGATGGTTCGTTAACTGGGATCTCAGAGTGCAAAAGAAACAGGGAAATGTATTTTTTAGTTCAAATCAGAANGTCTTCTCAGAAAGTCTCTTTACAGTCTTTTCGAAAGCGAGGGGCAAGTGGCCAAGTGTTGGGGAAATCAGACCCATTGTTGGGGGAAACCAGCCCCATTGTTTGGGGGAAATCAGCCCCATTGTTTGGGGAAACTGGTGCAAAGCGAGTGAGCAGGAGCAGGTGTGTGTACAGAACAAACCATTCCTTTCGCTTCAGTGCCGTCCTCACCACCCTTGGCAGCAAGACCGACGCGATCCTAGGTGCCTTGTACCAGTCCCCAGCGGGCACACCTGCACACAGTACTTGGCAGACATCCCACCTCGACCAGGCCCAAGCTTTGTGTAAAGTCCTTTCCCCCCTTGACGGGGGGGATTCAGTCTCAGTCCTTCTAGATGATTGTGAGACAGATGAAGGGTCTTCGGACCGTCTCTTACACTTGGATTGTTACATTTTGCAATGCAAGGCTTGGCCTTGTTTGTTATATACTGCCAAGATGGGCCTACTCAAGTATGTTTTCTGGCAAACACAAAAAATTTGGGTCAGGTATCAGAACCAGTGTTGATTTTAAATGGCTGTCATGGGGAACTAGGTATTGGAGAGCGGATGGAGTGTGAATAGGTCAGCTACACCCTGCATTCTTCTTGGAAGCTGCTCATTGTTAGCCTAGTGTTTATTCATGAGGAGACCAGCATTTCTAGGAGGCACAGGTTATAAATATTTAACACTGTCAGTGGAGAAGGAAAATATTGTTGAAACAATGTCTTCATTTGTCAGAGGAAAAACAGGGACTAATTTTTTTTGAGACAGATCATAGTTAACTGCTCTCTGTGAACTGTTTCTCTAAAGATTTTGGACAGACGGATGCTCATGCAGCCAGAAGACTGAATGCCAATTGAGAGGAACATGCTTCCATTTATAAAGGGAGGAAAATCATTCTGTCAGGCAGGATATAGGTATACAAATTAAGCAGCTATCAAAATTATATCTTTTCTTCAACGGCAACTGACTCTCAAAAATAGACTATGGACAGGAATAGCTAAAGATCTCACAGGCTGTAATTTAACTCTGGCAGGCAGCTACAGTAGTAGTCACCTGCTAATAATAATGGCAGGCAGATTTGCCCTACTGCCCTTCAAATTCCCTTCTGTGCTGTCACTGGAAAATTCCAGCCTGCAATTCTTCTGCACAGAAACCTCTCACAGAATCCCTGAACCATCAATGAGAAGACTGGGGAATTGCTGCAGGGCTCTGCCACATGGGAGAGGCTTCTGGCCCACAGAAAATCACTTTATTTCAAAGTAAATGCCAAGATGGACTTTGAAGTTAAGTCTGCAATTACCAAAAGAAATTTTCATGCAGAAAAGAGCATATAACATAAATGCTCCATACAGATGAAGGCAGGGGATGGGAGGCAGAGGTGAACACATGGTCATACTCACTTTGGAGCAAATCCAGGAGAACGCTGCTCTTCGTCCCCAGCCTGATGCCTTCCTTGATGCCCACCCAGGGTGTCACAGTGCAGCCCTGAGCTACTGAGCCTCCTGCTTTGCTCTGAAGATTTCTACACCCACTATAATCAAAAACATTGTGTTATTTCCAAAGGAAATGGGATTGGACTTAAAAGCATAATAAATGAAAAATATTCCTCAAAATATTTTGAAGTCAAAAGCTTGATATTGAGTAATATCAAAAATTGTGATTGTAACCACTTGCTTTCTTTCAAAATTCTCAGTTTCACATTGGAAGATGAAAAGTCTGTGCTCAAAAACCATTTTGTACTTAGTATTCCTAGCCTTGGTTTTGGTTTTTGACATCTGGAAGTAAAGTTGAAAGTTACTGATGAAAATTTAAGTTATTGCCCTCTAACTTTTGACAGCATTTTCCACAGACCCTGCTATGACCAAACTATTTTCTACACAGCCCATTCTTTGAAATTCAGTCACTTTTGCTTTTTCCTCATAAACATGTATGAGTCTATGTCTGGCCTTTGGTAAAATAAGAATAAGACCTATTCCCAGCTTAAATCTTCCTAACATCCAAATTTCTTACTAAGCTTCTACTGCTGCTGAATTTAATTTACTGTGAATTATCAGAGTTCAGCCCCTAGTATAAAGTAGGTTTGACCTCTGGCTGTGCAGTTTTCTTTATTATCATTTTCATGCGTTTGTTCATGGACATTTTATTGTCCAAAAATTCTTGGTGACTGGATCAGGATCTCTCTCGCCTTAAAAGCAATGGTTTCTGGCAATTGAAAGGTCTGAACAGCTTATGAATTTTCAATTAAATAAAACAAGTTTCATTTTAATTCTTATTATTTTCTTCTTTATGAAATTTTCATCTTTCTGGAAAATACTGGAGCTGTAGGGAGTTTTGGAAATGGGTTGGAAGTTTGTGTTCTTGCATTGTCCTTTCTATAACCTCTGCTGAACTGCTGTTTTGTAACTTTTAACAAGTACCGTAAATGACAAATGATATCCCTCGAGGTTTATTCATTCCTGTTCTCATATACCACCATTTAACTTGACTGATTTCAGCACAGTCTTCAGCTCTTGGAAATGCTCCCCAGCTGATTTCTCAAGGGAAACAGACACCCTGTAGGACATTTTTAGGGCTACAGCTCACAAGACAGGCCCCATCACCAGGGCTTCAGGCACAGGTTAAGTAGGCAGTTGCCTAAGGTGGGGACCTGCCTGGGAAATAAAATAGGGATCAAGTGGTGCCTGTGGCTGGGCATCTTTATGCTCAGCTGGGTTTCTGTGCATGTCCCTGCCTTCTCCCTGCTTGGTGAGTGCAGATGCCCCCTCTTGCAGCCCCTTTCTCAGCTGCCTTCTTACTCCATCCCCTCTGTGGCAGAACCACCCCTTTGAGGATGAGTTCTAATGGTGCAACTGTGGCAACACAGAGAATAGGGAATAATGGAGCAACAATTGGATTTTCCATGGGAAGGTGTAGAGTGGGACTATTCATATGGCAGTTTTCCACCCTGACCAGGTCTCATCAGGCTCTCACACCCATGATGCCAACTGCACTCCTGCAGGAAGTCCTCCCTTCTTGCCATTCCTCCAGTTCCTGAGAAGTAGCACAGGTCCCACGGCGCCCCTGGAACTGCCTCTGGTTTAAGATGATGGTGGTAAAACTGCCGGCAGGATGCATAAAAAAAGGTTGAGTTTGAAAGGAACCCTTTTGTAGCTGCAAAGTCCTGGATCATAACAGGACAATGTTTTATGGACATGGCTGATGTGGGTTATATGGCTGTAGGATGGGAATGGTGCTTTTTTAAGAGGGATGAGCCTTGGACTTCCATCTTTATATAGACTGCTGTGCTGCTTTGAAAAAAGCCCTTGCATCTTCAATGGGATACAAAAAGCAAATGTGAATTTTTTATCTTAGAGTTATATTGTTCAGTAGACCCTCTGTGATTTCTTGTTCTGTCACTCTTCAACCCCAGTGTTTGCAGTATTTCTGCAGTCACCCTCAGTGTGCTGAGGGAAGGATTTGGAGAGAGCTGCTGGAGGGGTAATGTTTGCTTTGGAAGAAACAAGTATTTTCCAGATAAGTTTCTCTCCCTGATTTTAAGACTTCTAAATAACTATTTTCTTTCACACATACCCACTCACACACCCTCCACTCCCTGTAGCATTCCTGCTCGAATTTCTTTTCTGTGAAAGAAAGAGAGAGGCTTTCCAGGTCTAAGAATATTGCCTTGGAAATTGGTACATTTGCAGTTAGGACTAAAGAGATTATTGTGACCTTTCAATACCACATTCTCAGGAAAATTCTGTCCTTTGCAGAGATAGAGCTGCTATGGCTCATTGTGCCACCATACCTCTCTGTAGGGAAGCCTTCAGCTTTTGGAACCCATCCAGCCTAACATTTGAAGCTTGGATTGGAAGTGAAGGTCCCGGCATGAGGCTGATGCCTGTCTCCAGACAGATTTCAGCCCCTACTCTCTTTGCAGTAATCAGAGTTTCCCTGGTGCACTGTGGGTCTGAGCACAGGAAATCTTCCAACAGCGATGCCACAACCATCTCTCTGTTCCCTGCCTTTCCAAATGGAAGTTCTTCTCTTTTGGCACTAAGAGGGAAAGAATTTAAGAGGAGAGAAAGGAAACCAGAAGACAGATTCCTAGCAGGTGCCTCATTAGATTACCAAGCAGCAGTGAGGTAATTCTATAAAAGCTGGAAAACACGTTGAAAATACTTTATTAAAGATCACCCCAACTATTACCTCTGAATGCAGGGATTGACACAGTGAGAGTTTGCCAAGAAGTGACTATCCTGCACCATGTCTCACCCTGTATTCCTGAAAGGCAGCAGGCTACTGGATAATCCAAGTACTTAAAAGACTGTTGGGATGTTCCAAAAGCTTTGAAAAACTGTGCAAATGAGCAAGGCCCTTCCATGGCCTCCTAAGAGCATGTGATATAAAAAAAAATATAAAATCTCATAATGTATAAAACGGTATTGAATTAATGTAAACTGTGTCCATTGTTCCAATGTTTGTTCTTTAAAAGATGTTCAGAGAGCAATTTAAAAAAAAGGTGCCTTAAAAAATTTCACATACCCTGTTAGTAGACTGAGTCTTATTTCACAGCAGAGAATAGAAAAAGGCATCAAAGTTTGCAATGGAAATAAGATTCATTTTTTTTAACTATGAGTGTAATTAACAATTGAAACACCTTGAAGGAAGATGTGGCAGATTTTCCACCAGTGGGTTGTTTAAATCAATAGGGGATGTCTCCTAAAGACTCACAAAGTGAAATTCCAGTCCTTGTTCTGTTGGAAAGAAAATCAGAGAAAAAAAATTAAATATCTCTTTTGTCCTTGATCCTCTATAAGGTCTATAAACATCTGCTTCCTCAATCTGCATAAATTTGCAGAACTGTGAAAACTCTTTGTAAAACAAAATATTGTAAAATATTATAGTTCTGTGTTAACCCAAAGATTCCAGAGTTTCAAAAGCATTTTGTTTAGTTCTGTGTATCTTCCCTACTTACGGATATTTTCCTCTTACACAAAATTCTTTTTATAACTAAGGCTTTTATATCGTTCTTTTGTGCCCTTTCTACACTGTAATCATTTCTTCATCATCATTCTTTCGTTGCTATGTGATGTTCCACTTCCCATGTGTTTTTCTTTGCTGTAGCTGTTAGCATCATTTTAACTCTTCATTTTCTGCACTTGCCAGTGCTTTTTCAGTAAATATATATCAGAAAATAGACTGTAATTTCTGAAATAGCAAGAAGGATTCATTGGTAAATACTGAATGGATTGCAATTGCACTTAGAGCTGCAAAGAACAACCCAGGTCACAGGAACAGTTTAATTTGGTTTAACTTAGTCACTCCTTCCTGAAACAGCTGCTTTCCTCTCAGATGGCTGCAGTGCTCTGCTCCATCAGAATTAGAGAGGGAATTACTTGGGTCAGCTTAGACAAGGCTGGTGATGGCACACCGGCAGCAAGGCTTCGACTTTGCATTTCAGAATTCACTCTGTGAAATGCATTCAGCAAAATATGATGGTATCAGAAGATTATTACTTGGAAAAGCCAATGAAGTGGTAAATTTTCAGCTGCATGGCTTGATCTGTGAGTTGCAACTGGGTTAAATCCCTTATTCCTGAGAAAGTTTCTGAGAAACTCAATTTGAATTTTCTAATAATTGAAGAATTTGCAGGGGAAGCAGCCCTCCTAGCAGGCTCTGGGTGGCTGCAGCTGTGGGGTGCTCAGAGCCAGGACCTTTCACTGCACAGTCCTCAGCACGTCTGGGATCACTATTTCCCTGCAGGAAGTCAGGGACTTCCATCATATCCCCTGCCAATCCCACTGCAGCTATTCAACCAAAGCTGATTTAACAGCCATAATGTACATTAAGTAGCTCGTGTGTTATGGCACTGTACCCCCTCTTACTGATCACTTCCTGCCCTCTCCATGGGGTCTCCCTCCATCCCTTGCCCCTAGTCCTGGCCACTCCTCGAGTTCTCCCTATTGGTTCCTGTATCCCAACTCTGCCCATGTACCACCCCTGTGCCCTGAAACCATTTGCCCATGTGCTCTCCCCGCCCCCCTGGTACCCGGGTAAGCTAAGGCTCCAGGCCATGTGGCTCTCCCTCTCTCTCTCTCCCTCTCTCTGCCCCTGGGAGCAGCCTGCCAACAGCTCCTCTCCTCTGCCTTTGGGGGCCAGCCCGCGTGCTGGCCCCAGGCTTTGGGGAGGCAGCATGGAATAAAGACCTTTGCAGTGCCATGAGGAGAGCCTTCTCACCTCCTTTGCCATCGCTGAAGTTGCAGGCTGGCAGCTGGAGCAGCGGTGCGGGGAGTCCGAGATGGACTGCAGGAGGGCAGAGAATCCCTGCCTTGTCCCAAGAAGCCTCCGCTGCGCTCCCAGGGAAAGCTGCAGCAGCTAAGCAACACCCAGCACTGCAACAGTGTGTATTCCTTCCCTGTTTGTCTCCCTGGAAAAGCCTCATTGTTTTCTACGCCAGCTGGAGCACGGAGCAGGCCAGACTTGCTCTCAGCCCTGTGCTTGTCCCCTTCCTTGTTTGGAAAAAGATGCCTATCCATCAGGATGCCACCCTAATGCCTCACAGTTTTAGCCCTCTGCTCTGCACTCCTGAGTACTCTCAAAAATGTGTTCAATTTGCACTGGCCAGGTAGAGCTCTAGTATAAAATCAAACCTGTGATCAGAGAAGCCTGCAAAGGAATATAATTCAAAATGTGGGGGCTACTTAAGATATAGTTGAATTCCTAAAGGAAAAAAATTAAAAGCCAGCATCAGGCTATGTATCTCCGAAAGCCTGCGCACCACGTGGCTTTCTTCGGTAGATTTCTCAGCTCAGAAAACTCTCCTGAGTTGCCATTGTGACAGACAAACTGCCTGTCCTTGACAGCATCCTCCAAAATTCTACTGTATCACCTTCACACTAATTGCTTTACTGATGCCCACTTAGGCTAATGAATGCTAAATATTGCAAAGCAGTCCTGGTGCACTTGGAAGATTGGTTTGAGAAACAGTGCCTTGGAAACAGAGTGCAGCATCCACCTGCCTTGCCTGCAGGAACAGAGCACTAGCTGTGCTCAGGAGGTGTCTGAGGCTACTTGTGTCCTGCCAAGGCACTGGAGGATTTTAGAAGCCCGGAAACACTTGTGACATTGCACTCCATTGGAAACACAGCCTAGAAAAGGCAGCACTGAGGACATGAAGAAAGTGGAGCACTTGGGACACTCCCAAAGGGACCTGCACTGGCCAGCAACTCTTTGACCAGTCTAGCAATAAGGAAACATATGGTCTGTGATACTGAGAGCCATTTTATTAGCTAATTATCAGCTGCTTATTTATCAGCTGTGTTTGGGGAAGGGCAGATCACACCCCACTCACCTATGGCAAATATTTTATTTTGATTAACAGCCGTGTGCTCAGCTCCTGCTGGGTCAGGAGGGGCCTGATTCAGAGTCCTATCCATTTCATTTCGTTGTTTAAAAGGGGACCTAAGGTCTTCTAACAGTGTGGGTCATCTCTATTCAAACAGCACTTCTTTGACTTGCTAGTCCTTTTTTAACTCTCCCCCTGCAGGGCTTTCTTTTTCTTGGAGTCTTTTTTTCCTAGTTTGCTTTTTCCAGGGCTTGCTTTTTATAAGTGGGAGAGTAGCCTAGCAGATGCTGGTTTATAAGTGGCTGTGGTCTGTCTCTTCAGCTGGTGAGTACTGCTGAGCTTCATTCTTGCTGTTACAGGGAGTCACTGCAAGCTTTGAGCAGTTGCTTTTGCTTGGAAAACAGAATACCGTGTTACATTTGTGAGCATAAGGACACTTCAGTGTTCCTCTATAATCCCATCATCTTGCAGCCTGTCTTCTGTGTACAGGGACTGCGTGTTCCTTACTGTAGTGGGTGACCTCAGACCTGTGTGTCTGCTTCTGATAATGTACCTTCACTTCCCTTGCTTAGTGTGAATGATCAGGGAATAATTGGCCTGGCAGTTGCTTCGTGGTGAAAGTGCCTGTTGTGGCAGGACTCGTTTAGCAAACTCTGACAGCACCAGAGCTGCAGGGCAAATGATTCCACTGCCACTGAATTTCTTCCTGCAAGTAAAATGCATGAATGCTCTGTATTCTGCATTGCTCAGGTCTGTTAAAATAGCTGCAGAAGTGTTCTCTGGCTTTGCCCATCTCTCTAAGTCCATTCTTTCCATGCATTCATTCACGGAGAGGCTTCCAATACTGCTGGATGTTAGACTCAAAGGTCAGGCCATGTGTCCCAGACAGCTGCTGCTTGTTCACCTTACAAAGGTCACAGTAGTTCTGAGCACTTCTGAACAGCTTAATCAATGTACACATGAGCCTGTATGGGAAGTATTTAGCATTTAATTGATGAGCAGGTTCTGGGAGTCACATGTGGCTCTTATTTTTTTTGTAAGTTAATTTTCTTTAAAATAATTTTTTAAACAAATTTCAGATTTCTGGAAATGTTTGTTTGCAGTAATTTCCCTCAAATACATATTATCCTAGTATTTCTCAACTGTATTTCTTTTGTTCAGAAATGTTGCTGAAAGTGAGGATGTGAACACTGAGATAGAGCAGGGCAGCACAGAGAGATGACTGAGGCTAACAGAGGGTCCCAGTGTATGATCACAGCTAATGTACCAGAGCAGGTCAAATTAGGTCTCCTTCTCTGTGTTTAAATACAACTTGCAATATTTCTCCACCGTTTTAAGGCATTATTAGCGCTTGCTATATAAAGTATTAAACAAGTGCTCTCCATTTATCCACATTAATGATTCAGTGCAAACTCTTGCCTTCCCATTAATATCCACTAACCTCATTCAGTGATAAAACTTGATTTAGTCTCCAAATTACCTCAGCACAAAATTTCTTGGAGCAGCAATGCCTAATAGTTCAGGGCCACGAGAGCTGTTGTGATAGCCAAATAACAACAGTGGCAGCATCTTTTTTTGAGACTTGGCAGAAAAAAGAATCAATCCAGAGCATAAAGAGAGAAACAAATAAATTGCTAAACAGTATAATCCAACGATACCATACATCTCAGAAATGAGTGCCTCAAAAATCAATAAAAACTGAAAAGGGAAGAATTGTAGTTGTCTAGATGCAGGCATGTCAAAGAAGTTGCAGGTGAAGGTGCCAGCGAGGCAAGTGCCATGCTCTGGGAATGGGGAAGGAGATTGGCTCTGGAAAAAGGGGAAAAGGTGATATCATCTGCACTGGAGGGGGTTGTGGATAGGAGAGGGAATTAAGTTCTCTGGGATTTGAGGGGCACCATTGCACCACTGATTTTGTATTTTGATAGCTTTCTTCCACTTGGATGCAGAGGTGGGAACAGCACAGGCTGCTCAGCACCTGGGCTCTTGTCTGAGCTTTGCTTGGGTTGGAGGGTAGGGTTGGGTTTGGGGCATCTCTAACTACAGAAAAATCATGTCACTGTGCCTTGGCTCCATTTAGTGCTGTGGATCCTTCACCTCCAAAGATACTCCCTGGACACCTCTTCCATGTGCTGTGCTGGAGCTGGCGTGGGGCCGGCACCTGGTGTGAGCTTTAGATGAAGTAGATGATGCTGGAGGTCACTGCTTTAAGGACTTGTTGTGAAGAGTCTGACTTTGTGCCTTGCACAATGCACTGATCCAGCTCCCCAAGGACAAGTTAATATAATGTGGATTTTGTTTTTCTCCCTTGACTGTTCTTCCCTGGACTTGCTTGTGGGCTGGTGGCTACAGGTTTTGATGCTATGACTGCTGCGTGGTGGGCACTCAGGGATCCATCAGACTTCAATTTTTGTTCTGGTTTTGCATTTAAAAAAAAAACCACCATTAAATTCCCAGTCTTTCTACAGAGCAGGAGCAGATCCAAGCTGTGCTGCTTGCTAGCTCAGATCTGTTTTCCACCCTGCATGCTCCTCTTATTGCTCCCTTTGGAGTCTGCTGGCAGCAGATCAAGCATGGCCTGTCCTCTTGGTTTGCAGCAGCCTGCTGTCTCCAAAGGTTTGTGAGACCAGTAGGACCCTTGCCTGACTCTGGTAGCCATTGCTCTGTGTATCCTGTTTGAGCTGCATGCATTTTAACAGAATCATGGAAAAAGAAGAGAATAAGAAGAAAGAAAAAGGCAGAAATAAGCAGAAAAAGAAAGGCGAGGTAGACATGTGCCAGTCACTTGGCAAGGGAAGGAAGAACCAAATAATCCATGGAGTGACTTTGACAGTCTGAGCCCAGTGATCCTGCTGAATTAAGTCTGCTGTCTCCCAAATGGCATAATTTAAAATCATTTGCTGCAGTTTGAGGCAAGAATTATTAAATGAATATTAATCAGTCATTAAATTCTGTGAAACTGCTTCTTCATTCTGGGCTGAATGAGGCCATTTAGCCGAGGTGTATTCAGCATGTTAATGTCTCTGTGAGCAGGTTCCTTCCCCCAGAGCCAGCGCCGCTCTCAGCCCCGCTAAAGGTGGCCGTTTCTTGCACCAGGTGGGTGCCTCTGCAGCTGGACACTGGCTGTTTTCTCAATTCCTACAAGCAGTGAATGACTGAATGAAACATCAGCCTAGTGTCAATTCCAAGTCTGTCCCTACCTGCACTGAAACCAGTACATTACCTTCTAATTAGGAAGGTTTGACTGAAATATTTTCCTTCTTCCCTTTCCATATGACCCAATCCAGTGTATATCCCACCTTGCTTCTGGTGCATTCAGTTCTCAGTCTTGATTCCCTTGGCAGGAAAAAAACCTTTTCCAGCTCCTGAGACATGCAGAAGTTGAGATATTGAGGGGGAAATGGCAGACATCTTAATGGTGGCTGTACTTTTGCTGCCAAGACCCCAAAGCTGTTGATCATGAAGGAGCCGATGTTAATGGTTGTTTGGAAAATAACCCCTTTAGAAGAAGAACATCTCTCTGGCATGACCTGTGCCCTCTGCATTTGATCCATCCATCACCATGTCTGCTCTCTCCTTTTGTAGGAGGCAGGAGGTCACATGTGAGTGGCGCTGGGTGGGTAGTGGTGGCTGTGACCCCACGTTGACAGGCTGCCCACCTAGAGTGCCCTGAACTTTTCCTTTACAACTTCTGGTGGTTTTTTGGCCCTGGAGAAACATGAAAGACCTCAGCTATTTAGAGGACAGCATTGATTGACTGGTGACAAGCAAATTCATCACCTTTCCAGAGTTGCTGCGGTCCTCTAATTCTTCTTTTTTTTGTGCATAACATCTCCTTCTCCCATATATAACAGCAAAGTTAGGGGAAAAAGGGAAACCTTGGATGAATTCTTCCAACCCTCATTCTCTCTCCAGGCTCTGGAAATTGTGGGTAAGCAGCAAATACTAGTTAAAATCCAGTGAGGTGTGCTGATCTAGAACAAGCAGTGGAAGAGCCTGATTGGACAGATCATTACACAACTCACCCAGTGCTCACTGGTTGTCTCAGAAGGTGTATGTTGGGTGGCTTGGTTTTTTTTCTTACTCTTTTATAATAAGCAGGAGAAGGAACAAGGCTCAAAACTTTCTAGCATATGTCAAATGCATATGTGTGCATGTGAATTTTATCTAAGTGTAGAGTGGTGAGTTTTCACTAGCCTAATATTCCTGGCTCTCCAGCTATGTTCAGGTGTTTTGCATGGAGAACCATTACCCTTATAATTGTCTGCAGGTTATACAGGGTAGAATGCTTACAGTATTTTTTAAAAAGAAGCCTCTTTTAGGTGTGTGTCACTGAATTTTTTCCTTATCAGCCTTTGCTTTTAATGATACATAGAGTGAATAAACCAGAAGGAAATCACTGTGCCCATGCAGGCAAAAAAATTAACTCATTCTCTTGCTCTCAGGTCTAAAAAATAATGAATCATTAAATCTCGAAGTCACATTGACATTACCAAATGGGTTTGAAATCAGCTTGGACCTAAGAAGCTATAGAAAACCTGCCAAGTGACAAACAGATACTGATGGTGATGTAAGAAATTGGAAACATCTATTAAACAGGTGCAGCATTCCATTTCGTAAAAGTTATTGGTTGGAGCAGTGCAATGCTTCTCCTGCCTGGCACCTGCTTCAGGGGGAATGGCCGCAGGCAAAACCTGCTTAACTGGGAACATCACAATCAGTGAAAGCACCATGGTTTCCATTGCTCCCAGTTTTTTGACCTTTATTTTGTTGCAGCAGCAGAAGGCATTGGTTCAGTATCAATTCACCTTCTGGGTGGGGAAGGGGATACAGGTACCAGCTTTGAATGTGTGCTGAAGTTTGTGACAATGCTCAGCTTACTTCAGCTTGGACCAAGTGCTGTGTGGTGCAGCATTGAGCACTGACCAGCCCTGTGGTCAGCAGCTGGGCAAAGCACACATTGTTTTTGTATTGTGCTTTCTAGCCAGGAACAAGGAAGGGGTTATTTTCAATTTAGTCCTTGCTCTTGCCGAATTGCTGAATACCAGCATTTCTTACTTAGTGGATTTGTTGAAGCTCAGCCTCTGATACAGGGGTGCCTTATTCATTGGAGGGGGTGCTCCAAGCCAAGGGAGGACTGTAATGTCTGTGTCTTTCATGCAGATGAGGTGGAGTTTTTGCCTGCCTTGAGTGTCCCTATGCTCTGGTGGGGTTTGTGCCTGATGCTTGGTGCTGTTGGGTGCCATTGTGTGCACTTCTCTGAGACTCTTCAGCTGTGGGAGTGTCCTGTGAGCTGATTCAAGGACAGGTGGCCTCAGTGCCTGCCAAGCAGGTATCTCTGTGTGGTTGTTCTGCTCCGAGGTGTAGTTTTAAGAAAAACAGCTGGAATCCTTCACCTGGGTGATGCGTTTGCATGAGATTCTGTGGATCACTTAAGTCAGCAAAGTAGAACCACGCTGGGGCTAGATCTGATGGAGGGCAACTTTACTGATGTGCTTTCCATGCTCCATCCCCTGGGATGGTCTGCCCAGGTGTGAGCTCCTCCAGTGAGCATGTTAAACGTGCTGCTCTGCTGGCTGCACCTATTATGGCCTTCTCATGGCAGCTGACAGCTCTTTGTGTGAGATAGTCTAGTCTGACCTTCTCTTTTTGGAAGCTGATTGCCAGGTTAGATGTTCTTTTCTGCCCATTTGAGAGGGTAATGTGAGAAACAAGAACTGACAATGCATTTTAAGTGCAAGCCCTGACAGAAATCAGGTATCCGCACATCTTTGTGGAACAGTTCCAGCTCAGAGCAGAAACAGGAGCACTGCCATGATACTGACCTGGCTCTTGGGCTCTGCTTCTCAGAGGGAAATATACTGCACCAGAAAGTTAAGTCAGCAAAGCTTCTTACGACCCAAACTCTAAAGGGAAAACCTGAGGCAAATGATTGCTGGGAAAAGAGGTTCGTCAAAGGCAGAGAAATACAATATTCTCTGTAAGAAAACCTATGTAAAATATAATAGAGGAAACATTTTGCTGATTCTGATCCCTGGGCAGTGGAGCGTTAGCTGCCAGGCTCCAGCTCATGTGCTCCTGCTCTGCGGGAAGAATGCTCCCCTGAGTAAAGCAATAAATGATCCCTTTTCAGAGGAGAGTGCTGTCTGGCCATATCCTGCTGAATCTTGGAATCCAGGTGCTGAAGTGTGTTGAAAGGCATTAAAAATACATGAAATACTCTCCTTTATGCTCTTTTTCTCCACATAACTCCAATGGCTCTTGCAGAGATGCTATGTGATACTAAATGCACTAAGAAATACGAGGGGGTACATGTGTGTAACTTCTTTTTATCTTTTGGAATTTAAAATTGACTCCAATTGCAAAATGGATTGACTTGGAAAACATATGAGCAATACCCTCATAACTTATGAGCACAGGGTATAATATGTGCTCATAAGGTTTTAGGAAACATCTCTTGGTGAAAGGTCTTTGCTGAAGGCTGTGGAACTTTTTTTCACTGATCTAGATATAATTTCATTTGTTTTCTTCCCTGACCTCTGCTGGCTGCCAATCCAATAATTGATCATGGTTTTACTTTCTTTTTCACTGTGGTGGTTTGGCTTGGAGTGGAGTGAATGTTCTTCATAGTAGCTGGTATGGGGTTGTGCTTTGGATTAGTGCTGGAAGCAGTGCTGGTTACTCAGGGATGTTTCTGTTACTGTTGGGCAGACCTTACACAGAGCCATGGCTTTTTCCGCTCCTCACCCCACCTGTGAGGAGGTTGAGGAGTGAGTGGCTGGGATTAAACCACAACAGGTCCTGAGGCAGTATCAGACATGACATTGTCTTGCTGGTTGCTTGCATCCTGTTTAAGCTGTTTAAGTACCACGTGTTTTGTGCTCATCAGTAGACTTGGCTGATGGCATTTTTCCCATCTGGTCCAACCTTGACTTCAGATTTTTCTTCTTGACCTTTTGTTGTACTAGAGGACAAAACCAGGTGAATTATGGACTATGAGTTGTAGATACACTCACTTTTGGGGAAATTTGAAGACATTAACATTCTTCTCATGACCCCCCCTTTTAAAAAGCCAGGTGTTTTTCTCTAAGAAAGCACATAGCATTTTAGCACCTCCTAAAATATTTTTCTTTTTGGTGAAGCAATGTTGTTCAGAGAAATTGCACTTTTCTTATGTAAAACTTCTTCTCTTGATAATGCCACCCATTGTGTTTGTGCAGTATTTATGACTGACCACTGTGTTTTCTGAGGACATTCTCTTGAACTCCTTTATCACCTTTGCTTATGCTGCACTAAGACACACAGGAAGGTGAAGGGCAGAAGCATTTATCAGGTTTTTCTTTATAACTTTGCAAGATTTATTGATTTAATATAAAAATAGGCTTTGATCATTATCTTTCTATAGCAATTGAATTTCCTTTATTCTAGCTTGGGAATATGGTTTAAATTTACTTGTCTTTCTCATAGTATACTGTGTGTCTTCTGGTACATGCTTTCAAGTTTTGAAGTTTGATTTATTGTAATTTATTACCTAGAAGGTGTTCTTAAATTACTGCTTCAATAATATAATCTACTAAAAACTCTGTGGTTTTATCACATCATACCTGTATTTGACAGCAAATTGATCTGACATTATTATTATATGTTTTTGACAGGCTTATTTGAGATCTTTAAATCCCAGTTCCCTCTTTGTTTCATTATTGTAACATCACTGGCATAGCCTTGTGATCAATTATCCACTTAGGAAGACCCAAATGTCTGCCAGTTTGGTTTCCAGAGAGGTATTTACTTCAACATCTGTTAAACATGTTCATTTTTTTTCCAGTTAAAGCAGATTTCTTGCCCAGTTCCTGCTGGTGAATGTCAAAGCAATGCTCTGACTTTTGCTGGGACTCACCCTCTGGGCAGGTCTGGTGGCAGTGGGAACCCTGCAAGGGACACAGAGATCTCTCCTCATGCCAGAATATTACTTTTCTTTAAATTGGAAACTGCAGAAAGGCCACTTGCCCAGCACTGCTCTGGCTTCTAGGGAAAGCAGCACAGGTTTGCTTGCATTTAGTTCTGACTAGACTCTGTTTGGGGAAAGAACTTGGTCCTTCTCTTGCGAACTGGGCACCATGGTGTGGCCAATGTCTCTGGAGGAAGGGGTTGAATTTTGTGGCAGCTGGATCTCTCCGTCCTAGGAATGAGGAGCACCTCCAGCCATCTGCCAAGGTGCTCATGTCACGTTATTGGCCTGGCCAGGCTGAGGCTTGGGCTCGCCCTGCCTCGTGAGCTGCTCCCTGTCTGCCTCTGGCCCAGCACTCACTGGGGTAGGAACTTGAATTGAAAACTGAAATACCTGGGATGTCTCTTTTGGTGAAGCACAGGTATGGCTTTAGACACAAACTGCCCTGTTGCAGTCAGTGCCTACACCAGGCTGAAGCACCTTGTGGTGCTGTCTTTCCACATGGATTACACAGGCAGGACTTTGTTGGAAAGGATGTGCTTGTTGTTATTAATAATTCATTTTTAGGGTATGAAAAATGTAAATTTTTCACAAATAGCTATCCTACAAAAGGGATAATAAGCTATTTTATCACTGCTAGGTAGTCTCAGGGGCTATATAACTATTTTGATAGTTCAACTTTTCTCCTGGTGTTTTTGCCTATGTCATTAATTTGAACAGATAGCTTGTGCACAGGGTTAGGGCCTTGTTCATGATGCTCACATTGCTGGATCATTATTATATACTTTTAATGCAATAAGGAAAAATCTTTCAGCCATAAAAGAAAAAAATCTTATGAAGTGAGTTGCCTTCCAGTGAGAAACATGCTGTTGGCAACATATTTAATGTAGCACCTAGAGAGTTTGGTAATCACTGTGTGTCTGTGATATTAGCATTCCCATTGCTTATGGCATTTGGATCAACAACAGGGAAAAAACTATCTTTTCTCAGACTAAAAGTTTAAAAACTTAGAGTTTTACTTAAAACAATCAAGTTGGGACTCTCTTTTTACGTTGCAGCATTCTGTGAGTTTTTTGAGCTCCATGTTGGCCTTTCAGCTCCTGAAGCAGCATGTGCGACATGTTGTATTTGGATTTATACCACACAGATAAATATGGCAAATGGCCAGGTGGATTAACAAATGGAAGAGCAAAGTCTCCAGAGGAGGTGTGCAACCAGTGTATTCTGTAAAGATGAGAAAGTTGCTTTAACAAACACGGATACTTCTCTACTGATGCAATGTTAGCACAGCTCTTGGCTGTGAAGTCATCTAGAGATCAACTGCATCCAGAGTAAGCTGCTTTAAATAAAATGAGGATTTGACCCAAGAAATATGGTACCTTTTTTTTTACCAGCCCTACTATGCTGAACTAGGTTAGATTAGTCAGTATTCCTCCTAGCTAGGAGTTAGGTTTTAGATTTGTGCTGGGAAGAGTGTTGATAATTCGGGGGTGTTTGCTGGGCAGTGCTTACACAGAGTCAAAGCCTTTGTTGCACCTCTCCCTACTCCACCAGCGAGAAGGCTGAGGGTGCATAAGGAGCTGGGAGGGGACACAACTGGGACAGCTGATCCCAGCTGACCCAGGGGATGTTCTAGGCCACATGGCATCATGCTCAGCATGTAAAGCTGGGGGAAGAAAAAGTAGGGGGTTTGAGGTTCAGAGCAATGATGTTTGTCTTCCCTAATCACCATTTCACATTGGAGCCCTGCTTTCCTGGGGATGGATGAACAGCTGCCTGACCATGAGAGGTGCGTAATGAATGCCTTGTTTTGCTTTGCTCTTGTGAAACTTTTGTTTGACCCATTAAACTGTCTTTATTTCAACACAAGAATTTTCTTCTACCCTTCTGATTTGCTCCTTGTCCTACTAAGTAGTGAGTGAGCAGCTGTGTGGGGCTGAGCTCCTGGCTGGTGTTAAACCACGATACCTGTCAATGTGGAAGATGAAGCACATTTTATTTTAGTTTGACGCTAAAATCCAGCTTCACATCCTAACGGGTGCTTCCATCAGATTGCATTTGCCAGCAGAGCCTGACTTGAAGGTTAGTCTGAAGAGAGTGGTGAGCACCACTCGACAACTTGGTATAATGACATGTGACTTCAGCTTGCGCTTCTCTTTAGGGGATAACTAATGAGTTTTTGTCTCCTAGAAGACATTAAAATACAATTACATTATGTTAGATCAGCTCTCACAACTGCTAAATTGCGAAGAGGTAGGCAGTGGATTTTCTGCAGTGGATTCCAGTCAAACTCCTCTTGACACAAATGTATGTGATAATTCACCGTGTGGACAGAAATGTATGCACTATTGTATTTTACAAGGCAGATTTTTCTTATGTTTTTACAGGTTCTTCTAGCACTGGTAAAGTCTCTAATGAAATTCCAGTCCAGTAGTTGACTCATTAGGCTTTCCCTCAATCCATCACTGTAAAACTGATTATCAAGATGTTGTCTTTTGGTGTTATCAATCTTGAGTGACTTTTTTGGAGATTAATGCACATGCGTTCTTATGACTGGCTCAGATGATATCTGCTATTTATCTTGATCTCCTTTTATTTAGTGTTTTAACTTAGAAGGTTATACTGCCTTTTTTGATTGAATTTTAATGATGAGGTCTTGACTACGAGACAGACCTTCCACAGCTTTCAGGCACATTTTACAAAATAGTGTCCTCAGGCTTTCCTTGCTGACACATTTCCAGATTGTCTTTTTCATGCAGTCCCAAAGGGGGTTTGCTTCACTCTGTGTGTACTTCTACTCAGGTGGATGTGCTGCAGCAGTACAGCCAGCTTTAGAGAAAATTTGGCATAGGGAATTACTCCACAATATAAAAAAAATATTTGCCAGTTTCCCTGTGGCTGTTAATGGATCTGCAAGGGGCAAATTCAAGTTAAAAGGAAAGTAGATGAAGCAAGACATGTTTCTGTCAGCAATATAATTGTAAATAGACCAACATGTCAGTGAAGTGGCAGGTCAGTTGTGGCCAGTAAAGTCATGCTCTGGTTAACCACAGATAAAACCAAGCAAAGAAAAGTGAGGAGAGAGAGAAATAAGGGAGGAAATAAAAGCTTTGGAATGGTATTGGCAGCAGCATCAGACTCCAGTAATTGAATGGTTTAGGGCACAGCTGAAGCCAGACCAGTTGGGGGATGTTTTTGAGGATGGTCTCTGAAAACCTTTTGAGGGGCAGGACAGAAAGTCTTTACATTAAGGGATGGAAGTGGCTTGTCCCTTCATGTATTCTTCACCATGTGCATCTGACCTATTACACATCCCTTTCAAGTCCATTCATTTTTAGGACCTATACTTGTATTTGAGAGGACTGTAATACAGTCCTGTGTTACAGGACTTAAGGACAATTTTCTAATTGGAATAATTAAAACTTTAGATTTACCTTGGTTTTTTTTCTTTTTTCCCCAACAATACCTTTCACCTTGGGTAGCTTTTGTTAAGGAAGATGCTGTGGACTTCAGTGCCGGAATAAAGCCACCAGTCTCTTTCAGGGGAAACATACTGATGCAGTCCTGGACTTCATGGTGACTGTCTAGTTCCTATTAGTATGGGGTCAGATAGCTGCCTTGGGTGCAGGGGAGCTGTGTCTAGCATACAGCAATCTTGGGAGGTCATATTTTTGTATGCATCATTTAGTCTCTTGCTGGGGGTTCCTGTTCATCCCCAGGGAGTCAAACTACTCCATGGAGGACTTGGGAAGTGGTCACTGCTTGTTTGTGCTGCAGGACACCATGAGGGTTGTATCTTCATAAATGGACCCTTATGCATTTATTCAGGCTCGTTGCAGAGCTCTTACAATGGGCAGAAAATGAGGTGTGTTTAGGTCAGTATTTGACAAGCACTTAAAGCATGGGCCTGTATTTGCCCCCTGCTCCACCCCCAGACACAGCTACATGTGTGGTCTTCTGTAACTTGCTTTCATGGTGCTGTATTCAGAGTTTCTGCCTCTTCCCAGCTGTACTGCAGTGTCCAACAGGGACTGAAAATCAGATGATGCATTTTAATGTAGTATAGTAGATTTCTGGTGAAGAAAGAGCTTTCTTCTCTGTGCTTCCTTGGTGGAATTATTTGCATTTTTTCACCATGTCTGCGTGTGTGCTAGTAGTTCTGGAGATTAACCTTAATCTCTGATTGAAAGCAAAGCAAAGCGACATTAGCTTGTAAAATGGATTCTGTGAGAGATACATTTAATGATTTTCTTTTTTTCCCCTCAGTAGTCAAAGGTAAACTGCTGCTAGCAATGTTACTGGACCTGGATTTCCTTCTTTTTTTCTTTTTTTTTTTTCTTCCCTCTCAAAGGCTTTACCATTCAAAGATGTGAAGTTTTAGAGAGCTTTTGGATCTAATTCACAGTAGTTCCCAAGTGCATCCTTTATGATAAGGAATCAGTTGTTTGAGAGTATTTTCTCAATAAGCAGGTTCAATTGATTCTCTGTGGCTGCTGCCCGAGCTGAGAAACTACTTCTTGTTGGAGGTGAGGAAGAAGAAAACTTGTAATAGAGAAGCTGGGTACTTTGTGACATCTGCTTTTCCAGAGGTAGTAAGTTTCTTGGAAAGCCTCATATCTTGCCAGGTCACACAATCGTGTAGCTCTTCTGGGTGATTCATAAGTTCTAAATGTGTCTTTAGCTCTCAAAACAAGAATCTTATGATTTCTCCTACTTTTTTCTTCTTTCAATTGCTATGTGGGTAGATGTACAATATCTTACCCTCTGTTAGTCTCCCTCCTTGGGGATTACTCCATCAGACCTCTGGGACAAACTCCAATTGTGCTGAAATGTTTAATTCCAGAACATTAAAACCAGCCTCTGTATCACACAAACTGTGCTCTGTTCTCATGATGGTCATCTCTGCAGGGCAGTTGGAGCACTAGATCTCAGCTTCTGGTTTTGCAGTGCCATGAGAGCAGGAGATAGATCTGATGCGTCAGAGGGATCCCTTGCCAAGTGCAGATGTGCTCCAAAGCAGACCCTCAGCGGGCAGGCAGTCATTCTGCAAGCTACCACAAAATGCTAATTCCAGTGGAAGTTACTTTTTCATAACTCTGCTGAAGAAATAAAGCTCAAGGCAATGTTTAATCTGTCAAATACTTACTGGAGGACTGTTAGTTCATGTTTCTGTTATACTCTGGCTGTGCCCAGCTACTGGGAAAAGGCATCTACTCAAGCGGAGGTCGGGAGGGGAGGTTGTCACCAGGGCCTGTCCGCTTCTGCTGTGTGTTACCAAAGCACTAAAGGGGAGTGTTTGCAGGTTTTAGTGTAAATGAAAGGCCTTGTCTTGGCAACAGGATTATCACTGGCCAGCCAGGAACTCTTTCTCCTTGGAGGATATTGGCAGTGCCTGATGCAAGCCAAGCCACTGCCAAGATGCAGCTCAGCCATAAAGATACTGCAGCAATTTGAGGAAAACTGGTTTTAGTTGCCTGATGATACTGACCCCCTAGTTGGGTAAATATTTTCAGTGGCTAGAGTTGATAGAACTCTGCTGTGTTTTTGCTCCTAGTGCTGGTCTTTTTGGGATGGTCCAGTTCTATTGACATCTGCAGCTCAGACTGCAGTATACACTGCTACAGTGGAATTATCCTCTTATACTCACTCTGCTCTCCATATCTTGTTTTTCCAAATGTTTTTCAGAGGGCAGCTGTTTCTCCTTGGCTGGGAACAATGACCAGAACATGCAGAAATTTCACCTTTAAGTTTTGCAGCCAGTCTGGTATCTGTATTTTATAATTTCCTGTTTTTATTGTTGCCTACTTCCAAATGTCAATGGAAACAGCCTTTAGTGCCTCTTTCCATAACCTATCCTTATAAAGCTCTCCCATTAAATTTTCTGTCAGTTCAAGAGGAGAAAGGAATGTGGCCTTACCTTAGCCACGTGCTATAAACATTTGTTGTGTGCCTGCTGCAGTTCACCTCCTTGGCCAGCCTGTGCTTTCCTTGGCTTTCTAGTTACTTAAATGAGTGTGGTTTGGGGACCTTGTGCTGCCCCATGTCTGTTACTGTCATGGTGAATTACACTGGCTCCTTGTACACTCCCAATGACAGCCTCTGACAGCCATCCTGGAGGTACCGTTTGTCAGAGGCTGTGGTGATGTGTCTCAGGAAAGGACCTGGCACTTGACAGAACAGTTGCCTCTCTCTCTCTCCAGCACAAATGCTTTGGAGCCCCACAGCTGTCTGTAGCAGACTCTGGCAGTGCCAGCTCCTGCCTGTTTTTGGGGATGTCTTCACTGCTGGAGTAAACATTTTTTCATAGCATTCCTTGTAAGGATCTTCATCTTTTTAGGGCACAGTCCTATTATTTAAAGTTCTTTGAAAGACGAATTCGCTGCTTCGGTTGTATTACCCCACTGTTGCCTTCCTTCCCGCCTTCTGTCCTCCCCTTTTTTTTTTCTCTTTTTTCTCCCCACTCTTTAACTTCACTCCATCTAAAGAAGTTCAGTGAAAAATTTGTGTCAGCTGTTTAATATTGCTTACAAGCTAATAGCATTAGGAAGCTCCTTCTCCCCTACTCACCCCAATACTTTCAGGAGCCCCTGCACCCATGGTGCAGTGTTGCCTCTGCGTTCCAGAGGAGGTGATCCAACCTCCACGAGCACAGTCTCGGCTTCCTTCTGCTCAGTCTCTGGGTGCAGCAAGTATTGTGGTTTATTAGACACTGTTATGTGCAGAGAAACTTCAAGTGCTCCAACTTTCCCTGGACTTGCAGCTTCAAGAGCATTCTTGAAACTTCCCATGCGGGTCAATTTGATCTTGAAGGAGAGAGATGAATGCTGTTCGTCTGGGTTTACTTCCCCCAACGAATGGTTCATTGATCCATGCTGGAAACAGTCAGCCTTGTTGACTACAGGGAGCAGAGTACAGATGGGAGCTGTGTTTCCCTTTCTCTGTAAGCCGAATGGCATTGATTGCCTTAGAACCAATACATTTTCATTAGGCTCATTTTATTTCTCAGATTTTTGTCATTCACAGTGTTTATGAAAGGAAGAAATTAATGGCCCTTGCTAAATTGTGCAGAGAAGGACTGGGAAAGCTTCCCAAGGTTTTGGTCTGACCTTTGCTTTCTTGCATTATATCTTTGGGCTCTTGCATGGGTTGTTCTGGTAGCAAAGGCGGAGGACTGGTGTCACTCACAGAGCCTGACTGAGGGGCCCCTGCACTCCCCCTGTGTCATCTCCTCTGCTCCTGTGTGTGCTGGAGGTGGGCAAGGTCTTCAGGAGACAGAAATACATGAATTTTCCCCTTATAGGCACAGTGCAGACAGGAATGTTTGGGCCGTTGACATGAGTGGTCCCAGAGGGGATCCCAAGGTGGTGCTGCTGATCCCTGCTCTGATGCTGCTCTCTGCAATGCCTGAAGCTGCAATGCTGAGATCAAAGGGTGCCTCTGCTCCCAGCTAGAATGGAGAGGCTGCCTGGGTCCTGTCCTGCCCTGCCCTGCACGGGGCTCTGTACTGTCTGAAGGGGCAGAAGACCCTCAAGTTGCAGAGAAAGCAGGGGCTGGCTAGGGTCTATCTACGGGGTGTTAAATATCAAAGCCTGCTGGTGTTCCAGGATACCAGTGGTTGTGCATGTCCAAGACCTGTCTGAAACCCTGACTCTGGTCAGGGTCTTGTGAGGACTGAAATCTGGGGAAAACAAAACAGACCCCAACAAGGTAATGCCTGTGTCCATGGGCTGGGAACAGGAGGCCTGCCTCCAGTGAGCACGCTATGTTCACGTGTGGCTGCTGCAGAGCACGCGAGCCTTCAGTCCTACACCATGGGAATCTCTGCTTGCCTTAGTTTCTTTCCTATTGCATTTCACTTGCCACTGTCAGCAGCAGCTTTCCTCAGCAGCCCTCCTCCCTCCCACCTCTTGCACCCGTCAGCCCCAGAGAGAAGCCAGCAGCTCGTATGGCACCCAAGACACGAGGCTGCTGCCATGGCAGGGTGTGATGTCAGTGACCACTGCTTGGATCCATCCCCTCTGCCCTCCGGCTTTGCAGCCAAGCAGAGGCTTAAAACCAGAAAACAAAACAAATCTGTCAAAAAACCTGGTATTTGTGTTGTTTCCCTGAAGGCAGAGAGCCATAGAAGGCAGCTGGGTAGCAGTGGTCGCTTTGGAGAGCTGGATAGAGGCTGTTTCTCCTGTAGGGGCCTGGATTTTATCATGTACTTCTTATTCTGCAGGTTTGCCAGTCTAGATGTATTTACTACATGGTTTCTTGGCTAATTATTTCTAGCATGGCACTGATTGAGCTGTTAATAAAGTGTGAAGGTGCCTCGCAGGCACTTTTTGAGTCTTAAAGAAATAATCTACATCTAAATTGCAAATAGTAAAATTTCCTTACCCACCAATATTAAGGTGATAGCATCTCCACTATTGTAAAATTAATCAAACTTCTCTTGGTGACAGAAATGTTAATTTAAATTTTTCGTCACAATTACAGAGAGAGTTATTGCAGCCTCTGACTTGTAATTAATTTCTCTTTCTTTTTATCATTGTTACAAGCCCTTTGTAATAGTGATAAATGGAGTATCTACCTGACCTTTTTTTTTCTTATATAATGTAAATTGCTTTTAGGTTTAAATAAAAATACTTCTGGTTAATCAGTGCTTTTCCATAAACAGGAGGATAGGAGAAAATAAGCTTGTTTCAAATAAGCATCTCTGCGGTTAATATGATATGCAGCAAGAGATGAGATTGGGAGTAGCAGGGACCAAATACAGTGTTAGACACTGTCCCCATGTTATGTGTTGTCCCAGTGGAACCTCATGTGCAGGAAACAGACAATGAGGAGAGATTTGCTGCTGATGAGGAAGGACTGAAAATAGGATTGGCAGAGGAAAGTGGTGCATCACACCACTGGCATGAGCAAGAACTGGGAGAGGTTGCGGGATAATTGTCACAAGAAGAGAATTAATAGGTCAATTAGCCAAATGTTTTAGGTATGTCAGTAACAGGAATAAAAAGGAGGAACTTCAGGTCTTGTGTGTAATCAATGTTATAATTTAAAAGCTGTAGCAGAGGCTTGGTAGAAAATGCCCATGGATAGAGTCCTGATAGAAGAGTTATAGCTCATTCAGGGAGGACTTGGCTGTGGGGGAGCAGCCAATACTCAGACTGGAGTTATGGTGTCTGCTGCAAGGCTCCTCGTGTGGTTTTTAGGAACAGGCATTCTGTCAGGGACAGTTGCCTGTGGACCACCAAAGAGGTGGGTGAATAAGGCTGCTGCTGAGCATCTGGCAGATCAGCTCCCTGGTAGGCTGTGGGCAAGATAAGGAGCTGAATGAGAGCTGCAGGGAGCCTTGCAGGGCAGGTGGGCATTGCTGTGAGGAGAGATGGAGAAGATGGACTTGCTTAATGTGAGGTAATGGTAATCAGAGTGGGACAAGGTGGTAGCTTTGAAACTCTGCAAATGATTGCAGCAAGAGAGAAAGTAAGTGGACTATTCCCAGATCCTGGTGTGGCTTGGAAAAGGGAGATTGACTGTTCAAATGGATTTGTTTGAGGCTTATCCAGGGATATGGTAAACTGTTTTAGTAAAATCACCTGGGTTTCATATGTTACGAGTGGCTGCGCGTCCAGCAGTTGATAGCATTAATCCCTAACTACAGGCTGTCTCATCTGAATCACTCTGTGACATGCAGTGATCTGTGTTATGGGAAGGAATAGAATAAATTATGAGAATACTGCCTAAGGCTGTACAACCTCATAGATCAGTAAATATCAAATTTTGTGTATATCTTTGATAAGCATCCACCTTTTTTGGTGCTTGTTTGAAACGTGCTTCCTTTATGGTTAAGTTTCCCACCTGTGAAATTTGTGTGCCTGTGTTGCGGTCTCTGGGTTTCACCCAGGCAGGTCTCCTGTTAGAGGCATTTGGCCACCAACCAATTTGCCAGGCAAACCACATTTTTCACTCAAATGTAGTTAATGACCCAAACAAAATTAAATGCTTGTTATGGGTTGATTTAAACAATGTGGTCTAATGACAATGTTCTCTTCTTTCTGCCCACTCTCAGTTACAATTACACTTTATTTCAACTAGGCAAAAAGAAAAGGAGCTTTTTAAACAAGGCTCAGGAACATGCCGATTGGCTGGAGGGAAGCAAGGAGGGGGGACCATTTAGCTGGAGATTTTTACTTTGAAATGTCCTGACAAAAATTAACTAGAAGAATCATGTAATTACAATAAATGTGTCTCATTGGTCCCTAGTGGCTTGTTTCTAAACACTGGAGGATTATTTAGGCATTCATGACAGCAACAAAAAGTAACAAATAAATGTAATGGGTTCTTTTTATATACAATAAAAATGACATAGATTAGCTGCATCTTTTACTAATTTGCTACAGGATCTTAAAGAGGTGGGATGGTTGTGCAATTGGTTGAATTTTTGTTGTGGATGCCGAGGTTAGATTTGGGATGAGATGCTGACAGGTGTTCCTGCTGGTGTCCCACAAGATACTTGAGAAGAGGGGCACCCCAGCACCCAGAAATGTGGATATCTCTGCTTGCTGTGTTGCCCAAATTGCATGTTCCTCCCATGAGATGGGAGGTGTAAATATTCCCTGCAACTGAAGCTGAGCTCAGTGGCTGTTGATGGTGGCTTGATTTTCATCATGCCTGTGATGAACTCTCTGTTACTGGTGAAAATGGGTAAACCCTTGCTGGGGCACTTTTACCGCAAAGCTCGGCAAGGCAGCAGTGGTGTACCTGTGGAGCTGGAGAATATTGGGATAAATCCACCTCCACTGCTTCTCTCTGCTTGTTATGGGGCTTGCATCTGCAGAAACCTGAGAATTGTGATGGGATTTAGCCTCATAAATGCCTTGAGTTCAGGTCTTTTCCGTTATTCTTGTTTCACTGTGTTTCCAGGGTAAGTGAAGCTTGAAGGGAAAATCTCACTAATATATCGTGCGAGTTGGACTAAACCAGTTATAAACATATAAGGTGGACATGTATCATATTAACACACCCCCTCCCCTTCTAAACTATGTTGCTTACAGGGAAGAAGTCTCTCTAGTCTGTCCTATCCTGTCCTATCATGTTGAACATCTACAGCTTTGTCAGATAAGTATGTGACTTCATCCTGGTTTGGATTCATCAAGCAGATGGTTGAGCTATATGGAAAGACTCATTACCTGGACATGCCTCTTCTTTCTTTGTTTTGAAGAACAACCTCTACAGCAAAACTGGCCTGGCTTTGGGATGTTGGTTAGGTGAGGTGAATCCCACCCTCTAAGTATTTGGATCTTAAAGGTTGTGCATAAGAGCCATTGGTGGAGACATATGAACATTGTAAATCTTTTCACTGCATGTACCAACCATAAAGAGAAGTGATCTTCAAATGATATCATCAACACAAAGGGCACTAGAAGAAGTTCCAATTTATGACACAGTAAATCATCAAGCAGTCTAATAATGAACATTGAGCCTGGACAGTTTTGCAAAGTGAGTTCTCGTATAGAACCGTATTGTGCATTGAAATGTCAGCTCCAAACCTGCTTAGCTAGTACCACTTAAGCTGCTTTAGTGAGACCATTTTGGATTTCCACAGTCGACCAATCTTCCCAAATTGCTCAGTGTCTAATGTAATCCCAGATGTATTTACCATACTTCATTGTATTTATAGAGGTGACTAGGCCAAGAAGACATGGCTTATTTCCAGAGACAAGAAGTCTGGGTTCTTTAGTGTATTTTCCTCTAAAAGCAATGCTATGCCGCTCTTGGAGTGTGTGGTGAACACATTTGTCTTTGCTCAGTGACGATGGTTGATCATTAGCAAAATGTATTTCAGTATTTATGGTTACAGGCGTATTGACCTTAATGCTCCACACAGTAGTGATGGGATCACGGCCAGCCACCATGGGGGAGGTGCCATGTTCCTGTGCACAGCTCTCCCTGAGCAGAGAAAATGCCTCCAAGGCATGGCAGCTGTGAAGGGCAGTATAGAAGAGGAGCAAGTCCTTGGTTCAAGTATGATAAACTGGCTGCTCCAGCCCTGTTTCTTTTCCTCTCCACTGGTTCTTGCCCTCACTTAGCACACAGGCACTGTTAAACTATATGCTCCTCTGGGGCTCTTATGCAGAGCTGCCCTGCACTAAAGGGATTACACTAATCGGAACCAGTGTGAGGATGTGGCCCATAGACATGGCTGCTGGTGATGCTGCCAGAACTTGTGCTTGAGAGATGTTCTGCTCCAGCAGAATTGTAGCTTTGTCACGTCACTACCAGTGGATGTACATCTGCATATTCCTTTATTCTCAGAAGTGCCTAAAGTCAGATTATGTTAGCAAGACAAATATATGATGTCCTGAAGTATGATTTATATTTTGCTATAGGTTTAGTGTGATTCCTGGCAGAAAAAGGGTCTGATCAAAGGCAGGCTTTTCTGTTGAGCAACATGACAGTCTTGTGACATAATGAATTACACACAGCTGGTTTTTCTCTGGCTTAGGAATTTTGTTTCATTATTACTGTATCTTTGTGATTTCTTAATATTCTTGAATCTGGACTCTGCTTACAGGCATATCGGATTATTCATATGCTAGAGTGAAATATGATACAGAGAGGAGCATAGAATGTGCTTTATTTGTGGGTAACTGCATATGTAATGGTGTATAAAGACTCAGGAGCAGCTACTTAGATGCAATGTCTCTTCTGCTTTCTCATTCATCACGATCATTTGTAAGCTTCCTCTCCTAGCACTGCTTCCTTCTTTCACCTCAGTTTCCTGAAGTTCTTTCTAAGCTAACAGCCTTTTAGACAGTTGACAGTGTTAATTAAATAAAACAGACTTCAAGGGGATGGCTGACATGCCTTGTGCTCAGCTGCCCAGTGTTAACAAGGCTGGGCCTTTGGGATTGGATGTACAACCTCCACAGGAGTTTGTGGGACATACTGAACTCCCACTGACTTCATAAGAAATTGAGAAGGCATTTAATATAGTAAAGGGCTTTGGGGAGTGCTTTTCCTGGCCTGCTCTGGGATGAAATGGAGGTCCTTGAAAGGGAAATCTCAGAGGACAGGGTACCAGTACTTACTCCCCAAGCCAGCCAAGGGCACAGGAGTTAGAGGTATACCGGGGACAGATTTAAGATCTCACTCTATACCTCAAATACCAGGTTTTTACATGTGAGACTGGGTTACTCCTAAGCAGAATGTTAGTCTCATAGAAAAAAGGCTGAGCTGCAAGTCTCACTTACCTATGGTGAAGCAGGTATGCATGATGGATGATATGAAATACCTTGTCAGAAAGTGAAAGTTGGTCTATTTTTTTACTGTATTAGTAATGATCACTTCTGACTCCTCTTCTTAATAAAGAGCATAAGGCACAATGACTTAACCCCTTGGGTGCTTCCATTTGTCAATCCCATTCCCTAATTGTATGCCCAATTGTATGAAATTGCAGTTTCCAACTGTCAATGCCCTTGAATTTTCTAAGTGTTACCTTGTTGATGCAAATGCATCTTGCTTTACCTTAATGTTTTACTGCATCTTCACCAGCAGTGATGAGGAACTCCCTTTTGTGTTTTCTGTCCATCTCCAGTGATATATATCTTAATAAAATACTGGGCAGTTTACTACCAAATCCAGTGTGCCTACACGTTTCCATTTAGGTAACAGGGAATGCCCAGCTTGGCTGTGTATAGGTGGACCACTTGACTCTTGCCGTTATGGGTTCAGTCTATGTCGTGTTTCTCTGGAGAGCAGTGTTGTGATTTAATAGCTGGTCTGCAGTTCCATGCATTACATCCAGGGAATTGTTCAAGAGGGATGATAGCACAAATGGGTTACTTGGGCTAACTCAAGCCACTCTTTTGAGCACACTGGATCAATTTTCTAATGGATCAAAGTGGGTGTGTTTTGGAAAACTGCTGGCACATGTGTATATACACTCCCATGCTGCATCACATACACAAAACCAATTCTAAATTCTGTTCTATTTTAGTCTGTTCACATTTCATCTGTATTCGAGACTTTTGCAGTTGAATGAAGCACTGGAGATTGTGCTAAATGGAGTGACCTGGGACTGGTGAGGGAGTGGTCTAAATGTCCACTCTCTGTCTCTTTGGTGTTGAGAAGTTTAAATTGTGGGGACAGGGAATACTGATGAAACAGAGTCCATAGCTTGAATTGCAACTTTTGCTGCCCTCTAGCCTGGTGATGATAACAAACAATGAAAATGCATGCAGTAAGATGTCCGGATATTTACCCTAAGCCTTTCTTCTTTAGGATCCTTTTCCTCCAGTTGATTCATCAAATTGGAGAAAAGCCATAGCATAAATCCATAGTTTGCTATCAAATTAAGCTAAAGCAAAACCTCTCCTTACTGCATAATTTAGAAATTTTTCATCCCTTTACTAGGTGCCTCTTGCTTGTGTAAGCTCAAACATGTAGCTGAGACCTGTGAACACCCTGACACGTGGAGATGAAGCAGAGACAAAACCTATGGAGCGACGTTGGTTTTACATGTTTGTCCATTTAAGTCCACAAGAATCTGGTGGGTGTTTTGTGCTCCAGAGAGATGTAAAATGTTTTTATTATGGCACCTCAGTTAAACATAAATTCATCATTTTTTTCCCCCTTGGCTTTTGGTACTGCATTGTCTTCATTTTTTGGGGGTTTTTTTGAATATGCACAACTTGCTGAATTAATGTGAATATATTTTCCAGTACTGAGATTTTTTGCCAGGTGAAAGAGGGGCTTCTTAGTGAGTGTGATATAAGGTTAAAATTGTTTGTTTGTGGCCAAAACTTGCAGTTTTATGTGTAAAGTGGTTTGTGAGAATGAGTGTGGGTCTTAGCCAAGTACGCTACTCCTCTGTCCAGGTTTGGATTGTTGTGCAGACCCCTCACTCACTACTTGACATCAAAGAGAGGAGAAGCCATTAAAGGGTGCCCAGCCTCTGGCTGTTTTGGGAAGATAGCTCTCAAAGTTTATTCCTGTCAAGGGCCAGGTATCAAAGGAAGCTGATAAAGTTGCTGGTGAACGCTTTCTAGTCTTCCAGCATAGTCATTAAAAGGAGGATACAAAGGAGGTGACATATCAGGGACACTTACGTTTCAAGTGAAGTCTGGGGATGGAAGAGTGTCCTGGGTTGATTTCTGTGCAACTTCAGGAGTGTTGAGTGAAACTGGCTTACACATTTGATATGGCATGCTACTCTTTTTTCCTTATTATTATTTTGCATAACTAGTTTAGTTGACAGCAGACTGGTTTTGCTCCTTTGATCTCTGCTCGGTTTGACTGTATTTTCAATAACTACTTAGTATAAAAATAAAATGTGCAGGCCGCATCAAATAAACTAATTAAAGATTAGAATGAAAAAGTGTCAAAATCCGAGACCTCGCTGAGGCAGATTAGTCACTGCATATGAGACACAATCGAATAACTAATGGGTTGCTGTAGTAACGGGGGAATCGATACCCCTCGGCTGGTCGGGGAGTTGACAGTAATTTCTGCTGGGTCATAGATTCTGGAAAATGAAGTGCCACCTACTACAGCACAAGTAATCTCTGTGGACTTTTTGACAACAGAGCATACTACAAAGTTTATATCAAAGAAAATGTTAATCTCTCAAGCTTGTTTATTTACCTCTGCAGGGCTCATCTGATATTGTTAGAGCTACAGACAATTAAGTTTAGCCTCCTGCACAGGTTCTTGATGGGTTAGCTCTGCAAACAAGCCTTTGGTTTTGCTTCCAAAGTGATGGGTTCATAGAACACGGCAGCACCAAGATGCCGGACTGTGGGAAGGGAACCTGGAACAGTCCAGCCTGCTGTGCCAAATCAGCTCCTCCTACTTGAGGAAAACTCCTGTTGAAGTCAAGAGAAGCTCATCTTGAGTGGAGAGGAGGAAGTGCACTTGGGTACTTATAAGGTGGTTTGCAACCCAGCTGTAAAGCCAGGCTTGCTGTAGGCTGCATGTATTTGTGCCTTGGAACCCAGAATTTCCAAGATTTTTACTTGTTTTCTCCGAACTGATTGCAAACCCTCTGGGATGGGATCACTCTTATGTATCTGGGCAGCACTGAGAGCTGTGTCAGCTGTGTGTCCTGACTGCTGATGGGTGGCAAAATTGGACTCTGTGGTGGGACAAGCAGCACAGCTCTCCATCCAGGAGTGGGAGCTACAGCTACCCAGTGCAGACTTGAGAAGGAAACCTGCAAGAGGAGAGGACTCCGGCAGGATTTCCCAGCTGCAGGCAGGGAGAGAGAGTCCTGTGAAGCACAAGGAGTTAATATTAGCCAGAGAGCTACAGGGCGCTAATAAGCCCTCGTCCAAACATTTAGGGGGATGGTAGTGCTGGAGAGAAAGTAGGCCACTCCTTAATGAGGGGAGTGGTGGTGTTAATTACTTCTGAAAATGGCCAGAGATCCTGAGCTCCTGGAATTCATCTTCAGCAGAAAACTATCAGGAAAATAAGATCAGGCAATTGGGAAATGGGGGGAAAACTGTAAAAATAGCCTGGGTAATTAAGAGCAAATAAGGGACCATCTATGTTCTGGCAAATAGGGCGAAGAGAGGCTTCTGCCTTTGCTGAGCTCTGATTCCCGCATCTCACGGATGCGGGGCCGGGAGCACTTGTTGGTACAGAGGGATGAGCAGGAGGTTCCCAGCTCCAGTGCTGCCTGTGCCGATGGCTCAGCTGTGCGAGGGCTGCTGGGTGGCCGGGACACTTCCCATTCCTCGTACCTCGCTCGTGATAGTGCCGCTGCCACCCCTGTGCTCCAAAATCCGTGGGAAATTGGCTAGGCTGTGGGTGCAAGAGGGGCATTGCGATGGAGCAATTACAGCTACACTGGGAGTGGGGTCAGCGGGGAGCAAACGTAGCCCTGACTCTTCCAAGCGGGCTGTGTTGTGGAAAGGCAGAGCTGTTTTCTCTCCCTGCAGCCTCCTGCGGTGGTATCGGCTGCGAGGCTGCCTGGCTCCTGCTCGGCACAGGGTCGGAATGGGGAGCTGCTCCCCCTTCACCTGTTTCTCAGTTTATGGGACCGGTGTGTGGTGGAGAAAAGCTCCGCGCTAACTCTGATACTCAGCCACAGCTCTGCAGCTGCTGCTGGCATTTGTGCTGCTTAGTACATAATGTTGGTGAATAATAATACCTGACCCAGTAGAACAAGAACTCTTTTATCAAACACATTTAAAGAAAAATGACAGTCCGTGTAGCCTGAAATGGAATGGATGATAAATCACAAAATGGGGAAATACAATTGTTATTCCTGCTGGTACGAGTTCCTGTTCAGCAGGTCCATAAGTTATGTTTTCGATGACATAAATTTAATGAAGTTCTCTGGAAATGCTGACCAGAAGTCAATATACAACTCAGTCCCAAGAAGTTTCCTAATACCTTTGTTTGTTTTAGGTAATAGATCTGTTCATGTGTATCTCTCCTATTAAGTGCTGTGATATGATGCCATGATGAAATTATAATATAGAGCGCGACTAAAACGGCATTATCAGAAATGTCACCCCCTAGCAAATTAGCGGTTGTGATGTTTGCCCTCTGGTTACAAAACCTTGTTCCTTTTGTCTTTTGCTATAACTTACAATAACAAAGACTATGTTTCCAGTAGTGAAGTGTGAAACGTGTTTCAGTGGGGATGTGGTGGGGGAAAACAGACTCCTTTAAAATTTACAAAGACAAAGGATTTTTTTGCCTTGGGCATTCCAGCTGCAGCTGCTGTTGATACTCACATATCTGGTTATGTAATCCACAATCTTTAAAATGGACAAACAAAACAAAAAATCCCCCCCCCTCCCCCGAAATGTAGTTACTAATTTTCTGGAGATTTATTTATGATGGAAAGGTTACAGATTTCAAACGAGTGAGGTGCTGTTTGTATTTACAGCTTTAGAGTCTGGGGATCAAACAAGAAAATGGAATGAGGTTTGGATTATTTTTTGTAACAGGAAATAGAAATTCACAGGTCTTACTCCAAAGCCAGCACAAAGACCTCCATTGGGTCCTATGTTTTTCCTTCAACAGAGCATAGGAAGAATTGCAAATTTTAAAAGAAATTTAGAAAAAAAACCCCAGGCCTCAAAGCCGTGGCTAATCCCAGTTCTGCTTGTGTTGTAGCAGGTCAGAGGGGAGCTCCTTTCTCTGGCTCTCCAAGGGAGGCAGATTTCTGAGACATTCTCCCCAAACCCCTCTGCTTGTGACAGCAGAACATATCTCACTCAAAAGTCCACCTAGTTCCAGTTCTCTTGCCCCTGCTCTGTGCTCCTGCTGTGCAGGTGGGAGAAGATCTTGATGGGAACCTCTCCTCCCTGTCCTTTGCCAGTGGCAGTGCTCCCAAAGGAGTCCGTAAAGGGTCACGAGCCAGCCTGGGTGTGCAGGGCTTTGGGCAGGGACCTGCCTCCTGGGAGGTGCAGTGCAGGCAGGACATGAGGGGGCATGAACCCTGGATATCCAGGAGTAGATGGGGAAAAGAGATGGTGGGTTTGGTGAGCATGATGAGCTGTGACCAGCATGTGCATGAGTTAGTGTGTATGGCTGTGCCAGCCACCTGTGTGGAAGGGGCTGGGGCTGGACTTCTCTGCCAGGGGTTTTGTTTTATCAAGCCAGCACATTCATGGTTAATAATCTTTGCCACCACCCTTCCTGGGAATCAAAGAATGAGCTAACTTGTGCTCCTCAGGTGTGGTACCTGCCTTCATTTCAACAAAGGAAACAGTCAGAGACAGAGTCAGTCTACGGTTAAATATAACTAAGTGTTGCTTTTTATTTTTAAGATGCCACAGAGAAAACCTGGAGTGTAGAAGCTTAATCCATAATGGTGACACTTCACTTACCCAAGCAACTGGGAAGTGCTTAAATAGTGAAGCCTGTGGCTTAATTGGGTGTAATTCTACTGAAGAGTCTGTTTATTTTCCTATGGAGAGGCTCTAAGATGCCTCTAAATGAAAATGTTACTGGTCTCTACCTGTGTGCCCCTTGACTTCAGTAGCACAGAGCTCATTTAAACATGCAGAAACCTGTAAAAAACATGTTTTCTCTGGTGCAATCAGCCTGTGTTTTCCTCTGGTTCTGCAGCTGGGAATGTGTATTGAGAGGTGAGAAAACCCCTCCCATATTTCTGCACACATTGCTCTGCTCAAACCTGGCACAGGAGCTATTGCTGATGCTGTGCTGGGGAAGAGAGGCTCCCCAGAGGGGAGAGAAAACACTGGAACCCCCTGGAGCTGTCTCTGGAGTGATCCCACACTGGCATCCTTCATCTGAGCCCAAAGGTCTTAGGAGTAAGGGTCTAGGTGGGCTTAGGGAGGCTCGTGCTCCACTCTTGTTGGCACTTCACATGGTTTCCATCGTCTGCAAATTCCATGTTGGCAATTTTTTCTGTCCCAGAGCCGGGAAGGATCTTTTTTGCAGGATCAGATATTCAAAGTTATTCTCATATTACTGTGTCTGTGGGTATTTGCTGTTTATATTACAGGCACAAGTCCTTGGTGAACAGAGGCAGTCCGGGGGCTCTACCCTGGCCACTCCTCCTTATTTAGATGACCCTCTTGACTTCAGTGTGTTAATCCTGCATGCCTAAGGATAGTTTTCCTGAGTGAGAGGCTAGAGGACTGAATACCAGGGCTTTCAATTTGCATATCCTGGTTAGAGGCTAAACCATCGCTTGCATCCGAGTGTGCGGAAAATCTCTTCCTACTGTTCTGCCACTGTAAAATCCTAGGAAAAGATTTTTATTTTGAATATCCATTTAATTCAAACTAAATGTGCTCATATGCATTCTGGCAAGGTTTTCAATTCAGAAAGCTGATTTTTCTTCTCCCCATTCCCCCTCCTTCACACACAGGCTCATACCAGGAACTTCCTTTTGGATATCTGTAGGCAATTTCCTTATGGTACTCAGACCTCCAAGCTTCATTGGACTTCTACAACAACAGAAGCTTTATATCATTGGGTTTTCACCCCAAAATACTTAGTTTCTATTAACAACCTTACAAAAGGGCAGTGTATTACTATGTGGTGATCCCAATGATAAATGAAGCACATTATATGTGAAGTAAAAGCTCTATTTATCCTTGCTCTTTTTTTTCCCAAAGTCCCAGCAGGTTTAATGTGAGTAGCTTTCGATGACCTTCATAACAAATCAAGACTAAACCTCAGTGCATTCTCACAAAGATGGACAGCATTGCAGACATTTTTTAATTGAAATAACGATAACAGCAACAATCTCTATTAGTAGTATTTGATAATGCCAAAAAAAGTTAATGTTCACTGAAAGCCAGGTGCCAGCACTGTTTTATTGTTTACCAACACAGTCATAAAGAAACAGAGTTATTAAAGGATCTGAAATCACTCAGTAATTCAGCTGCTGACGTTGATGGATGGAACTTGGCTGTTCCTCTTTGCTAAAGCTGCTGACTGGATAAATGTTTTATTCATGAAGCCCAGGGCAGGAAGGGATGCCAAAGGTTTAAGAATATTTTAAGAAACTCTTTGAGATGTCAAGCAAGTTAGCAGGTGTTGTTAAGCAAAGGAGCTGAAGTACTACATTTAAACATAACCGAGCTCTCAACATATACAACAACAATACATCGAAAGCCAGGATGCAATTCTTGTCTTCAGCAGTATATGGAATGATGAGTTGGGAATACAAGCACTTTTATTTCCTGCACCTTTGTACTTTCAGTCATCGTGCAGCCTTGTCTCTTTGAGCATTGTTATACCAAAGGGAATTTTCACACATCACACTGTGAATTTAGGCTTGGAAACAAATATTTAGATAATAAACCCTACAAGGTCACATACCTATATCAAAGACAAAATATGATGACAATGTTCATGGAAATTGCAGCCAGGAACGAACAATTTGGGTCAGAATAAGTGGACTCTGACTGCTCAGTAGGAGAAGTTGTTCAAAATGGCAGTTAATGAACGAGGCTATTATCAAAATACAGAATAATGAGGAATTTCGCTTTATCCTCTTCACCCTGCACCTGCCTTCTCTTTGTCCAAGGGCAATGTCTGCCAGCAGCAAGTCTAGAACTTCTCACCTTTTTGGTGGAGCTTTGCAGCAGTGAAGGACTGGCTTGTGATTTAAGTGATTCTTTCAAATGCCTTGATTTTGTTCTACAAGAATTCAGATCTGGATCCATTGTTGAATTTTGTAAAAAAAATTATTTTAATTGAAAGGTGTGTTTTGCATAAAGAACTTTAATGAAGAAATCCTTAGCCCCACAGTCTCATGCATGGGCAAGCGTTTGAATATTTCATAATCAATATTAATAACTTCTTTGAAGTTGCTGCAGTCTCATAAGAGCAGAACAGATGAGCTCTTGATGGAACTGAACTGTCAGTCCGAACACTGTGACATTAGGAAATAGCTCCATTTCCAAGTCTGGCTGTGTGAAATGTCCTTTCTTGCCAAGGGAGCAGCAAAGTATAGTTTAAATGTGCCTTATTATGACATCTCATGAGTATAAAAATTGGGAGGGGTATTAAAAATGAATAATTAAAACTGGAGACTGATAGATAATGGCAAATAAAAAGCAGGTAGGTACTGCGCTCCCACTGCCCTTTTGATTTGCAGAGATTCAGTGCTAAAGACTGAAAGCATATTTCTCATGGGCCCCAGCTAAAATTCAAATCCAATAGACTGACAGTGAAAAATACTGTCAAAAAAAAAGCTGTCAAGTTGTATCAACATAAGTCACTATATTACCTCCCTTTATCTGTCAAAGGCATTGATTATTTTCAATAGAGGAGCCCTCTGACAGTTCTTGAAACTGAAAAATCCTGTGTTGGAACGTTTTGGTTGACACATGTCACTATTTCTTAAACAGATAAGTCAAATATGTTATTTTTGACTCTCTGTAGGAGCAAGTGTGTTTATGTAGTATTTTATGAAAGATAAATAATGCAGAAGGAAAGGAACATCCATTAGCACTGCATTTTCTCAGCTATTTGTATCAGTGGGTTTTTTGTTGCATCTTTCAAAAATGTTCTTTGCATAAAATCATGTGTTCCTTTGGTGGCTGTGATACATTGCAGGGATTTGCTAAGATACCCTGAAGTAATTCAGATAATCAGTGAACCATATTGGTGCTATTCTTGATCGCAGCTGTCAGTTTACTGTTGACTATGCTGAACTTCTGTTTTCCACCAGCCACACATCCGTAGCAGTGATCCAGACATTAATGTCCTGCCAAATGCCCACTTGTATTGCACATGGACAAATCGAGAAGGGCAAAATAAGGACTGCATCTGGGACTTGCTGCTGGTTTTTGGAGTGAAACTGGGGCTGAGCCTCTTCCCAAACTCTTTCTGTGCCTGTCAGTTTTCAAGTGGTGGATTTGGACAACCCCCGTTTACAGCTGTTGGCTTTGCAATCCTGCAGGGCATGTTTAGCAGAAAGGAAAGTTTGTTTTCCAGCTCAATTCTTATGTTTGGAAATAGGGACCTCTTTCCAGCTGAAACCTTAGCAAATGGATGTTTCCTCCCTTGGGAGGGGCTGTTGAGTGGCAGAGCCATTGTGACTTGCTAGCACTATTAAGAGCATGAGAACTGGCTGAAGCAGCAGCAGCAGCCAGAGACAGGCTAATAATAGGCTTGTAGACAGTCTTTATTATTCATTAGCACATATTGTACTTCCTCCTAAATATAATTCAGGCTACAGTTGTATCACATTAAGATAACACTAAATCTTTCTGTAATTTGAAGGAAATACTACTCCCAGCTGTTGTTGCAGAAGTGAACTAAACAAAATCCGAAGAGGTGCTAAAGGAACAACCATAAAACTCCAACTGCATTTGGCACACGTCTCCTTTGGTGCTGTTTATCACAGAAGCGGTTGGAAGCGAAACTCTACACTTGTGAACGTGATGCTTTTGTGCTCCTGGCATCTCACACCTTGGGAATTACTCTGTCAAAATAAAACAAGCTCTCAGACCCCTCAGGTACTTGAGCACTTTGCTGCTTGTGGGGGAGTGGGGTGACTGATGAGCTGGGCAATCAGGTTTCTGGAGCAGGTTGTCACGAGGGACCCAATCGTCCAATAATTTGACTGCTGGTGAAAATGAGGTGCACAGGGAGTGAACTTCAAAGTCATCTGGGTGCCTAATCCTGTCTCAGTGTAACAGAAGTGGGGCCCTAAACTCCAGTGATGACCAGGCCTGTGCAGCGTGGCTCTGCCTGCACCAACTCAACCTGAATAAAGGCCAGCATTGAAACAGCTTCTCTGTTGCAAGGTTGTCCTAAGGCTGTAAGCTCTTGACATTTCGGTTTGCGTTTTTGCAGCATTTAGTGGGATAAGGTCCTTACCCATGTGGCTGCTCAGGAGTTGTCAAAATGAATTACTATTAATGGTAACAAAAATAAAAATAAAGATGTGTAAATAGGGATAGTGACAGGCTCAGAGTTCTGACAGACCTGGAAAGCTTTGATCTTGTGTTGGTAGAGATCACGATGTGCTGCCTCCCCAGATGACAGGCTTGGATGGAGGAGAGAAAAAAGAGCTATAAACATCACCTGTAAATTGTGCCTCCATCATCCTCCTCAGACTCCCTCCCCCATTAGCTCTGATGATTTACTAAGAGTGTGTGTCTTAGTACCAGCAAAAAACCAACTCAGAAATTAACCCCGGCAAACTTACAGTCTTACAACTGACCCCAGAAGTGTGCAGTGCTGATCATCCAAGTGGTAATGGATGGCTCAGTGTAAAGCAGAGGAGAAATGTGCCATTGAAAGGGAAGCAGGGACTGAGCTGCTGAGTGGTGACAGCCGTGAAAAGACACAAACCGATGTGGGGTTCTGACAGTGTGTTGTGTTCAGAAGATAGAGAGGCAGAGAGAAGAAAAAAAACAAACAAAAGGGGTGTCTCTGGGCCAAAAGGGATTTGCAGCACAAGCCAGAAATTACAGTGTGTGGATGGGCTGCCAGTCGGGGCGGGAAGCACCAGCCTTTGGGGGCTGGCACTGGCCAAAACCCTCCTGGATAAAGGGAAGGTGCTGCAGGAGTTTGTGGGAGCATCTGTCCGGCAGCAGGTGCTGCCCGTTGTCTGTGGAAATGAACTGAGGACGGCGAAGGAGCCTAATTTACAGGGAAGTGGCAGACTGTGATTTTTCTCTAAGTGCAGATTTGGTTTCTGAGCAAATCAGATTTATGCTTCTTTCAGACAATTTTGCTAATAAGCCAATGACTCAGAGCTCACAGCAGATGGGATTCTTTAGCTGAGGTAGAAACTATTGCTTTTGTCCTAGAAAGAAAGTTGCTATTTTTTCTTTCTAGAAAACTGATATCTGGAAAATGTGATGATTTTTTCTTCCCAGCAGAAACACAGCTTTTTCAAATAACACCCAGTGATGCTTATGGACCCTTATCTAATATGCAGAAATTTTCATTAGAAAAAAGTAACTTGTGACAACTTAGTATGTCATATGCTGGGGAAAATATTTTTTTAAAATCAATTCCTGTAATTAATAATATCCCAGAAGCCACTGCCAACAACCATGGCACTAACTGGTGATTTGTGGTGAGCTCTCCAGGTGTCTGAACAGCAAGATGCCTCCTGCAAGAGGCTGCTGCCAAGAACTTGGGAATATTTCTCTGGTAGGAAGAGGGCTATCTATCTACTTCCATGTCTTTGGCCACTGGCTTGATACCCAAGTGGAGACCAGTGATGAATGGAATTTCTTGGAGGTGTGGAGACCACTGCTGTTTAACATTCCTGTTAGCTGTATCTCTCCTACAAAGGCAGGCTGAGAGACCTGGGGCTGTTCAGCCTGGAGAAGAGAAGGTTTTAGGAAGATTTTATAGCACTTTCCAGTGCCCAAAGGGGCTATGAGAGAGTGGAGGGGAACTTGTTGCAAGGATCTGTAGTGGCAGGACAAGAGGAAATGGATTTAAAGGGACAGTAGGTTTATATCAGACATTAGGAAGAAGTTCTTTACCTTGAGAGTCGTGAGGCATTGGCACATGTTGCTCAGAGAAACTCTGGATGCTCCATCCCTGGAAGTGTTCAAGACCAGACTGGGAAAAAGGTGTCCCTGCCCGTGGCAGGGGTTTTGGAAGTAGGTGATCTTTAAGCTCCCTTCCAACCCAAACCATTCTATGGTGAAATCCTTGGAAAGGGACATCCATCTAGATGAGAAACTGCTGAAGATTACCTTCACCTCTCTTCTTCCCCCTGCAGATGTTCAAAAACTTGATTCCCTCTAAAGTAATTCAGCATTTTTTTTTTTTTTTGACACAAAAGCATCCACTCTATGGGAAGTTTCTGATGGATGGCAGTGAGCATGAATATATCATTATAAAAATACATTCTGAATTCAAAAACCTTATGTGGTCTGAATTTCACTGAGAGGGGTATTTCTTTTCACAGCCTACAGAAGTGTGTGGTACATGGGGTGGTGAAACCTTTCCTGACATTGTTTTGTTTAAATCCCTTTGAAGACTGTCATGTTCACCTTTCTTGAAAATTGTGTTACAGCAGCCAGAGGAGGAGGGTTTGTTTGGCTTGGTGATGTGCATGTGAATGCCCCCTGGGAGGTGACAGAGGCCACTTTACTACTTCCCTCTTTGTAGACTTGTGGTGCAGGTGCCTAAAGTCGAGGTTTGAGATTCAAAAATGCTTTAAAAATAAATTAAGCTTTTATTTATATTATGATACACATTCTTTGAAAATCATGTCTCTGTGGAGAGCTTCAGTAATTACATATACAGACATTTGTATGGCAGGCACCTCTTGAGCCTCAGTACTGAGTACTCAGTATCTAATGATAATCTGAAAAAGTAAGTAGCAAATTGCTGAAATTTGATGCTCCAAAATTTAATCAAATCCAAGTGTGACTAAGAATTTCCTTTGAATATACCAAAACTATATTAATCAAAATACTGATAATAAAATTCAATGTGAGTAGAAGGAAGTTACTATTAATTGGATGGAACAGTTGATTGTCTAATAGGGTGAACTTCAAAACAAAAAATATCTCAAAGAACTCAATGGAAAACATCTGCTGAGGTCTGAGCAGTGATCAGGAAAGCATAAATAGAAAATGGCATGACATTAATTTGTTGAATAGAGGACAACACTGAAAATATGACAGTGTTGTTCTAGAGATGGTGATGTGGCCTCACCTTGAGAAGCATGTTTGGTTTGGTTATCCTAATTAAAAAATGATGGAGCAAGAAATAGAAGAGGTTTAGTGAAGGGCAGCAAACCTAATCAGATGCGTAGAAAATACTTTAGAGGGAAGATTTGCATGCAGCAGAGACTGCAAAGGTTAAGTCTGTTTATTTTAGGGAGAACAATACGTAGGAAGTGCCACTGAGAGACAGGCCATGATGGATATAAATAAAACACCAATAACGTGGCTTTTTCCTCTTTTGGATAAGAAAGAGAGATGTAAAATTAAATTTGAAGTCAATGCATTGAACAGTGTTAATAGGAAGCACTTTTAACCTAAGTTTTAATTAGCCTATGGGACTCATTGCCACAAGGTAGGATATTGAGACTGACAGACTGGCATTGTTTGTGTGATTAGCAATATCATCTCCAGTTGGGTGGGATGCAGCTTCATCCCTTGCACTTCGGGCCATATGCTAAACACAGCTTATCCCTCAGGCATACTGGTGGTACAATTCTCCTTTATGGGATTTTACAGGATCTTTTGAAACAGCTGGCACAGGTTGGTCTCTAGGCTGTTGCTTGACTCCAGCACTTTGAATTCCATGTTAGTGACAAGGACTGGGTAATAATTCCTGGATAAAAAAATAGCTGCAGAAGTTTGGATTGTTGGGGTTTACCCCCACCCTGCCATTTTGGACTTCCCTGTGGATTGACTGTGAGTACATCAGCTTTGAGGAGAGGTTTTGGCTTCCTGTGGAAGGTGTCCATTTGCCCATTCTGGATCAATTTATTTTGCTTTCTTTGTCCTCTTAATAGCTTGCATCCCTTACAGTCTTTAATTCTTGCGCGTTTTGGACTTTTTCACTCCAAACCAGCTGCCATCAATAAACTGGTCCAGTAATTATTTCTCTGGCTTCAGAAAATGGCTGTCGTGAAGTCAGAGGCAGTAGGAACAGGTGGGCTGCAGAATGCCTGTTTGATTTGGTAAACAGCATTAAAAAATTGGCACTTTGACTTCGTCCCTGTAACAGACCAGTTCTACAGCTTTTGTTAATCACATGCATGTTTTCTAATGTCACAGCATACGTTCTTTGCCATTGCAAGACATTCATTACTTTTTTTGTTTTCTTTTGAAAATGTAGGAACACATATGAAATATCCACGGGATGGAAACCCTTCAAATGTACATTGGTGTTTGGTTGGGGAGAGCCCTTTGGGAAAAGAGCAGGGTACAGATGGATGGACAAAGTCAGAGCAGGCTGAGCCTGGGGTACAGCGCTGGCACAGATGCTCTGCTCTGTGCAGTTCCTACTGCGTGCCCAAAAATTGCGCTCTGAGGCACTTTATGCTTGTAGGACAGTTTAGCCTAATGTAGAGCTGGTAACTTGGCATGCAGGAGTCCTGCATTCTGTTCTTGGCACTGCTCAGGCCTCCTGGGTGAGCTTAGGGAAGTCACTGCAGCAACCTCAGTTCTCTCCAGAATGAGATTGTGAACCTCCAATCCCACAGAAGGGCTCTGTGAGCTGCTAGGGAGCAGTGAGACTAAATTTGGGGTGAGCTGGTTCCTGCTACTCCTGAGGATGGGGCTGTGCCTGGGGCAATGTTGGGGTGCAGTCACCCCCAGCAGCCCCTAGTGCTGTGAGCTGCCAGCTTTCCTGCCCCTCACAGCATCACAATGCAGCTTCAGTACCAAATAGCACATCTGGGTTTCTCTGTTCATCTGTTCTTCCTGTAGTCTCAGATTTTATCCCACGTTCCCCTAACAGTCACATTTGGAAGTGCTGTTTTCCACTGAGGCTCTCTGTAACAAGGTCCTAGAGGAAGGGCTTTGCAAGGCAGCTGACACTGGGGGGCTTAGAGGAGGCCATGGCTAATGAGAGAAACAGTCCTGTCCCTAAGAAAGATCTAGGGGACTTCAGTTCCCTTGCTATCCTCTCCACATTGCCTGGAGAGAAAACTTCATCCCTTTGGGAGAGGAGGCAGCAGCTGCTCCTCCTGAGAGCACTGTGCAAAATTCATTCTCCACTGCAGGTCACAAAGGAGCAAGTAAATAGATTCTTCTATTATTCTCCCCAAGGAGTGGCTGAAAAGTGGTGACAGTGTATTTGTTCCTCCTGCCACTGCTTAGCATTAGGGCACATATGTGGGGACCCTATGCCATGAAGGATAAGGAAGTGGGATAGAAACTCCTGGGGGGCTCTCCCTGTCCCACAGATGAGAGATTTTCTTCTTCCTAGCACAGCAATACAGTGACTCTTTGTCTTAAGGGCAAGCTGGATGACAAAAGTGGGCCAATACCAGCTTTGTATGAAACCTGGTGGATTTTAAACAGACAAGAGCGGTGTCCCTGCACACACAAACATCTAAAGATCCTGTTGTTTTGCTTCCCATGCTAGCAGTGCAGCTGTTAAAGCTCTGGAACATTTTTGGACAAAGAGTACAATGTTCCTGTGAGACTTTAGAAATGAATTAATAGAACATTGATTTAACTTACTGGCTTTTTGCAATGCCTTTGTTTCCAGGCAGTAAAAGACTACTTGCCAGTTGTCCAGCCAGAAGCCAGTATCTGTAAAAACCTGCCCCAGGCAGTTTGTGGTGGGCCTTAGTTAATTAAGATACGCATTATCATCTCTGCTTTGGGCTGCTTGTGAGAGAATGTAAAAAGAACAACTAGACAACTGTCTTTTCCTCCTGTTTTGAGACTCATTCTTGATCCCACTGTGATTGCCAGCAGCAGACAAGGAACAGAGCCAGAAGAGTGAAAATTAATAGTGGTGGCACCTGAAATCTCCGTCCGTGAGCTTAAAAACACGCCTGTTTTAGACTGGGCCTTTATTTGCAGGGGGCAACAGCTCATTCCCCTAGTCTGAGTGCTGGAAAATTTAAAAATAGAGTGTAAAGACCCCTGCTGCCATTCTGCACAAGGCTTCAGACAGCACGTGGACTTCTTTGTGTTCAAAAGTGATATGTCCTGTTGTCTATGTAACTGTATTTATTCAGGCATGTTCATTCTACAGAGTGGCTCTGTTCTTAATAGTCAAGGGCAAAATGGTATCCTGAGAAGTTTCTCCTCAAGTATTGTAGGTGTTTGGTTCTTGACATACAGTTTTAGTGAATGAGAAACCAGCAATGCTTTGTTCTTAATCTCCATCTTCCCCTTTGCCACGTTTCTTCTCTCATAGGCACTCTGCTTCCCTCCCCCTGGCTGACTTGCACTAGGGCATAAGCCATCCTTATCCTTCCCATGGGGACCTTCCCTGCCTGCACACCTTTCCTGCTGCCTGCCCAAAGCCACCGAGTGCCTAGGAAAGCCTCAGTGTGCAAGTTTTACATTTTTCATGATGCAAAAGTGATTGGGAGCCACCTGGCCTGGGACCACAGCAAACTCCAAGCTTCAGCATATCAAGTGTACTCTTTTCTTTGAGATGAATGTATCAGGAAAGGTCTTTGTGATATGAACACATGGTTTCAGTAAGATGCTCACTACCTCTTTCCTAGACCATCAAAAGTTGTCTGGTTTCTTCAGCCTGCTATGGCTGAATTGTGTTTGACCTAAAAAGGGGTTAGGGAGGGCTCTGAAGGCAGTCAGCAGCTTCCAGAGCCAGCTATTCCCCAGGGAGGAAGGAAATCTCCTAAGCCCTAGATAAAATGCTCATCACTTAGACAAATGTGCCGAGATCCTCAAATCCTCCCTAGAAATAGGGGATTGCAATATTAAACATAATTATGAAATGTCTATAGAGCTGCAGCTACAGATGGAGCTTTACGAGTGGTTTGAAGTAATGCTGCACCAGCATCAATTATCCCCAACAACTGCACAAAGATATTTTTAGGGTGATATTTTCATTTTACAGCAGCACACGGTCACTTGCAGCCACCAGCCAGGTGCCACCTCACCATTTGCACCCCAAGCATGCAGTGATCTCTCAGCAAAGCATGGCCTGTCCTGTTCTCTTGCCTCAATAGCCAACAGCTCAGATGAACATTTTCCCCGATCTTGGCACCTCTGCTGCCAAAATTGCTATGAATGAGGGAACCTGCCTCTCTTTTCCTGCAGCTGTGAATATTAGCTACAGAGTAGCACTAAATCTTGTTTAAGCTACAGTAATTCCACCCAGTGATGAATGTCACTACCTGAATAATTTGGGTAATTTCCTGCAGCTCTAGTGTACTAGCAGAGAAATGAATGTTAATTTACTGCTAATTTAGTATACTAACGCTTAATTAGCAATGAGCAAGCTCTGAAATATTTGATTCTGAAAGCTCATCAAACTTTTACCAGGAAAAAAAAAAAATTCACCCCTCCCAGCTGAACTCTTCACTCTGTTTGAGGTTATTAGCAAAATGCTATGGGTGTGCTGTTCATTACCTCTCACTAGGATATATGTAGCTGGGAACACCCCCATTTTCCACTCTTGCTGCAAAAATCCATTAAGAAGATTCTTGCTCTTACACAATGTGTTTGGCTGTTGTAGGGTATTGCCGTGCGCAGAGATGCTGTAGCTTTACTGACAGGCAGGATTAATCATAGAACCATTTAGGCTGGAAAAGACCTTTAAGATCATTGAGTCCAACCGTAAGCCTTCCACTAATTGCACAGCTTATCGATGACTGGTGTCTAAAGAGGTGAGAGAAGGGCTGAGTGTGTCTAATGGGCTGGGCTGCTGCTGCATGAGGCAGCACATGGCTGTGTGGAAAAGCTGGGTGTGACATGACAAGATCATTTCCCACTTTTCTCTCTGGACTGTTATGCTCTTTTCCAGTCAGGTCTGGAGTATACTTCTCAATAGTTCTATTGATTTTAATTTTATTCTTTTTGTTTGATAACTTGCAGAATAAGGCACAGCACAGCCTGAACAGGGGCCTGTTGTGAGCAGAGTAGGGCATCACAAGCAGCCCTGCCTGTGAATAGAGAGTGTGTGCATGGGGGTGAGTGGTGATGGAAAGTGGTGGGGCAGGAGGAGAAGGGACTCTGGGGAAAGGAAATGAAAGAAATATGTGTGTGTCAGCTGAACTGCTCAAGCCAAGCCAAGCCAAGCACTAAGCTGAGCAATGGGCCAGTATGTGACTTACCTGTGCCTCTGTGTTGGTACTGGAAGATTTTCGCAGAGGAAAGACCAAACTGTCAGGTGAATTTTCCTATTGTTAGAGATGAAGTCAAGCAAAGCCCCATAATGCTGGGGCGCCCTGATAATTGTCCACCAGAAATTTCTGCTGCTGTGAAGGATTATTCACATGTTATCCGGCCCAAAAGCTCAGTGATGACTGGAAGGGATTTCGATGGTGAAGAAAGACACTGTGTGCCTTTCCTATCCACAGAAAAGGTGGAACTGCCTCAGACGGGAGAGAGGGTGGGAACTGCTCATGGTGTGTTTTTATGCCCTGACTGGGGACAGGCTACCTACCACCCATCACTGCAACTTGATTTCCTACTGCAAAAGATGAGCTTCCGTATTTCACTCTGTGCAGACCTCTCCTTCATAAGTGCAAGGCATTCCTATGGTGTGGAATGCTTTGATGTTTCTGCCTGGGACTACAATATTTACCTGAGATTTGTCAGTCCCCCTTGTTCTACTTTCCCTTCTGCCTCTTAAGCTCCTTTTCTGGACTCCCATTTGTCACCTGGTTGAGTGACAAGGGCTGAATTTCTAGTGCTAGGGATTATTAAAAATGTCCTCTGTAATAGAGGATTCACTGAATAGCATCAGTCAAATCTTTCAAGAAGTTAGCGGGAAGGTCTTCTCCTAGAAATGACCGATGATGGATATTCAGAGAAGTGGCCATGGCAGATAAGCTCCAGTTTATCTGCTTGGGGGGTGAGTTTGCTGTAGGGTTGGCTGTGCGCAAATTGAAGCCTGTCCAGCTGGGCTGGGACTGCTGCAGCTCCAGATGGGACAAAGACACCCAATTACAGTGTTTCACAGCCTTGCTCCACTGCCAGTGCCTGGGCAGCCCCTGGCAACACACAGCTCCTTGCCCTGCATCTATAATGCCATGTTCCACATTCTCCCCACTGCCATGAGACCAACTCCAGCTTAGGTTCCTCAAGAAGAATTCACAGTCAGACAAGTGCAAAAGAGCTGTGCTGAGAAAGGAGCCCTTTCTAAGGTGAGGGAAGCTGTTGGATGACAAGCTGATTTAAAATGTAGGCCAGCCCTCTACTGGCCATGCCTCTCTTCCCTCCTCTCCCTCTGTTTTCCCACTATGTCTATTGCCCCTCCTCAGGTCTCACCAATTTTCTCTGCAGCTGATGAACAAAAGAACAGAAACTCCAACACTTCTTCCTTATGTAAATGCCCCCATTCAGTGCCTGAGGCCATATTTCACACCAAACCTGACACCAGTACATGGATGACTCTTTTACTCTGAGTCCTTCATAGAAGTGCATGTTCAGGGGCTGAGACATACATGAATTTATGCAAATTCTACCTCTTCCTTTCAGCAGTTCTCACCACTTTCTTTGCAGCTCCTGTGGCTGTTTGGCAGGGTGAACACCCAGATGCCTGGTGTAATCCATCAGCATGGCAGGCACACCTCTTCCATTTAATTTTTCCTAGATGCTCTCTGTTTTTAGGAGATCAGCATTGCTCCATTAGTTGCTCTTCTGCTCCTGCCAGGAGGAGTGGGGAACTGTTTTATTTGCATATTAGGAAAAACAGATGGAAAATGGCTGCGTGTGCCTCCCATTCAGCTTTTTCTTTAAAACTTTTTGTTGAATTGTTGAGCCTTTCCTTCACAGAATATAGTTTTCTCAAGGAAGATTTTGTCATTGTTAAATGAGCCATTCCACAAAATAGGGAAGAGAAATGTTGCTAGACTGTGATCTTGTCCTGCACCTCTAGGCAGAAAATGACTGTGATGTTCACATACAGGTGAGAGGGATACATTGTCCACCCCATTTTGTGCTGCTGACCTTGCTGGATAACCAAACAACCATCTCTGTGTGCCTCTTCTTGGGAGGGGCAGATCCTACCCAGCTATTCTCTACAAGGTCTGAGCTGGCAGAGCTCCATACTTACTCTTGTCTAGTTGGAGACATGTAAGAGCAGAATCTGACATGAAAATTAGCACTTAAAATACATTATTTAAAGAAGTATGCACTTCCATATTTATGTGATGGGTGTTTTACTACTGGGGCACTTTAATAAAGTCATACATATTATGCTTTTCTTATCTGCACTGTTTTATTTAGACTCAAAGGCTGCGACTCACCTAACCTGATGTAGATGTGTTCATCTTTGTTTGGACATGTAGTTTCTACTACAGTCAGTGAGAAGAAACTGCTACTTTAGAAATGTCATTTATCATGCAAAAAATAGATGTGTAAGAATGGTGAGATGAATCCTAAAAGCACCTTTTTCACTCTGTTGATCACAAAGGATGTTTTGGGTTCTGGGCCTCGATGGGTCAAGCCTGCCAGTAAGGTGAGTACTGCCCCACACCAGAGTCTTCTGCAGAACTCCGAGAAAGAAAGGGCCCTGGTGAACTCAGGAAGAGAAAACTCGAGTTTAACATGTGAAAACTCTTGTGTGTGTATATGTGTGCTTTCTTAGTTGCTGTTTCTTGTAACAGATAACTTTAGGATCTGTTTTACCACAGCCAAAGAGGGATCAGTAGTCAAGTGTGCAGAATGAGAATTGCTAACCCTGGAAACAGTGATTAAAGTAAAATTTAGAGCACAAGTTGGATAATCTGTGGGATGGGAGGAAGTCTAATGCAATGTTGTAGTCAGAAGTTACAGAGCAGTTAATTGTGTATATTAACAGGACTCTCAGTAAAATGGTGCTGCCCTAATATCTGTCACTGGGTGCAACATTGTCCTGAGCTTGAAAAGCATGATAAGATGGAATAGCTTCAGAGGTCCATGAGGAAGCTCATGACCTGTTTTCATTCCCATTTAATTGAGAAAGTCTGGAAGATCACAGCCCTAGTAATGAAAACTCACTCACCATCTGTAAGTTCTTGTACAGGGAGCCAGGGCTTGCCAAATTGCCCTTGATCCAGCAGAAGGGAAGGCCAGCAGTGGGTGGAGTATGGAACTGAACACATCAGTGGTGGAAAGGAGCAGGGCTTTAAGTGGGAGTCCCTTGTACAGCACACCCCAATGACACTGGCTTCTGATTCACTGCCAGTTTTACAATCAGGATGGGGTGTTTTTGAAAAAGAGCTGCTGTAGTTCAAAGAGGGATTAATTCAGGGAAGTTTGTGCTGTGCAGTAGGTCAATATAGCTAATCACAACAGACTCTATGGGAAAAAAGACTTTGTCTCCATAAATCATGGCTGTGGTTTTGTCCAAATGGTTTGGAAGCAGGCTCTTGTTTAGTAAGCTGAAAAGTCTTTAAGCAGAAATTTAAATTTTCTTTCTGGAAGCTCTTTAAAATTGATTTCCACAGTAAACGCAGCTTCAGGAAATCCAGGACAATGCCAGTTAATTAATTAAGGTGATTAACAAGTAAACTGGTGCTTCCTTTGACGGTGGGCAAGCAGTTGGCATTTTAGCATACTTTTCGTCATAATAATAGTAATACTTCTTGGGGCTGTCACACAGTCCTCCCCCACCTCCACCCTTTCCCAATTATAATTCTCTTCTTTTGATCTTGGAAATGTTTTTTTATTTTTTTAAAATCTAAAATATGCTGCTTGGAGATGACATTTTGTGAAATGTTCATTTTAATTATATAGGGATGGTTATCACTGCAGGGATGTTGGCACTCGCTTTCTTTACAAAATCCTTCTTTTCTGCTGATTATATCGAGAAACCTCTGCGAGCCTTAGGCACCTGAAAATTGTAATGCATCATTGTTCACTACTGAGAGCGGCAGGGAACAGAAATTAAAGCTGAAGTGGGAGGGCAATGTGGTGGCATATAAATCAGCAGTCCATGAGGACAGTGGGGGGGAGGCTGGCATGCAGGTGTGCTGCTCCTGGCTCCAGCAGGGACCAGGGTGATGGTAGTACCTGCCCACAGAGGCCAGAGCCATGTGTCCCTCCTGCTCAGTTGGCCACTAAAAGTGAGGGAGGAGTGGAGTCATGAAGGTTTTCCAGCTGGAGGAGCACAAACACTACCTAGAGGAATAACTTCCAGAGCTCATGGCTGTCCATGATTGTTTTGGCAGGGGTCTACCCAAGCCTTGGGGTGTAGCACCAGCTCCCCACACAGCCGCAGTGCACACCTCTGTGCCCCAGATGTGCATGAAGATGGTAGGCCTTCATCCTCTCCTTGGTGCTGCCATCAGCCCCTCTGACCTGCCCCAGTGGAGATTTGCCTTGCCAGCAACAGGCTCGCACAGAGCTGGTGCTGGATAATGGAGTTACTCTCTCAGGTGCGGCAAAAGAGGTTTCCTCTTCAAAAAACACACTTGTGACAGTGGTGTTTACTCCGGGCCAGGCTGCTCCCTCCTGCTTATCTAATACTTCCCGAGGCTTTTATCCATCTCAGTGGGACTGCCTGAACAGCAAAGTGCTGCTTGATACAGGTAGGGGTGGTATAATCTAAGCACACAGTAGTAACACTCGTCAGCGTATTCCTTTCATGAGGAGATATGAAAAACCTGTAATAAATGAGGCTGGAGCAGTTTTTCATGTACCGTGCTCGGGGCAGACATGTGAGACCTGCCCTGGGACCCAGGCAGGCAGCTATGGCTTTCACCCATCCCGCTGGATGCGAAACATGAACTGTGGTCATCCTTGGCATTGACTTTAAAACAACACTATTGCAGCTCTGAGAGATCCCCCCTGTCCTCAGATAAACTTTCTTGGTGTCATTCCCTGGGTTTAAATTTGGCCCAGGATACCCACATTAGCATTTCTGCTTTAGTGCACAGCCCGTCTAATGGACCCCACAGCCATAAGGGGTTCTCCTTATGCACACTGCAATATGGGCTCACAGGGAGCTGAGACCTGAACTTAATGCTGAACAAACATGTGACTAATGGCAGGTCCTTCCCTAAGGACTTTATATTAGGTAGATTCCTCTTTGGATTATTAAAACTTCTGGTTTGCTGCTCTAGGTGAAGATAGAGCTGAGTAAATCGTGGATGTTTTGGATCTGTAGTAAAAATGAAAAATTGGCAAAGTGGAATAAGCAGCCATAGTTTAGTGGCCAAAAAGAAATACTCTGTACTCTGAAAAAGTACTTAGTTTAGTTCTAGTGCTTTAATTTTTAAAACTATCCTGTCTTTTAAAAACCTAGCTCAATATTTAATTTTAAAATGGTATTTTAAAAATTAATGATGCTGACAGTTTGTTTCCTTTTTGGGGTGAGACGAAAGGGAAGAGAGGGACAGAAACAACTCATTACAAGTCTTTTTTGTCCTTTCATTTCTGCTTTTAAAGAAATTTCATATTCAGAAAAATTAACAGATCTCCACTGGAATAATAACATAAAGTGAAGCCCGCCTGTCTAATGCCACCCCACTGTTTTACTACCATGGAAAAGAAATCATGAATTTCATTCATAAAGGTAAAAAGTGACTCTAAGTCCTTGGTATAAGCCACCGCTGTTGCATCAGGCAACACAGGCAAACTCAGCTATTAACTGAGATAAAGCTGCACTACAGGAAGGGATCATTAGAAGATTAGCTGAGACTCCTTCATTATTAATGAAAACTAGTTTTAAGTGTTAAAAGACTTCAAACATCTTTTCAAGAATGGAGCATGTATCACTTGGAGAAGAAAGCTCAGAAGTGAAAAGGTAACCTTAAACCCTTTTTGTCTTAACGCAAAACCCTCTCAATTTCTTGCACAATAGGATGTTTTGCCTGATTAATATATTAGAGTGGGAGGAGGGTGGGCAGTGAGGGAGCTGCCATCACACCACAGTTCCAGCTGGGCTTGCAGGAGAAACAGATTCACAAAAAGATCCAGGATGGCAGAGTGCAGCTCCACAGGTCTGAGCTTGAAGGGCAGTGGGGAGGATGCTACTGCCCTGAGCAGGGCATTACAGGATCCCTTTATACTCTCAGGGCAGCATAAAGGGCTTGCGGGGCAAGAAGAGCTGTTGCAGTTCAGGGCCTCATCTCAAAGCCCGTGGTGTCAGTGGGAGCTGCCAAAGAAGGGCAAAGCTGCCCCACAGCCCTTTCCATGTGCTATGCCCTTTCCTGCAGCTCCACAGCTCCTACCACTCTGGTTTTTTAAAAAATTGAAAAGAACTGTTAGCTTAACTACCTGGAAAACTAATTAACCTATTGTAGCACAAATCCTGGCTTTACTGTTAATCTCATTCAAGGATTCCTTGTGTCCTGTTTGGCCTGGAGCTTAACACTGGGAGCAGCATGAGCTGGAAGTGCTCAGCACCTTTGAGAAAGAGACCACATGCAGGTAGCCTGCATTAAGGGATGCTGGAAAATAATCCCCTGGCACATTAGCTTATGGATGTGTGTGCTGGCAGAGATCAAGCCAGCGGTTCATGCTGAGCATCTGAATTCACAACAAACCCAAGTTCTGTAAAATAATGCTGGCTTTTAAAAATCCATATTTATTTCCTGCTTTCAGGCGCTTATGTAGGTATTGATCTGATCAATGTGAGTAACTTTTGGGACAAACAGGCTTCTTAAAATGCCTTAAAAGCTTCATTATTAGGATAATGGAAGCAAAGTTAAAAACAAATCAAGCAATGCATGTGTAAAAGGTTTCCCCTAGACAGCTTGAAAATAAATTGAAAACAAATTCAATTAAAATAACAATCAACCTTTTTGTTCCTTCAGTGGTATGATTTCTCTGAGGCAGGTACACAGTGATAAGAGATTTCTTTGAAATGCTCAAGATAGCAAACCCATAGGCAGAGCTATGACAGATCAAAGCAGCATTTGTGCTAAAGAACAGCCTGCTACTATTAAGTTTCTACTTTAAGGGCTGAAATGTTTCTTTTTTTTTTTTCTTCTATTTTTTTTCTTCTTTTCAGTCCCAGATGCTTTTGCATCTGTTACTGTTCTTTCCCCGTGGCTTTTACTTCACTAAGGCAGGCCCTAGATCTTGACCCGAAGGAAATGTCTTGTCAAAATTTCTTTTTACATGTAGCATTGTATTTTCTGTGTTCTATATGACCGGAAGTTTTCTTTTTCTCTGCTTACTTTGATACCCTTGACCTGGGATTTCTTTGTGCCAACAATCTTTAACACACCAGCTATAATGGAAATGGGGCTGTGCTTGGAGCAGTGTTGGGAAGCAGTGTGGCCAGAGGCTGGGCTGCACAGCAGGGGCTGGTCCTGCCTGCCCAGGAGTGGTGCCAACAGTGCCAGCAGCACTGGGGCACTGACAACAGGCTGCCAGTTCCTGTCATGGTCCTCTTGAGAAGGTTTTGCTATTGCAAATAGAATTACAAGTGGGCTGAGGTTTTTGTTTCTCTGTTACTTGGCATCGTGCTTGCGACCCCACATCTGCAGCATTGTGTGCAAAGGTGAAATTAATGAAGGCAGCTACTGATGAGCTGGTTTTTTGCAAATGATTGTGCTGTATTTGCTCATAGCAGTAAGGACATCCAGTTCCTTACTGTTTTGTATGTGCTACACAGCACCTTGGCCTTGCAGCCATTCTGGAAAAAACACATTTTCTGGTTTAACCAAGACCTGGCACTGCAAGAACTGTCCTTGTATCATCCATTGATTAGGTGCCTCTTGGGGTTGCCTGTGTAGTGTGTTCTTGTAAAATAGGAGCCTCTCAACCAGGCTAGTGATGCTTTGAGTAAATTACAGTGCTATCTACAGAGAGCATGAGATGCTGTTTGCAGGAGAAACTTGCTGGTTTTGTTCACGCTTTTTGTTGCACATTTGCTTGATGGCTACTCTTCTCTGCCAAAGTACCTTTTAGTCTTCAAGAAGCTGATGGGCTTTCTGTTTTGAAGATCCACTAAAATGAGGTATGAAATACTCTTCTATTATCTAGTGTGTGTTGGGACATCATGTTCCCAGTGCTGTAACCAGAATGGTTTTGGATTGGTACGCTGTGCGAGGTGAGTGTTCAGTTCTCTGTATTGTCAGTGCACTGGTAGGCATGTAAGGACCTGTTACACTCTTTTAGCAGAAGCAAACAGAGGATTAGAAGGGTTGGGGGCTGTATTTTCATCTCCTTTTTCCCTCAGAAATACAGCCTGCTTCAAGAGCACCGTGTCAGACAGTGCAGGAAAGTGCTGCTAGGGACAGTCTTGGATGTTGAGGCAGAGCTCTCTAGTTTCATAAAACCCAGGCAAGGAGTTGGTGTTGCAACACTGATTTCAGCAAGCATTTTTACTTCTTCAGGAAAGGTGTTTCACCTGGTCGTTCCATGTAGTGGCCGGGTTCGGAGCTACCTCTTGTTTGGCTTGAACGGTGGTGTCACATAAGTGTGGCTGTGGTCAGAGGAAGAGCCTGTCTTGTTCTGAATGCAAAGTGTATTCCTTGTCATTGCAGGCACAGTCACTTCCACTATCACAGATTGTCTTTTGAGTCATCAGAATTGGTTTTTATGCCCAGTAATTACTCCCATGTCTGTTACTTGGAAACCATGGGCAGAGAAGGTGCAGTTCATGGGCATTGAACTAGTTCAGTTTATATTGAAATGAGTCAGTATCTGGAAGAATATTTGTTTTTAAATAGTTGAAGAGGTCTTGCAAGGTTGCTTGCTACTTTGGAAAATACTATGGTTGCAGTTACTATTCTGCAACTTTGCTGTTTCTTTCCTCTTCGCTATGTGATCCAATCAAACTGCAAGTCAGCTGGCACTAGTTGCATATTACACCAGTTCTGTGTTTTACTAGTTTTACTGAGGACTCCCAATAAAATGGCATTTTAAAGATAATTTTGGATGATGTTTCATTTCTGTCGACTATTGTCAGCAGGCCTGCCAGAATAAAAATACAAATTTGGGCTGGTGATGGATTTAGAACTGGGCTTGGATATATCAAAGAAGAGCCAGAATATGGCACTAGTAGGGGTAAAAAAGGTCACTGTGGTGCATTCTTCTGTAAAAGCAGCCAAATCTGCAGGATATTCTAGAGTACCAGAATAATAGGAAGATCTTGGTAATTAAACTGGTTGTACTGTGTGAGAATCCAATGGAGATATTATCTGGGTAAGACACATGGTGGGGATATCTGGTGGGGACATCTGTTTCATGGCAGCAAGGCAAAGGGAAGCAAAACAGGTATTTGGTTTATTCATCTTTCAACCAAATTTGATTTTTCCTAAGACTTTATTTCCACACCTTCTGGAACATTATGCTACTTTCAGTGATTATCAAGCCTTTCTTTTTGAACACGCAGAACAGTTTATATGAAATTGATGGGAGCACTTGTGACTGAGGGATAAATCCAGGGAAGCCAGCTCTTAGCAGAGTCTTTGGTTAACCTAAATCTTTGGACAAGTTTGAAATCTAAATCTGCATTTAAATTTCACAAATAACCTTTACTTTTTCAAGTGGCTGAGCCAATGTTCCAGGTCCTGCAAGCACTGGCTCTGAATATCATAGATTGACCCCATCTATGATGGTGGAAAAGAATCAGTTTATCCTTCTATAGAGTGTAACCATTCCTGGGTGAAATGGCTGGAAGATATTTTTAACAGCATAAAGCACAGTTTTACGTGGAGAGCAAATGATTTCACAGCCTACTCTGAAAGTAATTAACAGAAACAGGGTGTAAACACCGGCTTCTGTGCTCTCTGAAGTAAACAAAATAAGAATTTATGCTATTGACCTTGTTAAGTAACTAACATTTTTCCTCCTCTGCATTAGCTTTTGCTTTCTCCCACAGTTCAACCTACCCCAAGCCTGAGGCCACTTGCTATACCAAAATGTTCAATCCCACATTTGAATAAGCTGAATAAATCCAGCCATACTGCTAAACATATGGTAAGTAATAGCATCATTAACAATAGCATAGTGCACATTTGACAACTGAAGGGATTTGGCTGCTTTGTGCCAGAGGAGTGACAGCAGAGGAGCAGTCCTGGCTGCTCTTGCCATCCTGTCCTCTCCCTCCCTCTGCTCCTGCCTGAAAATTTGAAAGGCTGCCCATCTTCTTACCAATGACTTGGGCTCTTATCTTACACTGTCAGCTCTGCAAGGCTCCATTTCACCTTTAAATGTTGCTGTTTATTCTGCACAGGTGGGGATGAGAGTGTGGAGACGAACAAATAAATGCCCTCAGGATCTGGTGTGGGCGATTGCTCCAGGGTATGCCTTGGCCCTGACTGTCCATCCATGGCTGAGCACTTCTTGTGGCATTCAAACAGACTGTGACACACCAGGGAAGCCAGAAAGTCCAGCTACTGCAGCATGGTCATGAGCACAGAGAATTGGCACATGGTGTGTTCTGAGCTCTGAACTGAGAGACCGGCAGCGTGGGGCACGTGGGGGGATTGCTGGAGTGGTGTGTGTTTATTTTGAACCTGTTCACCACAGGCGCTGCTGTAGCAGTACAGCCCCAGAGGATGTGCACAAGATCTTGCCTCTCCTCTGCCAGAACTGCTCCTGGTGGCACCCTGCTGCAGGATGCAGCCTTGCTTACAGGTTTGTGGGGTGCTTTGGTCCCCAGCACCTCAGGTGTCAATATGGGTTGGCAACCGCTCTTTGCTGGCTTTTTCATGTTCTTGCTGCAGTCACTGGCAGCACCTCATAACCCCTGTCCCCTGCCTTCCCTGCTGCCCTTCTTTCCTGCCCTGCTCTATCTTTGCTTCTCCTCCGGAATATCCTTGACTTGCTGTGTCTCATTTCCACTTCTCTCCTTATCAGATTTGAAGTCCATAAATGCATCAATCCCAATCCCTGCCTGTCTCAGTGCTGGAGACCCTAGGAGTTACCTCAGTTCTCACAGAAAGTGAGATTGCTGCCTTCTGCACCTCAAAGGGCAGCTGACACTGGCAAATGTCACTCCCCATCACCCTGGGGCCTCAGCAGCAGGGTGTCTTGTGCATTTGTTTCAGAAATGGTTTTATTTTGTACCTCCATGTTGTTGCTTGTCTGGTGCCTCATGAAAACACCCTCAGCCATATAAAACTTTCCACTTTTTGATAGCCAGCTTTGCAAATTCTTTTAGACTCCTACCCCTGGAAACAGCAGATGGCTTCTGACCAAAAAGTCACTCCATCAATATAATGCTTAATGCTAGGGGATAAGACTGCTGCTTTACTATGCATCCTGGATGCATAAACCCAGCCCACTTCATCATCTCTGAGCTCCCTTCACTTCCCACCTGTTATCCCGCTCCTGTGGATCAGTGCTTCCAGATAATCTCTGTTTCCCGGTGGTGTGACGGGCAGTGCTCACTGCTCACCTGCAGCCTTATCTGGCTTAAGGTGAGCAGCAGAGGCTTCTGCAATTCCTTCCTGCTGCAAGAGGTTCTCCCCCAAAGTTTGTCTGGCAATATTCATATCCCAAACTTTGGAATTTAAAACCATCCCTGACTGTTACAGATGGGTCACCAGGCCACCCAGTCCCTTTGTTTTGGTACTGTTCTCAACCTCTGCTGGGTTAATAAAAACACCTCCATAAATTACATTCTTTTGCTTCTTTATTTTCAGCAGAACATTTTTTGTATAAATGAACATCACCTTGCAGCATTTGCAATCCAGATGTTGGTGCTTTTTGTTAATGAAAAAGGACCCTGAAGTTAATTGACTATAAGGTGATGATATGTTAAAAAAACAAAACCAAGAAGTCTATTCCTGTATTTTGCACTGGCTGAGGTCTTAGAAATGCAGGAAGAGAATAAAACACAATAAAAAGAGAAGTTAAATGCAAATGTCTATTTTTTTTTCCCGCTTGAATCATTGAATATGCTCTGAATAATAATCAAGACCAGGACTCTTTTTAAAAATAAGAGGTTTTAAACAGATTGTTTCAATGCAAAGCCATGCTATGTTGCAGGGGAAAGATACCATTTTATTCATCTAACTCACACTTGTTTCTGAAGGAGTATGAGTGTGTAGGGGGCAGAGAAAGATACTACCCACCTGCATTTGGAAGACCAAGCACTGGAAGATGTGTTTGGATGTTCCTCAGGTCTGTTTTGACTGTGCAATTTACTGTGTGTATCTATGAAATACCAGCACAGAGAGCAGGTAGTGGAAGAGACTCACTAGTAGCAGTTGAGAACTATCGATGCTGTGGGCTGAAAATAAAAACAAAATTTATGTGCCACCAAGAAACAATGCTTTAGCCAAAGGGGATGGTCAGAGCAGGGCTGGTTGCAGAGGGGTTGTGATTCTCAGCAAGGAATCTGGAATCTGTGGGAATCTGGAATGCACCTAGGGGGCATCAGCAAAGGTGTGCGTGCTTACATGGGGCATCGTGTTGTGAAAGATGATGCGCGTGAGGAGTATTTGTGTGCAGTCACTTCTGTTTGTGCAGCCGTAGTATGCATCCCAGCACCGCCAAAGGGACGGCACTTGTTTTGAGAAGACACACACCAGGCACTCCTGCGCTTTGCTTTGGCTGACTCGATGGATTTAATGCCCTAATGCCAGTGTCAATATGCCTGGGATTTGTCGCTCGCACTGAATGTTCCTTCAGCCCTCACCCTGTCCTTGTCCTGGTGCGGGAGCCCAGCAGATGGAGCAGTGTTCCTGTGCTGAGGGATGCTGGTGGGGGGTGGGTGCGTGTCTCAGTTCGGGAGGAGCGGGGCCGCATCCGGAGCAGCGCTAAGAAAGTNCTGTGAGGGGAGTGCTCTGAAATAGATATATCTGAGTAACAGAAGAGTTTGTATAGAAATACATTAAAATTTCCAAACCTTATATACTCTACTGCAGACTGTTTTTACCTGAGCTCTAATTTACAGCAGAAACTTAGACAAGGGCATAACAAAACAATCCTTTTGATCACATTGGTATTTTATGATAACGATATACTTTTTTATTTTTAATAAAACACTAGTAGCTGCTGTTAGCAGTATTCCCCCAGCAGCAGCCATGAGCGCCGGCACAAACGAGAACAGAGAACCCTTCTCCATCTCTTTTTTTCTTAATAAATAATTGTAGGGGGAAACAAGAAAAATATGGTGTAGGATCCAAACAAGAAACAAAAAGCAGGGTCAGAAAGCAGGGCACACACTTTATTCTCCTTTAAACCTAACTACCCATATTTTTTTTTCTTGCTCTGACAGAGAAACATACTCAGCTCTTTTTGTAGTGAATTGTATCTTCAAAAAATATTTTTATATATGGCAGTGCTGAGCTACATAACAGGTCTAATGGCATATTTTCATCTGTGTTACTGAGACAGCTCTCCTGCCACACAAAGCACAGCCCCGCTCCAATTATGTACTCAAGGCTGTGCCTGTCCTGAACTACCTGCTGCTCATCTGAATGGTTGTTGCACCCAGGTAAGTTTGGAATAAAAGAGATCAGCATTTGGCGTCTGCAAGCTAATGGGAATCTAGCCCTTTGTAGGTTTTCTCATCTCTCTCTTAACTTCACTGATGGGGCAATAGCATCATCTTCCAGCTGCCTCTGGACACTGCCTTGCTGTGTCTGTGCACCTCCTTACTTCCCACGCTTCCTTGCTTCAGTGCATGTCCTTTAGACATTTCCTAATCTTCCCCTCTGAGACTGCACTGTTGTGATCTCCCTCTACAGTGTCTTGCTGTCAGTTTGTCTCTCGGTACAAGATACTCAGTGTTCAACGTTAATTCTGCTGCATTTCCAAAGCATTAGAAGTTTTTAGCTGCAAAGCAGACCTAACAGGAATGTAAACAGCTTCCTCTGAAGATAGGTATTTTACATTAGCAAGGCATGTCTGTTTGGCAGGCTTCCCTCCATTTCAGGAGGGCTAAATTTGGCTTCTTTTCAACCTTCCTAGCTGGTTACACAAGGTAAGCAGTAGAACAGAGCTTTGGATTGTTGTGTCAACTATGCTGTATGCATTTCATTTGCCTGGTGTCTGTATTTCTAGTTTGTGCCTGTAGCAGGAAAAAAAACCAGTGGTCCCTACCACATAATTTCAACTCCCTTTAAAAATTAATGGGAATGGCTGCAAAATCTTAGCTAACAAATAGATTTAAACTTCAGTTTGACCTCCTTAACTAAGAAAAACAAAAGCTGAGAAGGGATTAGTTTTCTGTGAGCACATCAAGGGGCAAAAGCCCAAGCAGGTGGGGAAGAGCTGTTTCAGCTGCGGAGAATACCACCAGGAGAACAAAGAGGACTAGATTTGTCCTGAATTAATTTCAGATGCTAGAAGCTCCTTCATGTCTGGTCAGGGCAATTCTGGGACAATGGCTCAGTAGGAACATCAGGCAAAAACCAAAGCTGGCTTTTTAAAGGAGCATCCTCAGGGTGTGAAAGGGATTTTGGGGGTCCTGCAGAAGCCCAGACTCACTGCCCAAAGAGTCCTCCACAGTCCACTCGTGCTCATTCCTGTGTTAAAATCATTTAATGCTCCTTTTCTAATTACTCTGAGGTACAGAAAAAAACATTTCTTGTGGTTGCATTTCTTGGGAAGACCTACTGCTGAGCTGGGAGGAGTAACCAGCAACTCCCAGGCTCTCTGGAGCTGAAGAGGTGCTTCAAGGCTCTTGGCAGATAGGTTGAGCTCGTGTTTCTGTGGCGTCTGGTTCAGCTCACTGCCTGCTCTGAACCCTTTTTAGCTTTTCCATCAGACCAATGCTTCTGACTTTGAAAGCCACTCTGTCCTTGCCTCCCTCTTTGGAAATCTTACCCCATATCTTTCTACTACTCCACCCCCTCAAACTCATGCACACCCCCAGCTACCTGTTATCTTCCTAGGAGCCATGATCTGTCTCTGCCATCTTCAGGGGTCTCATTTGGACCCACAGCTCCATTCTTTTTCTGCTCCTCCTCAGAGTCTCACCCAGTCCAAGCAAGTGCTGCACACCTGGAATGACTCGACTGCCTCCCCCACCGTGCTCTGGGCCTATCTCTGCATATCCTGTCCCTGTGCTAGAATATTTTACACTTGCTCTCAGCAGGGTTTTGCGGACATTAGAGCCAAATTTCCAAATGTGTCTGGTGGACTGGAACATTTTGACATGGTGTATACTCGGGTCAGTGTTGATGACACTTGCTCAGAGCTGCTTTGCTGAGTACAGCTCCAGCACTCAATTTTAATATTGTGTGCTCTGTTTGAAGTTGGGTACAGGAAAGGAACATAAATTAGTGGAATTCTGGGTGCAATGGATGTATTTTCTGTGAGAGATGGTCCAGTTAGAGTATCAGATGTTTCTCTGAGTATCTGTCTTCAATATTGTATCAACTTTGCCAGCAGTTGGAAGCCATGAGAGCAGATGAGGCTTGGTTCAGAGCGGTCCCCTGTAGTCTGATATGGGCTTACGTGAAAGTGACGCTTCTCCCTGGTTTCCCAGGCAAGTGTAGCTGTCGTGCCCATCAGAATGAATCCCCCTGTGAGAGTCTGTAGGTCAGCAGTGCCCTGGGACAGACCCATGGATCACCAGCCCACGGAGCAGTGGTGCCACTATGCAGGGCAAAGGGGCACTGTTGTGCAGTCAGGCACTGCAGCAATTCAGCATGCATGGCAGCAATGTATTCCAGCTTTGTACTGCTAAAATGGGGGGGGGCAATCTATCTGATCCATCTGCTGTCAAATTAATGTCCAAAGCTGCCTTTTGAATTCAGGTCTTTCACAAGGGGCAGCTGGAGTGACAGCTACGGGAAAGAATACAGAGATGTGAATTTCCTGCACTATAACTCTTGAAGACCAAAATAGTTGGTATTCATAGTTCAGCTTAGCTTTGGCAGGGTGCTCTGAAATCATAAGTTACACAAAGGAGAAACCATGTGTGCTCAGATACACTAGATCTTTTTTTATTGTTATTGTACTAACTCTTCATTTCTAAGTAGCTGCATGCCAGGTGCATGCCATTTCCCATCCCACCTTACAACAGAATTTTAAATTATGAAAACATTTTTTGTCCGAACTTCAGCTAAAGGACATCTAAAGCTCTGTGAATATTGCTGGTCTCCTAGAGATAGAGTCAATAAACTTCTGGCACTTTGCAAGTACCACAAGATAATATTTTACTTGATTACGAAGTTTGTGCACCTTGCATTAGTAGTACTAATACCTCAGAGGAACAAAAGAACATTTTTAGCATTTCATTTGCATAAGGGCTGAATTTTTTACCTGTTAAATAGGTACCCTGGGGGTCCTTTGATTTCCTGTGGAATTCTGTATGGCATGGAAATAGCACAGGAGTCAGTAGCACCAGTGGAGTTTGGGTACTTTCTGGCTTGTCAGAGTCCTGCCACTCAAACCCCATTAACTCGCCCCCTGCAGATAAGGTGGCTTTGTGGATTTGCTTCTAGTGTTGCTGATTAGCCAGCCATTACGTGCGGGGAGAAATCCCTGATTTCAAGGCGAGTTTCAAGGAAGGCTGTGGACAGCAGTGCATTTGGGAGCAGGGTGCTGTGAGCCCTGGTGTCCTGAGCCACAGCCAGGATGGGCATTCAGCAAGTGGAAAAAAAGTGTTTCATGGGCCTGTCTTAGAGCAAACTGAGGACCAGGGACGGAGTTTCTCCATTATGCAAGGCAGCACAGCGAGTGAGCCCTGGAGCCAGGAGCCATTTAGCAGAGCAGCTGTCAGTGCAAGATCCCAGTGAGGATGATGTTGATGGCCTGGGCATGTTCCTCAGCTCTCACATTCCCACTGGGGCTGTCCAGTATGACAGGGAGAGCTTTTGTTGGAAATGTGAATCTCAGAACACTGTCTTCTATTGCTCAGTGCAATAAGCTAATCACAAAACCATCCTTACCCTACAACTTGCATTAACAACTACTTCCAGCATGGAAACAGTGTGCCCAATTTGTTCACCCATGTGCAAAAAAGAAAAAAATTCCCATAAATTTATTCAAGAATCTTTGCTACATAAGGGAATGCAATATCTGAATAATTAATTTTTAGTATTACATGTATAGTTTGGCACTTGCAAGCCTAAAAAAAGAGGAATGTATTGTGGTGACATAAAGAGGAAGTAATGAAAATTAAGTAGATACATGCATTTAAAGAGAGTTAGTTAAACTGCATTTAACCTGAGTGTGAACAATCATTCAGAATTAGCAAACTCTTCATTTGCTATAATTTACTTTGAAAGTGGATGAAGGTAAATTGAATTAAGACCTCTTTAATTTTAGATAGAAGCATCTACATGGTGATGCAATTAAACTAACATGTTCTGGGGGTTAATTTGGATAGCAGATCCAGACTGATGAAAAGGGCTAAGGGGCAGTTGCTTAGTTTGAAGAATCTTATTAAGATGGGCACTGGAAAGTATTGGCTCATTTCAGAGATGGAGGAAAACATCCTTGGAACAGATCCCCCCTGTTCTGAGCCATGTAAGGACTCTTGGACATCATCTGCAAAACCTTTCCAAGCAACTTGTGCCCCTCAAGCTGTGGATCCTCTGCAGCTGTCTGAGCTGTTCGGCTCTGGTCTCCTTTCCTCAGTGAGGAGAATACAGCAGTGGCCGTGTCATGGGGCTGTAACTTCAGAAGCAAACAGAAACTCAGAGAAGGTGGTTAAGTATTACTAAGAGTAAGAGTAAGAGTAAGAGTTATTCCAAACTTTCACCAAATTTTGAATGACTGAAAATGTAAAGTGATTATTTTTATCCTTCTCTGGTTCCAGAGCACAGAGTCAGTGTTTGCTTTTTTTAGCCAAACTTTTCTCTGTATTCCAGCCCAAGAAGGAGCACACAGGTGCAGCGTCTATACTGCTGCAGAGTGATAGATTCTTTTTTTCCCCTCCCCAAAGACTACACTTGTCTTAATTTCCTCTCAATTACACTCAGGCATTAACTAATGCTGACTAACTATGGCCCAAAATAATTATTGCTATCTGTTCCCTTTGTAAATATAACTCCAGTGTTGAGCTAGAAGAATAATGGCATATTTACAGAAGGCAGCTAATTAAATTGAACTTCAATTGCTTTCAGTTTGCCAGAAGGAGCCATTTTCACAGCAAAAAATGTGTGCAAGCCTGCATGCTTACCAGGAACAACTTGGTATAACATAATTCAGAGTTCCCAAGACAAAAATTCAGTTCAAGACAAATTTACACTGGCAATAAAAATCTCATTAAGGAAGATATGAAGATCTCTCTACTGCACCACGACAGTTAAAAGAGGTTATCATTTTTTTCAGTTTATTTAAGAAACAGTATATATTTCATTGTTCCAGCGCAGCTGTAATTGCAAATGTCTTTCAAACATTGCTTGCAGTGATGCATTTGTCTTATGACTATGACTTCAGAACCAGCCTGTTGATGCATCTTCATTAGGACAGGAGAAGATGCTGAAGTTCCCAAATAATTCAATGTTCTGGTTCAATTTTTCCCTATTTTTCCAACCCTGAGTCCTGGGAAGTCTCTTTCCCTGCTATTACTCAGCCACCTCCAAAAACTTCCAGTGGTCACAACTTGTCTCCAAGTGTTTGCACTCTCTTTTGTTCCTTTGAGATGTTTAGTGAAAACTATTCATGATAATTACAGAGTAGCAGTCCTTTTGCAAATCAGAGTTTTAAAGAACCATTCTTGCTGAAGCCTGTTGTTACCAGTCTCCAGGGTTTTCTGTTCTGCAAAAACAAAAATAAGAGGATTGTTTCAGAATGTTTTTTTCCTCTACAGCAAAGAATGTGCTCCTCTTGTCCCAGTGTTCAGATGCAGAAATCTGGCCGACTGATGGTTATGTACAGTCTTCCTTGCAATAGTTCACTGCATAGCTGGATGGAAAACTAATTTTCTTCTCCTGTCTGCATATCATTCCTCAATTTGTTTTTATCTGTTGGAAATAACAATTTGGCAGACATCAACACTTTTCCCATGTTTAGTTAATTAATTTAATTTTGTGGTAAATGAGAATAATGGGGCTTAATTTTGCTATTTATGTATTGATTGATAAGTATGGAGATCACAGGAGATCTGGCTTTACAAACCAAAATTAAGTGACCTCTCCATGAGGATGATTTGGCACACATCCTTCACTCAGTGCATGGAAGTGGAGATGGCACAGAAGCAGATGTGGCTACGTTCAGGTTACAGGAAGATGAACTGTGAAAATTTGTAATGTAAAACTCTATTATATGAATGGAAATCAGTACCAAGTGGGAAGAACAACTTGCTGGCCAAAGAGTGCTCTGACCAGCTCCCCTTCTGATACAGCAGTGCTTTCCTTTATTTAATATGAGATGGGCACTGGGGGCCTCAGAGGGCGGAGGAGCACCGGGAAATTCAGATAAATGGATTGTAGGGAGTGTCTGAGCTTGAAGCTGGGGCTGAGAATAACTGGCTTTGCTTTCTGTTTCTGAACCACAGAAGACTTCTGTCCACTTTAGCAAGTTCCTTAGATTCATTTCCATCTGCAGTGTTGCATTTATAATATTTTTGGTCTACCTTGCTTAGTTTGAGTGTCAATTCTTTGTGAAAGGATATATCATTAAAAGGGTGTCACAGAGGCAGTCCTGGCTTCCTTTGGAGCTTTTGAAACAGAGATGGCAAATAACACCACAAGACCTGCACCAGCATCTGGTGGCTGTAGGTTGTCTCTGGTGATCCAGGACCTGGTGGGATGGAGATGTGGTAGGTGAGCCCTCACCATCCTGCCTCTGCTGGTGAGTTGGCTTTGAAGAAATTTGGAGTTTGTTTTGCACATTGAGCAAACATGGGCTGAACTGCACCTTCCTCTCAGGGTAGCTCTACTGCCACTGCTGTGAATTTGCAGCACTGGTTTGGCCTCCCCTGGCTGATGCTGCTGCTGGTCCTTAACCAATGGTCAGTTGGGCCAAGTCTCTGGGATGAGACACAGTGGGCTGAACCCAGCAAGACAAAAGAGCTTTTTTACCCTCTGCCAGAAGCACTGCGTGTATTTGAGAGATTGGGAAAAGCTACACAAGCTTCTTTGAATTTAACCTCAAAATCTAATTTCAAAGGTAACCGCTTGCAAATTTCCAACTGTCTTTTAGTCTTAGTATTGAAAGCCCCTTGCATTCCCCCAGTGGCAATGCTCAGCAGCCCTTGAAATTATTTCCAGCATGTATTTTAAGTTTCCAAAGAAGAAAGCACAGGGAAAAAAAAATCTAGATTCTCCTCAGTGATGTTGCATCAATACTTGGCTGATCTGTGTAATGCGAAGCACAGCAGAGCAGAGCTGAGCTACCGGTTGCTCGCTAACGAGAGGATTAGATTTGCCTGCAGATGGGCTGGCAAAACTTAAGCAACCATAACTTAAGCAAGAGAGCAAACGTGGAGTAAAGTCAAACTTGAAATCTGGGTGAAGGTGATACAGCTTGTCCTCTGAAGAGCATCTACTGCACAAATAGCAGGCAGGAAAACAAAGCAAAAGCAGTTGTTTGGCCAGGGCTTGAAGAGCATTCTGCACTGAGTCAGTGCAGCTTTGCTTAATTTTTTTTACTACTACTAATTGTATTTATGTTCCTGGCCAGCCCAACTGCTCTGAGGTATAAATGTGATTGTCAAATCCAATCCAAACATACTCACTCTCTCAAGTAGGATCAGTTTAACAAATAGCATCCTCTGAGGTGGGCTGGAGAGCAGGGAAACCAAACTGGCAGCAAAGAGTTTCCAAAGCCAAGAAATAACGTAGCCATGCCTTCTGCCATTGATCTGGGGAAGGGTAAGGATGAGACCCCCGCCTGTGGATGTAGTGGGGGTAAGTGATGTAGTCACCCTATAAGACCTGCTCAGTATGGAGGTGGTCCTTTGTCGCTGCGAGCTGCTCGGCCGCCCGGAGGCCTGGCAGGCGACAATTTGCGAGGTGCTCCAGATGAGGAGACCAAATGCAAACCCGCTCTCTGCCCTCAGCACAGAGGGGGACAAGCTGCAACTCTATGGTGTTGCCTAGTGACGGCGAGAATGAACGCAAGGGAGGACCTCTGTGTGCAACAGTTTCAGTTTTATTGTCCCGAGGGGAGATGCACCACAAGAGGCGACAAGAGCCTCTTGCAGGGGGTTTTTAAAGGGGGGTGTCTCAGGGGTGGATCCAAGGGGAAAACCAATAGGCAAATGACGAGGGGTGACACAAAACCAATAAGGGGTGATGAAGGGAGGGACACAATGGAACAGACCAATGGGGTACATAGAATTGCAGAACTTTCTAGAACTTAATTAAATATTTAACAAGGTTAATGAATATGCATTAAATGAATGACCAATAGGAAACACGTGAACCTAAAACTGGGGAGGAGATGCTGGTGGGATGGACGTCCCGGGAGGGCGGAGCCCTCAAACAGCAGACTCAGCCACAGGATCTTCTTCAGGATCGCTCTCCTGGGCTGGGAAGTCCACCCCCTCGATGTCCGAAGCCCGTCCAGCGGGCTCAAGCACCGCGACAGTCGTTAATTTCTTGGGGTTTCTTTGAGGCTCCCTCATTGAATGCAGATGATTCAAAAAAATGTGGCTGTTCCAGGGGGATCTTCTTCAATTATTTTGATGGTCTGCAGAGCAAATTATTTAATCTCATACATGTTTACATTTAATATCTATTTAAAATCTGTTACTGTTGAAATAGAAATTGTTGCCATGTCTCTGTAAAAGATGAACATTTTTTTCATCCTTTTAAATACAGAACAGAAATGTTTGCAGTCTATTTCTGCATGTCCTGCATGATGTCTGACAATTTTCCCAACTTCATCTATTATGAAATTTGCAACTTGGCTAGGGTTTAACATCATGCTATTACATTAAATTTTCATATTCTTATTATTCTACAAGTTTTAGAATTTACCTTGATACCTTTGGGTTCCTTCTTCATATTGTTTGCTCTTCCTTGCTGCTGATATATGCTCCTTGAGATCATAGCTATGACTTTTCCATTTGTAATTGAATTTTTAAATTATTTTTACAGCTTTCATTTTAATTGGATATTTTTCCTTTTTAACTAAAGAAACCTTCTTTCATGGTTGAAAGGGTTGTTTTTTTGTTTGTTTGTTTTTCTTGCCTCCTGATTAGTATTCACTCAGTTTATTTGCCTGAAAAGCATTTTCAGTTTCTATTTTGCCTTGTTGGTTTTCTAGAGTACCAGCAGTCAGCATTCATGGTCAAGCTGGTATCTGCAGAGCAGAATGAAATTGGCCATGACTACTAGTAGTGAATCCATGATGAATATTTAGGTTGGTGATTCGTTCTCTTCATCTATTTTTTTATCTGGGGTATTGACTGCTGAACCACCTCAATGCAACTGCTGTATTTTTTTTTTCTGTTAAAAAGATATCAGTTTCCAAAGTGTTTCCTGAAGCTGAACCCCTGTGGTAATGTCACTTATTCCTCAGATCATGGTAGATGTATTTCAATAGGTCTGGAGGGGTCTCAGAGGGACAGCTCTTAATGCACCACGGTAGCATCCTATACTAACTAGGTCTTAAATCTAAAGAAAAGCTTCTAATTCTGTTTTCTTTATGTTTAGGAAGGAAATACAGCTGTTTGAGTCAGGACAGAGTAGGAATTACAGCCATGGGTGATAAAAAGATAAAAGGTGCAAATTCAGTAAAGGACCAATGAAAGCTGTTGACTCAGGTAGGGCCAGCGGCTGAAATTAGCTGGATTATCCAGCTAAATAAATTATCTGGAAAATCCATCTGAATTAGCTCAAGTTGAGCCAATATCTGATACGTGGGCAAATCACTCTCATGGGTTGGCAGGTGGAAGATGGACATTCCAGGGACCATCAGGCCTCCTGGAGGAATGAGCAGAGGCTGAAGCTTCACGCACCCAAACTTATTACGCTGAGGCTGAGGACGGGGCTGCTTGGGGGTCAGGTTTCAGCTGTGGCGAGCAGAGCTGGCAGCTCAGTGCTGCTGTCTCACTGCTCTGGGAACAGCAAGGAGGCCGTGCTCCAAGGACCTGCTCCATGGAGCTCTGCAGGCTGGATCGAGCAGGGGAGGGATCGGTCAACTGGAAGAGCTCGCGGTGATAGAAATGAGAGAGGAAATCATAATTGCAAATAGCAGGTGAAAGCAGCTGAAATTAATTAGTACTGCAGCCTGAGGTGAAGTTGCAGAAAGCTCCACACAGTGCTGTGTGTAACGACCTGCTGGTTATCACAATCTCTTTGTTCGTCCACAATTCCTCAAGGCAAATCGTAGCCCCTTCACTTAGGAGTTGGAGGAACAATTGGATTTTGGAGATTTTGGAGAGAGAAATTCTTGTTAACTTGAGCAAGTAAAACATCCATGCTGCTTATTCTATGCTTTTCATGTGCTTGCTGGCTGTTAGTTTAGCATTTTACGAGTGAAGCCAAGAAGAGATGACATTATTTTTTCTTTTCGCAATTTTTTTCCCACAAATTTATTCTTCATGTCTCTGCAGAAACCAAGTTTCCCCCCCACTGTTCTTGTTATTGGCATTATACATAGATAAAGCAATTTCAGAGAGTATCTCTCCTAGTTAAGTGGAGCAGAGTTCCAATATACCATGGGCACATCTGTCAACATGATGCCCCTGCCTGTCTTTATTTTCTCAGTTTGCTTGTGGTCCATTTAAAATTAGATTACGACGGATTGGTTCCTGCATTCAAACTGCTCTGAACAATGCTCCTTCCATGGGCAAATAAAACAAAATGAGGCGACTTGAAAGCCTGAGGGATCAATTCCAAATATCACTCTGTAATAAAAACTGTATTTCCTTAATTTTTTTATTGATTCAGCACTCATTCTCCTGTAATGTTGCCGTGGTAATATTAAAACTCAATGACTGACACTGGCATCCTATAGAAGTAATTTAAATAACAGTACCAGGGAAGAAAGCAGGCTTTGCTTTTTAACACTTTTGCTCAAACTGGCACAAAGGAACTCCCTTGGATGACGGGAATAGACTGGGCACCTTTTTTCTTTGAAATATGTCATTTGTATTTCCCCCAGCCCTGTACTATGCCTGTGAAGCCAACAGGACACCTGCTGGTGGCACTGCTGGGTGCAGCCTTTGAAAGCAGGTTTGTAGGTGGGAAGAGGTTATTTGTGTAGGGCAGAGCTACTGTCTGTCTGTTTAAACAAGCCCCAGCCTATTTTTCACATAATCCATGATACAAAGCAAATGAAAAGAGCTTTCTTGTGAAATGGAAAGCATTTGACTAATTAATAGTCACAAAAGGTATGCCTTTAACAGGTGGGAATTTCAAAGGATCTCATGAGGTTTGGATTTGCAGAGCTGGTCAATGGAGTAGTAGCTGGACACAAGTCCTTCAAAATGCCTGGGAGTCCTTGCTTGCCCATGGAAAATAGGATGGGGATTTTGTTACATGTTGTGAACCTCCAAGGTCTGCAACACTGCACTGGTGAGAAGCATTTCTCAGTCTCTGCTGCCCACGAGGCACTTGCTGGTGGAAGCGAGGTATTCCCAGTACTCCAGCTTGGGTTTCTGCTTCCTGTGGGCACACACAAGTAAAGGAGTAAAAGTTAAAAAAGAAATAAAACTTGAAAGTAGATATATGGGAGCTCCAGACACTGCTGAATGGTTTCTCTATCAAGGCAAGTTAGTTACCAATCTGCTCTCATAAGTGTCCCAGAACCACAAAAATGATGTGTCCAGAGTCTGTTTCTGGACTGAGAAAATTTTAATGTAAATAGTCTCCTGCAGGAGGTCCCCAGGGTCAGGCAGAGACAATATTTTGTGTCGGGTTGGGCATGAATCTCCAAGACATTTGTAGTCCACAACTTGGAAACAAAAAACGGAAAGTTTGATCAAATCTGTCTGGTTGAGATGTGTTAACCAGAATGATTCACAGAAGCAAAACTGATTAATGGGTGTGTTTGAAGTTTGAAATAAGCCGAACCCATTCGGTGGCAGTAAGTGAAAGAGGACTGTGACAAAGCCTTTGCTGGACTGCGTGCTAGGAGCAAAACCAAAGGCCTTCTCCCTTGGCTCAGCCTGATTAAAAAGCAAATCAAACCCACCCCTGAGCTAACAAGAAGCTGAGGTCTGGTCCAAAATCAGCATCTTTGCACCCAAGAGGGGCAGTAACACCTGCTTTGACACTAAGTGGCTGTTTCATTGTTCTGCAAACTGTGCTTGTTGTCGACATCAGATGCCAATTAAGAGTGGAAGAAACATGGCTCAGACCTAGACTGAGTGGCATGAACGTGCCCTTGAGCTGTGCAGCAGGACAGGCATCTTTGCCTTGGTGCAGGACAGGTGGGAGTGAGCAGTGCCACACGCTCAGCTGCTGGAGGGGGACACAGCTCACTCCACCTTCTACCACACCAGGGAAATCTCTCACCCTGGGCCCAGCGAGGAGGGAGAGCCCTGTCCCATCACTGCTTCCCAAAGTGGAGGGCTGTTTGGCTGTTTCCTCTGGACTTGTTTGCTGTTGACTGAAGGCAGGCAGTGGTTTTGTTCTGGTGCAATGCTGAACGAATATTGAGTGTGCCTCTAAGATAAAGTCATTACTTAGGAGCTCATTAAAGTACTGGCCTTGAAAAAATTTCCCACTGCTAATATCCTCTTCCATCACTGTGTCAGGGATTGGAGCTGTTTAGAGGGAATGCTCTGTGCTCTGCAGCTGTCTCCCACCTCTCACCTGGGGGCCACCGGGACCAGAGCTGGGATAAAACTTTTTTAAGCCTAGAGCTAAGAAAGGGCCCGGTGTTAACACGAGCTGTAAATTGATAAGTGACCCTGGCGAAACCCCTTAGCACCTTCATTTCCAGAAAAGATCCCGAGGCTTTCTCTCTACTCCTCCCTTTAGTGAGCTGGGGCACTGCTCACTGCTGTGAAAGCACACTCCTCCCCCTTACTTTTCTGCCCCATGCCCCACTTTTCCTCCTCATGCTCCTGAGATTCATCTCTTGCTGTACCTGCAGATTTTGCAATAGGAAGGGAGAGAGCAGCCCTGCCATTCCCACACATTGCTGCCCTGTCTGCTTGGACAGAGTTGGAGCCCCAGGGAACACCTCTGCCCGTGGTGCCACATCTGAGCCTGCAACTTGCAAAGCAGCTTGGGGCTGCCTGTGTCCAGCGCTTGAAGGTAACTTCAGAAAGGTCAACAATGAGTTACTGAACTTCACTGTCAAGAAATCCTCCCTCGTAGCCCCAGTGTGGTTTTCTAGGTGGACACTGGCAGCGTTATTGCTGTGTTGGCAGATCCCAACTCCCTGCAGTGGGATTCAGGAGAACATCAAATGTCCATACTGGAGAGCCTGTTGGCAGCCCACCTTTCCTCCAGGCCGTGTGCAAAGGCCTGCTGGAGCTTAAATAAATACTAAATTGTAGTAATGATATTTAATCCTCTTCAAACCATAATTTACAGTATCAGATTATTATCATAATATCTTATCTACTGCTCCTAATGCTTTATTGTTATCCCATTACAGGGAGTTCTGCTGCCAGTGCATATTGTCTATTTCTCTTACAAATGTTCTACAGAAACCTTATTAATTATTAGTCTCATAAAACACCTGTTAATGTTGCCATTTTAATAAATCTCCTCCTTAATTAAATTAGGTTGTTCTGATAGTAATCCTCTAATGTCCACTGCCTTTCTATTCTCATCACAGTCTGATTGTAGAGTGGGAAGCAGCATTCAATTATAATTGATGTAGGTCATAATTCAGAACCAAATTATAACATATAAAGCCATATGATCATTGAGGAATATAATAGATATCTACACTAAAGTGTCATTTGGATTGATTAGTGCTGTTTCTAGAGCCTTGTTAGAGGTGAGAAAAGGCTTAATTCAAAAGGATCTTTTTTTGCTTTTCTTTTTCTCTCTTTTTTTTGAATTTATGTATATTTCTTCCTTGTTAGGCAGCATCTACTTCAGCTGCTCAGGGGCAGTGCTCATGACTACTTTCCCACTCTTTCCCACTGGAGTTTCACTTCTAAAGCTGAGCTTTTCTTTTCTTATTTTGTAAAGGCAGACCACATGATGATTTTATTTAATGATTTAATAAAACCTTTTCTCCTGAGATTAGATGCAAGAGATCTCGATGCTGATCTATTACTGCTGCTACCCAAGCATGAAAGTACAGTTATATACGATACAGCAATGCTAAAGATAGAAGCAAAAAATTAAAAGTATACCAGAATGAAGACCTTACCCTAGCTGTAAAGTTGATTAGGCACCAGGAAGGTTTCCTACACTGGGTCCAGGACAGTCCCTCTCTGCTAGGGAATGTCTCAAGAGAAACCTGTCCTGGACCTTGCTGGTACTCACACAGATCCTGTTTGCATGAGAGGTCTGGGCAACTCTCAGCCTTGACTGCTTCTCTCCAGGTTTCTGAGCAGAGATGTGACATGTTCTATGGGATTAGTGGTGATCTCTTATCTTACAGGAAACCCTAGGACAAAAAAGCAGAACTTCCCAGGACTGTGATGAGAACTTGACTCTCAGCTCTCCATATCTTTCCTGCTACTGGGAAAAACCCCTGTTTCAATTGCTTCACTGCCTGCCTCCCCTCCCAGCATCCTCATTTGCCTTCGTCATGACAGCTACAGTCATTTATTGCCCAAGAAAGCAATGTAGCAAAATGTTATCTGTGGTTTTAATTGATTTTTATATAATTTAGAAGCTTGGGTCCTTTTCAGGGTCTACCCCTTGCCCTGTGCACTTCTGTTTCCCCCCTACGAGTCCTCCTGCTCCTCTGTGGACTTCAGTATCCAGTCTCTGTGGATAGCACTGACTGCCCTCCTCAGCAGGATAGTGGCTTGCCCATTTCATGAGGTGGATCCCATCTCTCTCTAGTTATTCTCGTTTTTCAAAGAGGTTACCCATGGCTGCAATTTCTGAATCATTTGTGAATTAACCAAAGGATGCTGTAGCTACCTTGTATGTGATCTGATCCTTAACCACCGCCCCAGCCCC
>VZRR01000825.1:60312-89189 GCA_013398015.1 Oreocharis arfaki | reverse complement strand
CGCCCCCCCCCCCTTGCATCCTTCCTTTTAAACCTGAATTACACACCAAAAAGGTTTTGGAGGGAAAAAGCTACAAGCTTCATTTGGATGATGCCAAAATGAAATATTTTTACTTTTTAAAATGAAACATTTTGGTGTGTTTGGATTATTTGCCTTGTGTTTTCCAACAGTGGAAGTATTTTATGAATTTTTGTTCCACCTTTGCTTGTAGCTTGCTGTAATTGTGTTGATTCCTTCCACAGTATTCGCTTTAGTTACTCATTTGCTCAGTTTCAGATCAATCAGTTTTGAGGTTTCCATTCCTGCCCCATGTGTTATCTGTGGGAGGTCCTACCTGGTCCCAACTGGTCCCAACTGGTCTTCCCAGTTATCAGTCAGGGAGACCCCGCCCCAAGTGATGAGAGCTCCTCCTTTGAGGAGTACTCCATGGGCGGGACCGAGGTCTAGGGCCCTCCCCTCCCTCTGGAAACTTCTATTCAGTTCGATGCCCCATTGGTTTGCCTTGTTGTCAGTTTGTTGTACCCTCCCCTCATTTTGGCTGATCGGACCCTGGATCCCCAGACCCTCCCCTCAGATGTGTCCCTATTGGTTGTGACCCTGGACCCTGCCCCAGTTTCGTGTCCCTTATAAACCTGTGCACAGCTCGTTCTCCCTGGAGATCACCTTCTGCCCTTCTCCTGCCCGTACCCTCGTTGCTTCCCTTCAATAAAAGAGACTTGGAGGAGACCCCCTCTCGGCTCTCTTTACTTTCTCTGCTTGCCAGCCCATCGGGCCTTGCCTGTGTGCCTGCCCGGAGAGGTCTTGCCTCTACCGCGTCCCACCCACGAGCACCAGAGCCCTACTCCTTCGGAGTGCAGGGCCCCCCCCAGAGCCTGCGTCCTCGGCAGAGGCCAGGGGGATGTCGGCGACAGTTATCCACAATATTTAGGAGATGGATACAGAAGATGAGTACTGCGATCTCAAGTCATTGAAAACAAAAAATAGGTGGAAATCCATGCAAAGGAGCTGTGGAATTTGAACTATTAAGGGGTAGGTGTGACACAAGTAACTTCAAAGTGATTGAAAAGCCTGATGAGCAAATTAAGGTGTGGGTTTGGTATAGGTTTGGTACCTCTGACTGAATTACAAGTCATCATCTGGCATTTTTCTATTGCCTGAACTGCAGCTGTTGCCTGCTGTAGGCCTGCAGGAATTTTTAAGGATCAGATTCTGGGGCAGGGGCTTGCAATGAGGCATTGGCTCTTGGAGTACATGGTGGATCTTCCTGTGGGAAAGAGAAGGTGCCTCTTCCTCTGTCCCCTCCTGGGCACCCGAGCAGAAGATCACTCATTCACTTGCGCACAATGTGATAATTGAGAGGGAGTTTCCTGGAGCTGAATGCTGCCTGCCCAGGGTCAGCAGCTGCTCTTCCATCTTGCCTTCCTTTGACACCCCACATGAACCTCCAGCATGGAGTTGGAGGGAGTCCTCTAAGCTGATGAGCCTTTTTGTTGCTGAGAGACGACTTCTGGAAGAGCAACAGTCATCAGCTTGTTGGGAGTGGAAAATGAACTGTGAGTTAAGGTAGTTTGAAAATACTTCTATATATTAACTACAAACAGAGGGAAATTACCCTAAAGTATGGGGTATTCTGGTTGCTCTTGGACCATAGAGGTGTTTCAGCCATGCGAAGTACGGCAGAGTCCAGCATGTGCTGGGTCCTGTCTCTGCTCTCTACCTGTCACACAGAGACATGTAGAGACCATTAACAGACCAATGTGGTGCTGCTCAGGAGCAGTGGGGGGCCCAGCCTTACTGAACTTTGGTAGATGAAGCATGTCTGCTGAGTTATAGTCCTACTAGAGAGAGATTCATCGCTTGTGCTAGGAGATGATGTGTTTCAGGGTATTTTTTGGAATGTCACACATCTCTGCTGGGAGAGCGGAGGCAGGGCATGGAGTCACTCATCCCAAGCGCACTGCACTTTGTGCCTCACTCGCCCCAAATAATTCTTTGGACCATTTAACAGCAAAAAAGTCATGCCTGTTAGCCCTTTGCAAGAAACAGCATGGGATCTGTGCCTTGTGAGGCCTCATTCTGCCCAGGAACACCTTCCTGGCTGGTAGGAAGCCCCTTGGTCAGTGCAGCTTTCCTCTCCTTCATCCCCGTGGTGTTTTAGCAGTTTGGGAGGGGGAGGGAGGGGCTGCCTCCAAATGACCAGTGGGGCAGCACTGGCATCCCTTCTGCTCTGGCCCAGAGCAGCACAGAGCACAGCACAGAGCAAGCACAGAGCAGAGCTGTGCTTTGCAGTGAAGTGCCTCTCCCATGTCCTGCACAGTCACTTGCTGCACATTAGTGAGACGTGGTAGGAAATTCATGTACTATTTCTCTGCCTTCAGATCGAACAGAAATACCATTCTGTCACAGAAGTGGGCCTCAACAGAGCTGAATGGCTCAAAGAATGGTTCCTATCAAGGCTGATAATCTTCCCTGGCGATAACGCAGTGGATTATACAGTGATTGGATGTTGAGAGTATGCTGACCTTAATCTCCCTTAACTTTGGTTTTCTTTCCCATCTGATAATAATGGAGAAAGTACAACAAATGCCATAGAAGATCACACACATCTTGCCACACTTTGCAGATGGCTGATAGAAAAATCAGAGACAATGCTAAAATAATTTAAAAGCCCACAAAAAATGGAACAGTGTACTCAGCTCCTTTTGTGAGGCTATGGCTAAGGAACCAGCCAGCCAGCTTGAAATGGACTATATAAATGTAAGTAGATCTTATTAAGATTCTGTGTGGCTATTAAAGCATCCTCAGCTGTTGCTTCCAGCTTAGTGTCACTGCTAATGGTGAAGAGAGGAAGAGATTAGTTTAGGCTACTTTGAGGCATCACAGATATATGTGGGAGGCATCCTCTGTTTCTTGAACTTGTATTTCACTGACCTGCTATGTGATGAGTGGAGTGCCAAAAATACAGAAGAGTTGGCACATAAAATCCATGTCTACTCTATCTACTCTGTCAGGGCTTAAAAAAAAAACCTCCTGAATGAGCCTTGGAGAGTCAACAAATCACTAAAATAGCAGCTAAAAGAGGAAGTTCAGCACGAGTTCAAGTCATTAAAATTCCCTCTAATGTATGTTCTTGCAGACCAGTGGGCTGAGCATGATCCCGGGGAGTGGAAGGATGTGTGTGAACTTGTGGGCAAGGAGAAAATGGACAAGGTTGATGTTGCTGACCTTCAGTGTGGAAGCCTGATCATTCCTGTCGTTTGAGAAGGCTGTGTGGGAAGAAAGGGTCAGTGGAGCAGTTCTGAGCTGGAAACGGGGAGAAATGAGCTTTTGCATGGCTTCCTTGGGCAAATCCCTGCCTGTGTGCAGTGTGGCCTATTTTTGTCTCGGTCTTTTGCTGGTACTTGCACGAAGTCTCAAGGGGAAGGCAACTAGGTAAGGGAATGGCTGTGATGGAGTGTAAACACAGATTCTTCATTTAGGAAACACTATTTCCTAATGGTAATATTTGGCTAAAGAGCAGATAAGGCGTATTAACTGTGAATGTGTTCTTTTTATGTTCTTCCACACAGGCAATGTGGGGAAAAAAAGGAACCTTAACATTGTCCATGTTAGCCACATTTCTCATTGCCTCCAAAGGGAGTTTTGTTAAGGAAGTGCAAAGCAGGCCTGGTAAATGTATTTCCATTTGTTCAGTAGTTCTGAGATTGAAAATGATAGAGACTGAGCAAAAGAAATACCAGGGGTATCTCATATCCATGTGTTGCTTCATTAAACATCTGAAAATGGCAATGAAAAAGCAGAGATTGCAGAATGAGATTACCAGGGAGCAGGATGATAACATGAAAGCCTCTGTCCTCTGCTGTACAATACACATGTGGTCAGAAAAATAAAGGCAGCAAACTATCTTACTGTATAATAGACAAGGATTTTCATAGCTGTTATTTGGGATGCATGGAAAGTAGAAAATGGCTTTACACAAGAGAGTCACTTGTTAACTTTGGATATGTGATATGTGAATGTATAACTGAGATTAAAAAATCATCTGGTTTCATCCTTCTTGTCAGGCAGTATTTGCATTCAGAAGCTCCAGAAGTAACATTGAGTAGCTAAGGAATATATGACAAAATATTATAAAGCCAACTGACATTGTGCACAAGAAAATTAGTTTTCTTTTATTGTTGTTTTAAATTGAAAAGATTTGATCAGTCTTGGCCCTGTCTATAGGCAAAGAAAGGTGACTAGACCACAAATGCCTGTGAAGCTGCCTGAAGGCATGACAGCTGCTGGAGGAAGGGTTGCTCTTTTTTACTTGCAGAGGTGTCAGGTGGCAGAGGTGTCTCTGCCACAGGAGAGCAATGTGTAACAGCAGCATCTTGGGACCATGCTATAAGAAATGGGGTTTAAACCAGCTGCCCATCATCCTTGCCAGTCCAGTGCTGGCATCACCCCTGGAGCAGAAATCCCCTACCCATGGCACTCTCATCCCCCTGTTTCTTGCTGCGAACTCCCGTGAAGCTCCAGAAGTTGCATCACCTCTGGAGCAGAGGTAGGAGCAAGAATTGGACCTGTTGTGGAGACTGGGGTGAAGGGACCTGCCCAAGCCCTGCCTGTGTGTGGGTGACTTGTCTTCAGCTCATCTCAACCTCCCAGCCCCCAGCACTGCCCTGATGGTTCCTAAACAAACCCTGCTGTGGTGGAGATTCTCCAAAAGCCTTTTCCAACACAGGAAAATTTGTAATGTAAATTCCTACTTGAGCATCACAGGTTTTTTTAATATTTGTTTTTCTTTAGGAAAAAAGGGATATATGCTTTGGCTTGTACTTGTTTGTGTCATTAGGTCCTGAGGCAGACAATGAAAGCTGTAATTCCAGCTATGTGATCTGCTGCCATCCATCCACCTCACCTCCCTGGTACCAAATCTGCTGAGACAAAGTACCTCCTCAACCAAATTCAAGCCCAGCTCACTTGCTGGGAAAGAGCTGCCCCTAACCTGCTGACATCCTTTTGTGTCCCCTTGAGTGGCTGAGCTGCCAAACCAAAGGGAGCAAACTAGGCAGGAGGAACCCAGCCAGCACTGGCAGGTCAGGTATTTGGTCACCCAAGCCTCACCTGCTCTAGGTGGGCTGCTACTAATGCTGGGGCTTGTCCTCATTACCTCCCATATGCTCTTCACTAGTTGTCATCAAGGGCTTTGCCTTTTCATTTTGACTGTTTAAAGGGCCTTTTAAAATTATGGTTTTGATGCATTTATGTCTGTACAGCATTTCACACTTTATAGTGGTTTCCTGCACCCCTTTGGTTTTTGTTGTAATTCTGTAAATACAATGATGGAGAGGGATTCTCCAGGAGCTACCAACCTTGCCAGTGCATCCCTCCTGGTGGCACCAGACTGTGGGCTCTGGGTAAATGGTGACACAGGGGGTGAGAGCAGGAAGGTGAGGATGAATATCTCGATTCTTGCACTACCATCCAACCTAAAAGCAGGCTGGGAAGTAGCACATATCCCAGTGACAGTGAAGCCTGAAGCCTCTGGAGTCCAGATGCATTAGAGCCTAAAGAGAGCTGAGTTCCCTAATGGACACATGCCGTGTTTATGAGCATCCTGCATCTTCTGCTGATTGTCTGCTGTTGAGTCCTCATTTCCAGCAGTGCTGGGCTTTCCATTGTATGCCAGCAGCAGCTCTTCCAAACTTCCTTGATTGTGCCTGTGCCTGTTGCTCGGTGCTTGAGTGATGAAATGGAAGGCAGCAAGAGTGACAAAGATTAAATGAACAGCGAGAGGAACCTGAGCTGAATTTTGGGAGAGTAATTAGTGGTGCCAGTGGCTCCAAGCAGAATAAGAGGGTTGCTTTCTGCTATTATCTGTGTGGCACTGGGGAAATGCCAGGCAACTCCCTCCTGATTCTTCTTCTCTAATTAAAAGGTTTTTTATGTGTAAGGACTGGAATATATGAGGAAGTGATAAACTAAACATCATGAGTTCCCCACTCTGTACTCGTGCTGCAACAGGAAATAGATTCCGCATCTCATAGCGAGGCCCGTGAAGAAACTACTCCTTTCCCATTGCAAACAGAAGCTTGTGGAAGTGGCCTTCCTTGTGGCACTTCCAGCCTGGAGGCCTCCTGCCAAGTTTGCGGTGCCTGGGGACAGTGGCCAGTGAGAGCCAACTGGCCATGGGATGTATGAGCCATCCCCTGGGTAAAGGCAAAATAAATGCTCTGAGTGTGGTAGACGTCTGCTGGCATGAGTCCAGGAGGGGAAAACACAGGAATTGCCTTCTCCCAGCAGTGACAAAGCAATAGTAGAGCTGCTTCAAGCAGTTGCTGCAGCCCCTGGGCTGCACTGGCCTCTTTCCCAGGACACAGCGTGGCAAATGCAGCGGTTCTGCCCAACTGCAGCAGCTTCAACTTCTATTGTGTGGCTTCCCTCCCACATCCCTCATGGTGGGCTGGGGAGCTGGGAGGAGACTGGCAGCCCACAGAGATGGAGCAGGAAGAACTTGCATCCATCAGCCCCCCAGGGTATGACATCCCTGCTGAGACACCTCCAGGGGCTATAACTGGGAGATATCACCCTCTGCTCTCAGCTGTCCTCCTGAGCACTGGGAAAATAACTAATGCACTAAAGCAAAATGCATGCAGACAAAAAAAGAAATGCTTCAAGATGATCCTAGAGAATTTTTTGGAAGTTTTCTCTGAAACATCAATGTTTTTATATATTTTTTAAAGGCTTGGTTAGATTTAAAGGGAAAAGGGAGGTTGTTTTCCTGTGGCTTGGAGTCAGTGTTTAAAAAATATAGCTGTAGGTAAAAAATAATTCCAAAATAAAATTAAAATCTGCTCCTCAATGCCAAAAGACTGCTAAAATTGAACTTTTTAGTTTTTAAGACCAGGTTTCAAACCTGACCAAAACAACTCAACAGTTCAGTATCATTTTGAAATAGTTGAGTGAATCCAAATCTATGTGTTCTATAAAAAAAGCTTTCTTTCCAAAAAAGTTCATTAAGCTCTCAATAAGCATCACCTCCTGGCCTGTCCTTGCAGTAGAAGGAATGGTTTGTTACTATCCTGCTGAAGGATTTAAAAAATTTTAGTAAGTAAAACTCATGCATAGTGTAAACACACCAAAAAGCACACACCCTCTTGAATTTTCAGAGACAAGTATTTTAAATCTGGCCTTTTTCAAAACTGCAGGCATGCATTATTTACACTGGAGAATAATAATGTAACAAAGCTGTATTAGATTAAAATTGTTCCATAAAATATTATGATTATCATTTTTTGTAGCTTGACTTAAGGTGAACAATTTATATAAAAATATGAATTATTTTCTGTTACAAAAAATTATTCAGTGTGGGCTCTGTGTATTACAGTTATTAATCTTTCTATTTAAATGCAAATTTTTCCTTGCAACTGAGAGCTAGAGATACTTTTTATACAACTAATAAAACACAACTCTGATCTTCTGATCCCTCATAAGGGAGATGGCTTTCTCAGCTGCATTTGGGATGTCTCTGCTGGAACATGGTGTTCCCTTACAGCAAGGATGCTCTCTTCATAAATACATTGAGAGTTACTTGCTCAGAGTGAAATATTCATTTGTACAGCAAGGTGTGACTTGGACAATCCTTAGTTCCTTTGTTTTTGTAAAAAGAGAAGAGAGCTAAGAAGAGCAGTGACCTTTGTGTGGCCATGTGCTATGCCTGCAGTCTAGGAGGATCATTTATTCTTGGAAAAATCCTGGTTTCCATCCTAGTGGTTTGCTGCTATGAGAAACCTGAAACTGAGATTTCTTTAAAAGGCTGGAGTCAGCTCAGGTGGGAGCTGGTTGGGTGGCTCTGGGAGGGAGTCAGACCGGGTGGTCAGAGGTGTTTCATTCCCCTGCGAAGCAGTTGTTGAAGATATGTCAGGCTTTACAATCACCACAGTGTTTGTGCTGTTCAGAAACTCCAGAAAGCTTCGTGTCATCCCCAGAATGCCAGATACCCCCCAATACCAGAAGAAACTCCCGGGGCCTGGGTGCATAAGTGCCAGAGATTCAGTACCATTTCTCTTCCCATTTACGGAAGGGAGACTTCCAGTGTCTGATCCCTGGGAGCTGCAATCACCTGAGCTTTCTGCAGCTGTTGCCACACATGCACAAATGTGACAAGGAGAGAGGTAACTCCTATATGGCAGCTTGTGTCCTGAAGCAGAAATCAAAGTTGTTTATGTGATTTCAGGCTAATTTCTGCCAATTTTTCATCTGACAAAGTGCTTCTATTACCCTGAGCAACTCCAAGGACAACTTCCTTAATAATGTTTATACTGTTGGACTTCTAGTTACCAGTATTAACAAAGGAAGTTGAAAACAACTCTGCATCTCCATCTTTCATCCTTGCATGATCACAAACTTCCCACTTCACCTCTCAAGAAATGCTGTTTCCTGCTGATGTAAAGCTTTCTGATGGTTTTCCAGGTTCTGCATGGTCTGGCAGAGCATGTTGTCCTCTGGCCACCCCTTGGTCTTCCTTGTTAGTGGTGCTCTGACTCACCTTGGGTGGGAGCTTGGCTGCTCCAGACAGTGGAAATGCGGGTAATTGAAAAGGCTGAAGTAGTGAGTGGTGTTATAATTAACTGACTGTATTAGGCATTTTACAGTTCTGACACCTCACAAGAGTGGCAGTTTAATGAGAATGGAGAGAGGCTCAAAAGCAATCCATTTTCCCAGTAAAGATTGTAATGAAGGTGTGAAATGATGCACAGCTAACTAAACCTGTCTATAATAGTCTCTCTGTTATAATGTAGTGATCTGACAGACTTTGGAAAAACAATACAGTGCATATGTTTATATAGATTTTTTTTTTTATATATATATATACACACACACACACACATACCTTCCTTTCAGTGCTAATGTAATGTATCATGCAGCTTGACTGGGTGTGCCATGTGTAGGTCAGGTACCAAGAACTGATTGTTGACAAAACACACTCATTTGCAGTGTAAAGATGAATGCAGCCCAAGGAACGTCACAGAAAATGTCCCAGAGAGGACACTCAAGTGGAACACAAGGGGCTGTGAATGCCTGTCCCAGGGCCAGCTGTGACACAGCACAAAGGACTTCTGTGACCGATCTGCACCAGCATGGCCTCCTCACTATGGTCCTGTCATTAATTCCTTGGGATCTGCCCTGGAGGGGCAGGAAGAGCAAAGATATTTTCTCACTATCGCTTCAGAAGAGGCTTAGTCTCTGTCTATCAGTTTAAAATCCAACAGCAGCAGCTGTAAACAGAGTGTACCCTCCACAGCAAAACATTGTAGTCTTCACTGTCATTGCATCTCTCTGTCTTCATCTGCAAGGAATGTGTCAGATTCGGGTGGGTGCGGAGGGAACGGGAATGAGGATGGCAAGCATTGTGTGGCTTCTGGTGACACTTGGGAGTCAGTGGCCCTCTGAAGATATTTTGCAAAAAGATGCTTTCCTCTGGGATCTTGTGTCTCCAGATTTCACCTTCATAGGTTTCTATGTCCCACCCCTGCAGGGTTTCACACTCAGCTGGTGAGGAGCTGAGTTCCTGTTGAGCCCTGTGTCCTGCTGGAGCAGGTGCCCCTGTGCACACACAGACAGTGTGGTGTATGGGTAGGAGGTCATTTCTGCCCACAAACTGGCCCAGAGCTGTTCCCAGCATGGAGTGTTGAGGGCTGCTCCAGATGTATTGCACTCACAGGGCAGGTTTCCTTTTGAGTGAGTAAATTTGTTTGCTTACCTGGGAGCCATTTGTCACCATTGTCACCTTTCCTCTGAGGCACAAGCCCGCTCTCGGCTCTCAGCAGACTCACCTGGTGGAAACATGAGTCTGCTGCCACCTCTGTATTTCCAGCCAGGCTGAGGTGGCTGAGCCCAGATCTCTGGGAGCTCACAGGTCTGATGTTTGCCATGCTGGAGCCTAAATGCAGACAGGCATGAAGGGCCACTTCCATTCTGTGCAGCTCTTGCTCCAGTTTGATCCCAAAGAGCTTTTCCTAGATTACCTGAATTACCTTTTCATTTTTTAAATATATAATTTCTATGACTGATAAATGTCAAGCACATAGATGATGAATAAAAATGGAGATAAACACCTTGTTAATTGTAGTCATTATGTAAATACCTGAGCCCATAAATTTCAGTAATTAGTTTTACTTTCTTTTTTTTTCCCTCTTCTTGTCAAGACTTGCATGAATATGGCTGAGCTTTCTCATAGCTGCTTGCAGGATAGAGCTTTGATTGCTACACTACATGAGTTTCGTGTGTGGCATATGGTGAGGTCTCATGAAACATAATTGTGGAACACTAATGTTGAGCTCTCCTGTGGGGAGTATCACATCCTGAAGGGTGACTCCTTTCACTAACATCAAGATCATATATGAAAAGAGCTTATTTTAAAGTCTCAGCCATATGATTCATGGTAAATAACACTTGTATTCACATATTATGTGTTTCTGCTCTTGAGGTTTGCCCTTGTTGCTGCTCAAATTTGTTTTTGTTTAGCATGTCACAGAACTTGGAGCAATACAGTTTTGGCAAAATGTGTGGGAAGGCTGTGTAAACACCACCCAAGATTTCTATATACTCTGTGCATCCTCTCCAGTATGTTTAAGCGTTCCAGCTACACAGCTAAAGTACACCCACTAATACAAGTTAATACAAAGACATGGTTATACAATGGGAGCACTTTAGTTAGATTTTTGTAAAGAGAACAAGAGGATCCCCTGAGATATTGTTGTACAAATAACAAAAGACAGAAGCTCAATTACTGAAAGCATGGAAGTGAAAAGTGAGACAAAAATCATGTAGAGTAAAATTCAGTAGGTATATTAGTTTGCAAAGTGTACTTTCTTATACATTAAAGGGCTACACTGAGGAATGAATTACCTGCTTTCCCTATGACAGTTTTCTAAACTGAGGTTGTCAGAATTTTTTTGCAGTGTTCTGACTCAAGATAGGAAAAGTCATTTCCTTAATTCTACTAGATGGAGGTGTCACTTTGATTCTTCCATTTACTTTACTTTTCAGGAGAGCAGAAATTGTCCAGAATTTTTTTTTTCCTTTTTGTGTTCCCCTGAGACTCCAACAATAACCAGCGATAGTTTTTTTGTCCATATTATTTTAGATTAATGTTTTCCAAACAGCAATATAGAGAAGCATGAGCCTCAACAGCTGGCCAGCAAGTAAAGCAAGCAAGGATTTGGTTTATAGAAATAAATCCAATCCCTATTCTTTTTCCTTAGAAGCTGGCAATGTGTTTCCAGCAAGGTGAGACTACATAACAAAATGCTGCACTCTGGCTGTGCTTGCAGAGCTCTTTGGTAATGTGACTTCTGAAGCCCTTTATGCCTTTCCTAGAACAAAGCCGTGGTTTCCTGTCTGATCTAAGAGAGCCCAGGAGCCAGCAGGGCTGCTTGCAGCATGTGCAATATGCAGTTTGTACTGAGTTCAGACACTCCACAGCCTGATTTCATGCAGCTTCACATGCTTTAATCCTGCTCTCATGGTAGTTCTCTCTCTGAGACTGCCAAGCGTCCATACCAGCCACTGGTCTCATGGGGAAAGTCCATCTGTGCACAGTCCTGGGAATAACCCTCAGAAAATACGGCTGCTAAGAAAAAATGAAATTATCTGTCAGAAGTGTTTCCCAATTACTTGGTTCAAAATTATTGTTTTTGGAAACCTTCTTCTGTCAGTCACTGGTCCCATGTATTTACATAGGGCTTAGTGATGAAACTACTCGGAAATGTGTGAAATTATGTATTTTGCAACTTAAATCACTCTTCACCAGCTAAAAAGGAAAACCAAGGAGAATACTGACACTGGTTGAAACAGGGTTTGTAAAGGAACTTTTCCAGGGTGAAGCTGGAGCTGTCAGGACCAGCTCCTGGTCTGGGGGGATGTGTAGGGCAATGAGATTCAATCCAGTTTTGTGGAGTTTGGCTGCAGCCTTCACCGCTGTGTGCTGCTACCCTGGGAAGAGAAAAGATATTTTCAGAGCAAAGTTTGTCTTTGTAAAGCACCTTGGAAGAATGTATGAATGTGTCCTTTTCTGAAATGGTAGTTTGTTTCTCAAGTACTTTTTTATTTTTATATGGAATTAGAAATTATACAATTCATTTGACTCCTTAAGTCATTATATTATTAAATGTTTCAGAACTAGAGTTCCTATTTTGCCTGTCACCAAAAATTGACAGCTCATTGCCCCCACTACAAAGATGCTGTGAGCCAGGGCTTAGTATGGTCTGGTTTTAATTGGGATTGATATCAAATTTTAGGGGTTTTATCAGTATTTTGCAAACCTTATGATTGGATTTGCAGGCATGAAAACACAGTCCTGTTCTGTTTCTCAGCAATGACAGTGCTGGTTCCCTGTGCAGGAAACCCAGAAAGCAGTCTTGAAACTTTCTTTCCAAATGTGATGCACTGCCCAGCTAATGACAGCACCCAGAAGTGAAGCAATATGAGCAGCACTGCTGGATTTAGTAGTATGAGATCTCACAATGTGTTTCGGTTTATATTATTCTGGAGATAAGAATCCTTAAATACTGAAGGAGCACACAGTGTACAAGCATTGTATTGACATTTTGCTATGCTATCATAACCACAGATTCATCTGCTTGTCCTTATGTTAGCAATGTAATTTTAATCCGGGGCAATAACGAAAAGTGCATTACTGGGGAAAATCAAACTCTTCATAGCCTGTGTTCCTGATATTTTTAGGGAATTGAATTGCATTTTGTGTTGACAATACTAGGCTATCTTTAGGCCTTTTGTGAGCATCCATGAACAACAAAAATGTGTCTGCTAATGTATTGTCAGCCAGAGGAAAATAGACTATTTGTAGCTCTTGTATTGGAGGGCGGATCTGGAGCCCTGTCTTGTGCCCTGTGGCACTTTTACTCTGCAATTTCCTGTGAGGAACTGGAGCAGCTTCTGGTGTGTATGGAGGCACTTCTGCACGTGCTGAGCCTGAGCTGCGAGCCTGCCCTGCTCCCGAGGTGTTCCTGCCAACTCTGGATGGGTGATGGAGCAGGGCTGGGCTGAGCTGCTCCAGGCTCGGGGTGAAGCTGAGGGTCAGGGTTGAAGTGCCCAGGCAGGGGTGTCTGTTTCTACTCAAATGGGTCAAAATTCCCCACATCTCTGGGGAGAGATTTTAACTGACAATATCATGAATCCCTTCTGACACTGAAAACCAGATAATTTTTCTTTATTTTTTTTTCCTTCTTAGGAGCAGTTTGGTGGTACAGGCTTTTGCTCTGCACAGTACAGGTGACCAAACCTGTGACAAATACTGGCTGTTCAGGCATAGGTTTTCCTTGCCACAACACAACTGTAGCCACAGATTTGTTCAAAACTGGGAGCAATCAAGCATTCAAGAACGTTGTAGAAGCAGAATAATTTGGATTCCATTTTTAAAATAATTTAATGTCTTTTTATATAGAGAGATAGGGGACTCAAAAATCCTACAAGATGGAGCACAACATGAGATTTATTTCCCAAAGTTGTTTTTTCCTAAACTCTTGCCAAGAATCTTCTACTACAATTTTGAGCTTTATTTTTAAAAATCCAAGAAAAAATGTGTACTATTCTTTATCACACTACTTAGGACATATTCCTGAGAGCCACTCACACTCCCACATGCACCTTTCCACAAGTGAGATAAATTGAGAATGTCATTATCTTTAATGTTAGAAGTATTTCCATCTTCCACTGCAAATATGCAGTGATGCATCTACAATAGCACTGTCAGGAAAGAAATCTTCACATGAACAGAATTTAGCTATTTGTGCTCTCTTTCTACATGCACTTAAGTGTTTTTTCTTCAGTGGGATCATGTTGGCTGCAGGGAAACGCAGAAAGAAAACTGTTTCTTTAGATATGAGGCTGTTCTGAGTCCTGCCCGTTGGCCAGTCTCTGAACAGCCTGTGCCCAGTCCCGAGAGTCACAAAGCTATGGGAGATGTTGACTGAAGGGCATTGCACTTGCTAATAGCAAGGTGGGTGCAGGAAAATTGGTTTGACACATACTGGTGGTGCTGAGCATGGCCTTCACCTCCTGGGTCTGCACAAAACTGCTGGCTCCAGTGGGGAAGCAGATGGGAGTGAGGACTTGAGAACTAATCTCCTGTCTGTGCTTCTGCCTCTGTGACTAATTGCTCTGAAATTTGCACATGTAATAGCTTTCGCTTTTCCTAATGCCTCTTACTAGGTTAGCATTTTAAAAAGATGTATTTTCTTGTCATTAACAGCTCTAGATGCAAATGGGGAAGCAGATAGATATGCATTGCTTATTAATTAAAACAGGAGCACAAATTTTGGGAAGTGCAGTCAGGCTCCAAGGAGTACCTGATCCCCTGTCCAAGGCAGGGTACACAGCAAGAAATGCACCCCCTGCACCACTCCTCTGTGGGGACGCACAAATTAGAAATTTCAAGGGCTGTTGAACCCTGTGAATTTCCACTGTGGATCAGCACAAAGTTATTTGGCACGGGAGGTTCTGTAACTGTGATACATTGGGAAAGTTCATATTGTGCAATGGCCCTAAAACTCACCCGTCCTCCTCTAGTATGCAGAGACCCAGTGCTAAGATGTGTTTAATACAAAGTAGGTAGGATATGAGCTGACTGGAGCAGTTTTTCTGTCTCTTGTTGCCTTTACATTATTCATCTTAGGATAATCTCCTGTGCTATTTATATTCAGCATAAATAATAATTAAACCAGGGGACAGAGTTGTGGTGTGAATGTGAAGAAAAACTCCATGTCCCTGATGTCGGAAAGTTGGAAAGCTAGCCAGGACTGGGGGAGTCCTTAGTTTGAGGAAAGGTGGTCTGATGGAAATGCTTTCTTTCTACAGGAAAGCATTAACATGCAAACACTACTCTTAGGTGGCCAGAATGTAGTGATTAAAGTGCTCTTGCTGTGTGATCTTGGGCCTCTTGCCCTGTTCCTTAATTAATTTCCTCTATCATTTATATATTAATAAAAACAAATTACCTGCTTCATGTGAGGTGAGAGGTTTTATTCATTTATGTTTGCAAACAGTGTTGAGATCCAGGGAAGGAAGGAAGGAAGGGAGAGGCTGTAGAAGTGAGATGGCTGTATTTAGTGCATGAAGGATGTGACAAGGTTTTATTCCTTTGTAGTCTGATAATTTGACATAGCAGTCAGTCTTTTTTCCTTTCTACCATTTAACTTTCTTTTTCTGACATTGTCCTTACAAGGCACTACTTTTGCCTCTGTGTTGGTTTCTCTCAGCCTGGTTTTTGGTAGCAGGGGGTGGGGCCACAAAGGTGGCTTCTGTGAGAAGCTGCTGGAAGCTTCCACCATGTCTGGCAGAGCCAATCCCTGATGGCTCTGAAGATGGACATGCTGCTGGGCCAATTAGAGAGGTTGGCAAGGCCTCTCTGATAACATATTTGGGAAGAAAATCGAAACAAAGCGGGGGTACAATTTTTTCTAGCCAGAGAAGAGGAGGAGGTGAGAACATGTGAGGGGAACAACATGGAGACACCAAGGGGAGTGGAGGAGGGGCAGGAGGTGCTGCAGGTGCTGGAGCCGAGATTCCTCTGCAGGCCATGGTGAGGACCATGGTGAAACAACTGTGCCCCTGCAGGCCATGGGTCCACGGGGGATGCCGAGATCCATCCGCGGCCCATGGTGATCCACGGGGGATGCAGAGATCCCCCCGCAGCCTGCGGGGATCCACGGGGGATGCAGAGATCCACTCGCAGCCCATGGTGATCCATGGGGGATGCAGAGATCCCCCCGCGGCCCGTGGGGATCCACGGGGGATGCAGAGATCCCCCCGCGGCCCGTGGGGATCCACGGGGGATGCAGAGATCCCCCCGCGGCCCGTGGGGATCCATGGGGGATGCAGAGATCCCCCTGCAGCCCATGGGGGAGGTGCCCACGCCGGAGCGGATGGATGCCTGGAGGAGGCTGTGATCCAGTGGGAGACCCGGTGGAGAGAGGGGGCCCCTGCTTCCAGGCTGGAGCAGCCTGTCCTTGGAGGGCTGCACCCTGTGGAAGAGTGACCCACGCTGCAGCAGTTTTGGGAGGATTGTTTTCCCATGGGAGGGGCTCACGTTACAGCAGTTGTGGGAGGACTGCTGCTCGTGAGATTTGGAGCCACACTGGAGAAGTTCTCGGAGAACTGTCTCCCGTGGGAGGCACCCCACGGTCTCACAGGGGAAGGACTCCTCTCCCTGAGCAGCAGAAGAAATTCTCGGGTGATGAACTGACCAAACCCCCATGCCCTGTCTCCCATGGCTGTTGGTGGGAAGGAGGAAAGGATTGGGGGAAGAAAAGGGGGTTTAAGGGCTTATTTTACTTCTCATTATCCTCCTCTGCTTTTGTTAGTAATAAATTCACTTTGTACCTTTAAGCTGAGCCTGTTTTGCCCTTGGACTGTTTTCTCCCAGTCCTTATCTCAACTCATGAACCCTTCATTAATTTTTTTTCTCCTCTGCCCAGCTGTGGCAGGGGAGGGTGGGCGATTAGATTTCGTGGGTGCCCGGTGTTTGGCCACTGTCCAACCATGACAGCCTCTAGTGTGATGAGTTGGATATATGGACGCTTTGATTTTGGGTTAATCAGTACCTTTGTTTCAGCCTTCTTTCTTTCATGATCATTTATGGAGAAGGGCACTGCTCAGTGACTGTGGAGTCACCTGCCAGCAGGTCACGTATTTGAAAATAATGGTGGGATTAAAAATCGTTTCCATGTCCCATTTTCATGGAATAAACATGTATTTGTCTCCTGGAACAATGCTCTGTTTTCTGCTATTGCTAACAGGGTAGCAGCTGTGGAGGTTCTCCTGCATGGGGCAGGGGTGCACAAACAGGACAGTTCCAGCTACATATGGAGAGCTGGTTGTTGTCTACTGACGCAAATTGCTCTACAACTCAGATTTTTAGTGTCTTCTTCTGAAAACGAACTGAATCAAGCTCTTACAGTCCGTATATAACATGCACTAGCTCTGGCCAGATGCTGCCTGTGGTGGTTTTGCTGGTGGGCGTTCAGCAAATGCTGATGCATGTCCATGAAAGACAGAAACGTGCTATCAGTGGATGCTCCTGATACCTTTACTCTTGGTGAGTAATGCAAACAGACACAACATTTCTTCCTACCTGTGCAAACCAGTCTCAGGATGGAAGCAACATGAAAAGCTAGCATCTCTTCTCTTGTAATGTCTAATAGCAACGTCTAATTCTTGATTTTCAAAGCTCTTGCCTTAAGGTGATGCTGTGATATGGAGCATGTTTGTGCCCAGGCACTGCCATGAGAGCAGCTCAGCGCAATTCTGTATGCAGAGAGCTCCTGGGCTGGGCTCCCCTTGGAGTTCCTCAGCAGGCACTAAGGATGTGTCATCCTTTGAGTTATCTCTTACTTTTAACTCAGCTTTCCTCCATGAAAGCTGTTTTGGTCTTAACTCCAGAACACTACACAGAATACTGCATTTCGCAGTGCTTTGCCACAGAGTTTTGCCAGGGGAGCAGTGGGGAGGGTGAGGAGATGAGAGCTGCCTTTGGGGCTGTGCCTGCCTTCGCCCCTCAAATGTGTCATGCCTTTTTCATCAGCAGTTTTCTTTGTGCCACTCCCAAGCTTGCTTCTCCCAGGGATTTTAAGAAATGGCCACTACCCTCTTGGACTGAGCTGTGTGGGAGAGGGAGCTCAAGTTAGTCTTGGGTGTTTGCAGCTTGCCTCTTAAATCTCTCCTTGGAGGATGCCCTCTCTGCCATCTGCCACCTTGTTTCACCTTCAGTGAAACTGAACTGTCCTGTTACCTTTTCCTTCTTGAATCTGCAGGCTTTATGTTTGTTTTGTGGTTGTGACCGAGGTTCACCATGGGGCAGAAATGTTTGTGGGGCAGGGAGAAACGGAAGTCTCTGTTTTGCAGTGCCAGATTGCTCCCAGCCCACCCACAGCAGCCTCCCCTCATTTTTTGGGGAAGATATCCCAAAAATTGGGGTGGTCTCTCAGCTGCTGGCATTGAAACCCTCCTGGAGACTCTAGCTGAGGTGCAGCCCAGCCCACCAAAGGCAGCAGGAGTCCTGCACTCCCCTGCCAAGCTCTCAGGGCCAGGACCCTGGGCAGCCCAAAGTGGTGGGTTTGTGTCACCCAGCCCTTCAGAGCTGAGTCCTGTTAATGATGTGTGTAAAGACCTCACGCTGCTGAGGCCGTGCTGCTGCTCCAGAAATTCTGAGCTAATTGCACGAAAGGTGAAGCTCCAGTACAGTAAGGATTGATTCAGCCTCAGGCTGTACACAGCAGAGAGCAGCTCATGAAAACCAAGGACCGGGCCTGTGATTGCAGACCCTTAATGCAGCTGAAATACCATGATGCCTGACCTCATTAGAAAAAAGTCACGAAACACATCTCCCTGGATTGTTCCTTGCTGTGTCCGGTGAAATAGTGGAAGCTCAGCCAACCAGCCAGGTACTCCTCCCTCTCCTGCAGAGTACTGTGTTTCCCTCTCTGCCTGGAAAACACTGGTAGATCCAGACTGACCTCCTGTAAGCTCATGGGGAGGAAAACATAACTTACTAATTAATACACAGACATAAAGTGATTGTGGCCACAATTCTGAAAGCTGATACTGGGTGTGTAGTGTGAGGGAGTAAGGCAAACAAGCAGGGTACGTACAGTGTCTTATCTGGGGGCAGTTTGTAAGGGTTGGGGTTAGATTCTAATATTATAGGGAACTTAATGCACTGCCAGTGCACGGTTGCAGGCTTCTAGCTCATAGTCTGAGATAGTCCCTGGCACAATTGTCCCTCCCTTAGCAAACCTGGTGCAGTTCAGAGCATAAGTTTGGGTTGCACATAAGAGTAGGATGGACTTTGCAGATGGCAATGTCATGCCTTTGCTTTCAATGCCTGTCAGCTTCCCTAGCACAGACAAGTCCCTGCTGCTAACACCAGACAGCTCTTACTCCAGCCTGACGGTTTGGGTGCTGAGGTCTCTTTGGATGCTCAGGTATTTGAAATTCATGTATGGGAAAGGGGGAGGAATGCTGGCATTTCCATGCATGTAGCTTAGTTCTTTACAGGGGTTTTCTGCAGCCCATGAATCATGGATGAGGCATTCCTACAAGGCAGCTTGGTCTCTACAGAGGTACCTTTGCAGTGGAGGAAGCAGGGTGCTGAGCAGCAGGACTGTGGTTTTTCTCTCTCAGTTCAGCACAGGTAGGTGGTCCCAGCAGTGCAAAGTAATCTTCTCTTTCACAGCTTCACTGCTGGCAGGGGATCAAGGGGACGAGGGATTTGGCTGACATTTGTGGGCTAAGGATGACTAATGCTTCCCTGTCACTAACTCATCACCACTTGCATCAACCAGGACTGTGGAGCAGCTTGGTGCAAACAGGCCGAGCATTGGTGGTGATTTGTCGTGGTCATTAGCGCAGCGTGAGGCACTGCAGCCACGGGCTCCTGCTGGGGTGTGGCACTGTGGGGTGCTGCCTGCAAGGCCTGCAGACCCCTCTAGGACACCCCAGGCAGCAGCTCCCATCTGCACTGCCTGCTGAATGTCAGTGTGAGCCTGTTTGAGAGGCTGGGGGGAGCGCGGATGGCGGCGCAGTGGGCAGTAATGGATCATACGCTGGAGAATGATTGATTTACTTATTTAGGGCTCTGTTCAGCAAAGATTTGGATCCGTGGGGCTTGGGCTTAGTAAGAGTTGGCGAGATGAGGCTATTACAGCAGCAGAGGAAGCCACCAGTGCTTCAGGTAATTCACAGCACGGCACTGAGGCATTTATTTAACCTGCTGCACAGCATTGGGGCCAGCCCTGCTGCCAGCAGGGAGCCCTTTGTCCTGCCACCAGGTTCAGCCACCATGTGAGTTTCAGGTGCTGCATGGAGAGGGGTCTCAGAAGTTCAGGTTTGGAGGCTCTGGTCTCAACCCCAGCCTTACAGCAGCACTGCTGGGTAGATACAGCCTCTCATTGAAGTGGCTTCTCCGTTAAGCTTCAACTTTTGCTTTTCTGCAATGCACTGAGGGAAGGAGAGTTATGTCATGGGCTTTCTGAATGAGGAGGACCATCCTGGTAGCAGTGTGGCCCTGGGGCCACCTTGCCCGTCACCATAACCAACTTAGTATTTTGGGAGACCTTGCGAAATGCCCGTTAGCATGCCCCAACACTAGCTTGGACAGAGAGACACAAGCTGAGTCACCCTGCAAACCTCTGGTGTGACATAGCCCAAACTCCATGTCCAGACTTTGCTATGGACCTTCAGGGTACAGAGTACTTGTCTCTCCTGGTCCAGTTTGGTAGGAATTGCCAGGCCTAATCAAGCCAGTGATTCTTGGGCTCTGAGAGGGAGGTGAGCTGCTGAGGGAGTTGTGGAAGGCCCTGGGCAAATAGCCAAATGAAATCCCTGGGGAGCTGTCACTTCCAGGCAGCAGTGTTTGGCCTGGAGCATCAGCTTTGTCTCAAGCAAAAATGCTGTAAGCACAGTCATAAAACACAGAAATTGTTAGGAGAAGGTCTTGGAAATCTCCCTGTTTAAGGCACTACCCGAGGAGAGCAGCTGCTCTTCCTTTCAGCTGACTTTCCTGCAAGAGACTTGGAGCCATCCCCCTCCTCCTCCGGGCAGGTCTTTGCCTGACAGCAGCAGCTTTGATGGAACTGCCTGGCTCTCCTGCATGTCTCTGGTCTGCCAGGACACCCTTTAGTTCAGTTACCTCTTCTGTGACCATTTAATTTTCTGCGACTGTTTCTTGTCTGCAGCTGCCAATCTGAATACTCACCTGGAAAACCAAACCAAACCAAACCAAACCAAACCAAACCAAACATCTATTAGAAGTAGCCAAGTTGTTAATACAGACAGATCGGGTGGGGAGTGCATCACCTGAGGGCTCAGTAGGAGGAAGAACGTCACTACTTAAGAGAGGGATGTAAAACTGTGGGGGTGAAGTGGAAGACACGTGGAAAAGTGACCTTCATCTGGAGGATGCTCTACACCTGTGAGAGGTGTCTGCAGCTCTGCCTAGTCTGCTAATATCCCACTCATTGGGTGGGTAGGAGAATAGAAAAATGAGTGGGAATAAATCAGAAAAGCTGGAAATGTAGGGTGTTATCTGCAAAGTGCAGGTGGAAGAAATGTATTCTCTCTTAAAGGCTTCCCACAGATTTAATTCCCTTGTGTCTTTCCTTTTAATGTCAGTGCTTAAAAATAGGACTGAAGAAGGAATATAACATTTTTGCTGGTGTTAAGCTGGCAGCTAGTTAGTGCTTGGCTACTTGTTGTATAGGCCAGATTGCTCAGGTGAGACCTGCTTTATGGAGGTGCAAAATGGTTGCTGCTCTCAGGAAGAAGGAAAATTGGGAATCTTTTATCTTTTTTGCTTCTTAGGAGGCACAGTGACCTGCAATGCCTTAGCTTAGAGTAATGAGTCTCTTGTATCTGTGCCTACCCACCAGATAACAGCAGGTCAACTGGGCTCCTGGTAGAGTTGGGGAGGCTTAAATAAGGACAAGCAATTCTTCTTATGATCTCTGCTGCCCTCCTGGGGGAGGCTCACCTAGGATAATGCCGTCCCCTGCTGAGTGACCACTATCATCCTTTATTTCCAAATCTGCTTCTTGCACTTTTGTGGTTAAGACGGATTTAAGACCATTAGGAAAAGGCAGTGTGTTCTCTGGGAGAGGTTTGGCCCTGTGATGTGCTTCCTTCTGGGTGCTGGTCTAAGCTCTGTGCTCCTGAAATACTTAAACACATGTTTGAGAACATCTGTGGGAAAGGACTCTGCATTTGGCAGCTGTTTGGTTTAGCCGCCTGCTGGAGCAGAGTCTGCTCGTCACATCCGACATGCTGTGCTGGCTGGAGTCTGAACACACTGCTGCTTTTGCTGTGCATGTGATTTTAAGTTAAAAAGTTACTGGTTTGGGGGAGTGGTGTGACTGACTGGGTAGTTTTGTGATGGACAAGGGGAGCAGGAGAGCAGCTAGGGTCCAGCCGTGGTTGTGCAGCAAGGTGAACCTGGGCTCAGATTCACTGGCTGAGCTGAGCAAGTTAAAGGCAAGGAAAATGGTGACATGAGGGCAGGTGGAGAAAAGGGGGGCACTTTGTCTCTCAGGGACTCCCACCCCTTCTTCCACCAGTGGGTGTGTTGGGTAAACTGGTTCTTCCAACCTGGTACCTTCCTTCGTGTGGTGAGGAACACTGGACTGAACTGCTCCTCTGTGAAGGTGTGTTCTCTGCAGTGACCCAAGGAAAGAGGTAACAGAGGAATAAGTCTTCAGTGGGTGGGTGGTGCTTCCCTGCAAGGACATACAGCCCCCTCCTGTCAAAACCTCTAGAGAATTAGTTTGATTTTCACTTAAAATGCATTGAAAAACCTCTGTGTGGTGAGATGGGATTCCTCTTTTCAGCTACCTGCAAACCAGGTCTTCCTATCGCATCCTGCTCCTTTCCCATAGCTAGCTTATCAGCACAGATATGCTGCAGAGCACGAATTCTAGTGGCTGTGGGAGAGGCAGACAGAGCCTGTCTCCACAGCCCTTGCTCTCTCCACAGTCTCCTCAGGCCAGTTCTGGGCCAGCCAAGCAGCTCTTTTCACTGGTAGCATCAGAGCATGCCTTTGCCTCCTGCAGGCCAGGCACTGGCGACACCCCATTGGCATGAGCAGTTGCTGGCACTGTCAGTTCGGGGGTTTATAAAGTGTCATTTGTGGTGCCTCCAGAAAATTTATCCCTCTTTCTGAAAACTATATGAGATGGAGCAGCACTATCTGTTTATGCTGCCTCCTGCCAGGCTTTTTAGCATTATTTATTATCAGCTGGAGAAGAGCTCACCAGCCAGCAGCACCTTTCCTTCGAGCCCTGGTCCATGCTGTCCCTCATCATGGCAGGCTGCCCACTTCCCGAGTGTTTGCCTTGCTGTTCAGCTGTTTTAAGGCCCCGCTCACCAGCTAGGATTTGGAGAGATTAATAATGTCTCTTTTCTGTGCAATGTCCTTGACAAGCCAGAAATCCACCCATTTGCTGTTTTGAGCAATTAAAGCAACGACATGTACATCCACCCCTGCGCAACCAGTTGGCGAAAGCGCTCTGTGGTGGAAACGCCAGTGCTCAGAGAGTGAATCTGGGTGTAGTTTGGCACAGAACAGCCCTGCTGACTTCCGGCCCGCACTGCTTTGTTACTCAAACACAAACATCCAAACCCAGCACTGGCACTGCCAAGGCCGGCCGGCTGCTGCTGGGTAATAAACCAGCACGCTGGGGTTTGCTGCTCTCTTTGGGCAGCCAGGAACCTCAACGGATGGCAGGGCTTATTTATTGATTGCCTCTCAGATCAGAAACTGGATAGCACCACAGGGAGCTGGTAAGGGAGGAAAACCATTTTAAATACACTGTAAGTGCTCCTTTGCAGGATTAATGAGCGGGAAATGGTAATGTGTATTTACAGGATGCACAGAAAAGCAAAAGCTGGTATTGGGTTCCCCTTCCACATAGGAAATTCTGCTTCAGCAGAGATGGGGAAGTACTTGCTCTCATAACTGTTGCTTTATTGCTGGGGTCTTATAGCAGAAAAGAATCCATATTCTTAACAGAAGTTTTGGGAAAATTGGCAATCATTTGAAAGTATGAGGGGAAACAATAAAGAAAAAAGGATGATGAGGAGTTGGAGTTGGCAGAAGTGGAAACCTTTTCTGTTGGCTACTTCTTCCCTCAGGGCTGGTTTGCAAAAGGCATGAAATGCATGCTCTGCTCTTATTTCCTGCATAGGTGGGAGGCATTCACCAAGGCAAATGGCTGAAAGTGTCTGTCAGGGACATGTTCCCATCTCTGTAGTGGCCACAGCACCATGAAGCATCCCCCTGAGTCACCTCTCACTGTGCCACACATTCCCATCCTCAGCAGCTGGTCTGGTCAGTGTGAGAGAGCAGAGCAGGTTGTGATCCCGTTTATCACTTTGTTGAGTGCTTGGAACTTCACTCCAAGGTTAACTGTGGCTCTGGTGTACTTTCAAAATTCCTGGGAGAGTGGCTGAGACACTGACGCACAGATGTGCAATGAAAGTATAAAAGCCTGTGCTGTCATTTTAGAAACGTGTGCTGTTCCCTTGGTTTGCCAAACTCTTACAATTATCGTAACACCTGCAGCTTTCCTGACAGGCAGGGATTAGTATGTAGAAATTTTGAATTTTAGGAAAGTGTAATATCTTTGTAGTGACCCAACTCCTCATAGAATTGGGAGTGAAATCTTAGGAATGTTAAGGTACCCAGAAAGATGCTGGAATTTTGCAGTGTAAGGGGCTAGTGTTGGAAGGGCAATAAACTCATCTGCAAAGGCTGCTTTGTTTTATGTGATATAACCCTCTGCTTGTTTCCCCTTTGCATTTTTCCACCCAACACATTCAGTCAGAAATATGAGCAGCTTGCACAGGAGATTTTTTCCCTTTGTGTTTGCAAAGCCTGGAGATCTTGGGTTTTGACATCCGAAAGAGCCTGGGTGATCTGGTGGAGATAGAGCTGACCCTGAACTGAGGGATTATTCCTAAGCTTAATGAGTCAGACTCTTAGACCTCAGCAGCCCCAGACATTTGCCATGCTGTGACTTTTAAGACAGGGTTGGCAGCATTTTGTGGGAGACCTCTTGGCCCACCCACACGTGGGTGTCTCCTGGGCCATCCACCTGGAGGCAGCTGCCCCAAAACCATCCAGTGCTCCAAGATGTGCTTTCAGGACATCTTGGCAGGCTTGAGTGCAATGGGCTGGGCTATCACCACGGGGCTGGAATGCTCTCGTGAGGACATGACCACTTCATTGCTAAAGCCACCAGTTCAGCACTGCTTGAGAGATCTTCATTCAGGCTTAGACCACCAACTGCTTTTGCAAATGGAAGGGCTCTGTTTTTGTTATCCCATCCTTCTTTGTGGAACATGAGGTATTTTTTATGCACACAGAGGTTTGTGATGCAATTCTGCGTTATCCACCGTACTTTGTTACAAATGAATCATGAAATAATGTAACCAAGCACAAAAAAGTAGAGGGATATTTGGATTGGCTTGGCTTGGCTTGATATTTTCTTTCCTTTTTTCTTTCTTTTTTTCAGTTTGGCAAGTACTCTAAGGTTTTTATCCAGCTTTGTTCCCTTCATGTCATTCTTTTAGTTTTACACAGATCACTCCAAATTACAGAAGAATCACGTAAAACAAGAGAGAAACGGACAACACTGAGGTGAAAACAGACCTGTATTGAAAACAGAAAGTATATCAGGGTGTATTCTTCCAACCTATGCCCTTTGGACACATTTGGGGTCTTCTTCACAAAGAAGTTTAATTTCTACAGTTGTGGATGTTATTTTCAGAATGCTTTGTTTTGACTGAAGAATATTGCCATGCAGCACTTGGGCCACCAGCTATGGAAGGCCCTGGCATGGGGGGCTCTCCTAGGGCGCATCCAGAGCCTCTGATGCCTTCTGGTGGGCCAAAACTTTTATTTTTCTTGTTGAGAAGCCTCCCAAGGGGGCACAAGAGGGGACTGTCTTGCTGGGTGGAGAGAAGTACAAATAAAAGCCATGAGAAAAAGGAACGGAGAGTTGTTTTCGGGTCAAGTCTGCACTAGACAACATATCTGTGTTCTCTTAAAAATCAAAAACTCGCAGAGTCAGTCCTCTGGCAATAGAGAGCCTGCTTTGGTGAGGCTTTCTTTCTGGTTACCTCAGCAGAACAAATATACTCAGGGCATATCTCACTCCATGGACCAGGTAACAAGCCAGTAAAACCAATCAGCCCATTTCCAGGTAGCTTTTGATGTCTTTTAGCAGCAACCTGCCTGCCAGGAGCATTGCTGCTGCCCTGCTGAGAGCTGAAGTGCTGACTGCCTGGTGCAGGCACATCTCTGCCGTGCTGTGGTGTGTCTGTCCTCTGAGCAGTACAAAGGCTTGCAATCATGTAGTAATTCAGTTTGGCAGGGGTGCTGAGGGCTCTCAGCTAGCTTGGGGCTTCAGGAGGTCTTAGTCCCAATCTTGAGCACTTGGAAACCTGTGTGTTGGAGGCCAAGCTCACTGCCCTTGGAATGGCATTCCAAGCCAGCATTGATTTCAGAGGACAAGTGTGGTTATGTTTGCTTCTGGCTTGGATCCATCTGGGATCCAGGTGATAAAGCCTGGCTCCAGTGTGCCCTAGGTGGCTACTTTGCAGGCAGAGCATTAGTCTGGTGAAGCTAAACCTTGAGGGTCAAACCCTCAGCAAATCCTCAGCAGACGGAAGCAGATGCAGTTGTTAGTGCTTTTGGAAAAGCTGGGCCATTAATTATGAATGGAGCATGTGTACCTCCTACTTCCAGGGGACACCGGGCATAAGGGCTTCTGCCTTTGTACAAGACATGTACAGGCCCACAGTGAAATACAGCCATAGTTAAATGTTAATGCTCAGGATCTGATTTTTGGCTGTCTTCCTGCATTTCTGTTTGCAGATGTGAAGGGGGTTTTTTTGCGGTTTTATTTTTTTTTTTAATTAGAAAAGAATTCCTGAAGAACAAAGAGCCTGCGAGCCCTCTGTGTAAGAACTGAAAGCTCTCCTAATCAGAAAGGAGTGGGGAATAATTTAGAAGCCAGCCAGATAAAACTCAGGTGCCTATTAAAGAGCAAGCAACCTTCCAGTGACATTCGGAATGGTCTCCTGCTGCTGCAGAGGGAACAGCATCTGTGTAAACCTTCCAACACAGACATGTGAGAGTCACTTTTGTTGGCTTTGACTTAATGACACAGGTCATTTGATTTGTTATAATTATAATAGAACTTTGATTAGTCCTTCTCAGTGCATCATAGTGAAATCATGAGACTTCTGGACAGCCTACAATGGTCCTTGGCTGCAATACTGTGATTATTGGATGGCTAATTGCAATAACACCCATTTAGAGTTGCTTAAAGAAAATAAAAGCCTGGGCAATCAGTGAAACAAACCTTTTATGTACTCAGAGCAACATAATGTTTGTGATTTGTTATTACCTAACAGCAAATATACCAAAATACATGAAAAATGTAAATTGTTTTATTGCCCAGGCAGCTGTTTGACAACTTGTGAAGCAGCACTGAGGTCACACAGTCCTGTGGTCTGCAGATGGGCAGTGGCAGAGAGCAAGAGCATATTTAACAGGTGCCTGTGACCACAGGAGAGTGAGGCAGGGAAAAGCCTGCTGCTGGAGCCCACGCAGGCTGTGTGTGCCCTGAGGAGGTGCCCGTGCTCCCTGCAGGATCCCAGCACAGAGTTGGGGCTCATCAGTGGGATCTGGGGTTCAGCTGGGGCTCATTGGCCTCGGTGCAGGCTGTGAATGGACTGTCAGGGGGTCATGGGATTTTCCAGTTACTTTTGTGGAGATGGGAATCTACCAGGTAGTCTCATTAATTGTGGATTAAGCAGAAGGTTAGTTTTCCAGAGCTTGGTGTTTGTGGTTCTTTTGCCCCTTGTTTGGATGAGTCTGTGTGTGATAGATCTCTTAGGGAAAGGGGGATGTTGTGCCTGTCCAGCCAGGTGTTAATCCTCCCTGTCTGTTTGTGTATATGTGATGTGTTCCTTTCTCTTTTGTTTGTTTGGTATTTTTTATTATTTTACTTAGTATTAGTGAATTAATGTATTTATATAATTTTATAATCAGAAGCATCTAGAGTATTAATTACTAGAAAACCACATGAGAAAATTGGGCTTTTGCCCCAACATCCTTATGCTAATGTAGCAAAAATAATCGTATTTAAACATCACTAACTCTAAAACACATTTAAATTGGTATCATTGAAATTCACCTCCTATTTGTGTCAAGGGCTCCAAAACATGTCTTTTCTAAAATACAAGAAGTATCATAAAAGCCTGAGGCTTCTAAAAAGTCATCTCTTGAAAAATAATCTGCATTTCAGCTGGAGGTTGGTAGAGATGCAGTGAACCTTTTAGCAAATGAGCTAAGCAACCCTGAAAATTAGGTTTATAGTATTTTTATCAACAGATTTGCTATAGGAGCTCAACTTCATATCATGGCAACATTTTACAAATAAGTGGTGGAGCTGTACAGAGAAGCTGAGGTTTTGCAGTCCCATAGATGAGCTGGAAGTGGCTGGTGAGCACCCAGGATGTAGAAACCCCAGCCCAGCATGACAGGCTGTGGTTTGAGTAGCTCACAGCCCTCGGTGGGAATGGCAACACTGGGACACAGAGGTGCCATGCTCAGCCTCCGTCCATGAGCAGCTGCTCTTCTGCTGCCCTGCTCTTTTCGAGCAGCGAAGGGGCAGAGAGCAGGACACAGCCCTGTACTGTAGGGCCTGGGGGACATCTGATGAGATGCATTATATTCTCCAGATCATTCTCTCTTCTCTGTGCCATTACTTCTTTATTTGTGTCTAATATAGCAGCACCTGGCTGCTACTATTGTCAGTCTTCCAAAGATCTCCAGTTCTGGACTCGCTATGCAGAAGGAGCCCCTAAGAGCCCACACCAACATTTTTTCCTGCAAGACTTCCCTCTCCCGTCTTCAAAACCCAGATGTTCTGGTGGAGTTCATGTGTCCCACAGAGGTCCAATCTAAAGAGCTGAAGTGGCAGAGAATCTGTCTCATCCTCAGGTAAATTGTTCCACTGATTAATTAATTACCTTAGTTGTTCTGCACCAAGAACAATTTTATTTCCCTGTAGAAATGCCTTTAGTTTCCAGCCACTGGATCTCAAGATGCCTTCTCCTGCCACATTAAAGAGCCTCTTCTTATTACTGCTCTGTCTGTGAAGGCATTTGCTGACCACTCTCAAGTCACCTCTTAACCTTCCCAGGGACAGACTAAATGGATTGAATATCTGTAGTTCCCCACCCTAAGGGAGGTTTGTCAGCCTCCCATCCTTCTTGCTTTTGCCTGCAAAACGCGCCACCCACCCCCC
>VZRR01000825.1:42209-60298 GCA_013398015.1 Oreocharis arfaki | reverse complement strand
CAATTTGTTCTTGTCCTCTTTTCCAGCTGGATGCAGCAGGGGCTTGTGCAGTTTTTCATGTCTTCTACCACAGCTAAAGAGCTTCTGGTCATCCACTGCGCATTGCCCTGCTCTGTGCATGCCAGGGCTGAGCTTGTCCTCAGCTGCTGCTGTGTCCATAGTGGTGCTGAGCCTTTAATCCCTCTTTGGTGTCCGTAAGAAAAGGGGATGGGCAGCGTGGAGAGGCCAGTCCTGAACTGAGTTTAAGCCTGTCATGGTCACGGGGTTTTTCTGCCTCTAACTTGGCATCTGCCCTGGCTCTGCCAAAAGAAAAGGGAAGTCCTGAGACAGGCAGCTCTGCTGGGCTGAGGAGGAGGGACAGGGGAGCTGGGGAGCTTGGCTGTGTTTGGAGTCTGCTCACACAGAAGTTCACCAGCTCCAAGTGAATGTAATTGCAGAGACAAAGTAGGAGCAGCCTGAAAATCACAGGGACAGCAAAACATCCTGCCGAGGAGAAAAGGGCCTTTCCGAGGTCCTGATCCAGTGTCCATGTGTGCTGTGCTGCCGTGTGATGTGTGAGCACTCAGCCACTCTGCTGCCAGTTAGAAATGAGAAATTTCAAGGGCTATTGAGCACTCTGTGAATTTTCACAGTGGCTCAGCGCAAAGTTATTTAGCACAGGTGTTTTGGTAATTGTGATGCATTGGGAAAATTCACAGTGCTCAATGGCCCTCAAACTTCCACCTGCTTGGTGTGGTGGTTAAGTATTGGTGCAGTGGATTATAGGATAAAATATGCAGGAGATACTTGCTGGCTGCAGGACTTTTTCTGGTGCTGATTGTACTTGCTCTACTCCTACTCTACAAACCTACAATGAGTTTTTTTATCTGATGTGTATTAGAGGACAGAAAGTTGGCTTCAGTGGCTCTAAAAGTTGAGTGTTTTACACCTGATGGATCTACATCCCCTCATAGGCCAGGCGAGAGCTCTGGAGAGAGGAAAGGGGTCTCTGGACCTCATCCCTGGCTGTGCTCAGCAGCGCCTCTGGAGATCCATTCTGGGGCTACATCACTTCTGAAAATGCCCAACCATGAGGCCTGGGAAAGGGGAGAGGGAAGAAGAGGCGTCTCTGCCCACACCTTTCTAAATGTCTGCACCTGTACAGGGGCTACGAGTCCTGGGTAAGTTCTCTTTTAATTGTCACTTTCCAGGTCACCTCTGTGCTAGGAGGGGCCCTTTGGGAAGGATGCTCTATCTGTCCTTTCATGCACAAATGAATTGATGAGGCATCTTTGCAAGGATGTGATATGGCCAAGTATGAACGATCAGAAGAAAACCTTAATTTTACTTCAGCCCTGAAAAACTCAGGCAGACACAAATGCTGAATTGATGACACAGGCCATTATTACAAAGTAATTAAATACAGAAAATACCGTTTTCTGCTGTCTCCTAAGTTGACTTGTTGGACTGATCCTGCAAGCTTTGCTGGTTTTGCTGTGCCGCAGATGGGCAGCTAAAGCAAATTGGCGTGTGGCAATGTGGGATGGCTGAGACTGTTGGCTGCTGCCATTTGCACTGCAAACTGATTTTTCATTTCTTTAGTTTTTGAATGGATATTAGCAGTTTGATTCCCTTCCTCCCCCAGCTCTCATCTCATGTAAACACACAGAGCTGACTGGCTTTGCTCCTCCCAATCCTCTTCATGTATTCACCCCAAGCCCAGTTATCATGGGAATGTTCCTGCATACAACCATTCAACTGAAGCTTTCAAAATCTTGCACTTGCAAGCATTTCCAGAAGATGAAAAGCTGGTGTGCAACTAGAGAGTCCAGACATGAAATGCAAGTAGGCTTAATGGATGGATTTTATTTTGAGCTTATTGAAATATTTCGAAATTCCTATTTCTGACAAGGTTTCAAATGGAAATCACCTCCCCACTTTCTCCTCAGTCTCCTCTCTCCCTCTCACAGCATGTTTTTTAGCGTTATTAGCATGTAAATTAAGCTCATTTATATAAAGTAACATCTTGACAAGTTGACAAGTGTTGCATGTGGCATGAGTTTGGACTGAGAGGCATTTCTGTTTCCACAGTCACTATTATTCCCTGGAATGGAAAATGTGCAGCAGTAGTTGGGATGCTTATGCTGTATTTTAGCCCCAGTTCCTTTGGCACTGTGCAGCTGGGGCACAGTGCTGGGTGCAGCCAGCAGTGTCTGTGTGGGGTCACTCCAAGTCCTACAAAAGCCACCAGAGGATCTGCTCAGTTGCTGCTGCTGGAATTATGTTTGGACCTGTGTGTTGCATAGCAACCCTAAATTATTAGAAGAACCCACAAAAAACTATTAATGCTACTTATGCATAAATACAGTTTGTCTTGCACCCGTTCATGAATTGTTTCTATGCTGTTTCCCAGCCAAGTGAAGGCTTTCATCTTCCCGAACAATGAAACTCTGTTTGTTTCCAGAAGGCTGGTGGCTCTTGCTCAGGGGCACAGCAGCTGTACCTGGTCTTTTCTAGGGCGAACTCCTTGAATTTCATTATAAGCAGGGCTTTAACTTGTTGCTTATTCCTCACTGCTGACCAGGCTTAGCTCCCACTTTTGTTAAATGGGTTTCCTGGCAAGCATTAGGAGAGGTTGTGTCTCCAGTGTGGGAGTTTCCTACGTGGATCCTCATTACCAGATAGAAAGCACTTACAGCTTGTCTGTCTTCACTTCTTCCAGGAAAAATCATCCCTGAAAGCAAGGGATGTGTTTTGCCTTTTTCTCCTACACTTTGAAAACTGTCAGTACTAATTTAATTAGTTGATGCATAATCACAGGTTATAATTTCCAAGTCTAATGTATTATAATGTTGTTTATACTGATTTGGTGATTAAAGGCCTTGTCAGAGACTTTGTTTCCTTTCAAAAAGAAAAGGTATTTATCAAACTTAAAAAAAACCAACAAAGGCTTTGTTGTTATGCAAATGAGACATACCAGATTAGGGAGGTATATTTTACCTGAACAGGTATTTATAGTTATTTTCTGTATTCTTGCTGTGATTTTTATTGTCTGCAGAGCCCTTGACTTGCTCTGCAAGACAAATTCTTGCCAGGCCCAGCTCTGTCATGCAGCCTGTGGCTCTGACCAGCCTTGGTCCATGCTCATGTCCATCCACAGCCTCTTCTACTTTACCTCGGAGCCCCATCCACCCCCAGGAGGGCTGCCCCTGGCTCTGTGCCTGCTAATGGGGTCTCTCAGAGTTTCTGCAGCATCACCCTCTTTTGCTCAGGGCTGTTTCTCAGGGGTGCTCCCAACGCACTGGTCCTGCGGGTTCCCAGGATGGTCGGTGCAGGCACAGGGCCACTGTGGGACACACCACCCGTGGGTCAGCCTGTGCCTGGAGGTAAATCAGTGTGTCCAGGGGCAAAACGCCCAGTTTGGAGGCTGAGGGAGCCCCTTGATGATGCAGGAAGTGTTGGGGGGTGTGACACTGCCTGGCAGAGAGGTGCTGTCATGCCTGAGCTGATGGATCTTCCCCAGCTGCACTTCTCAGGGACTATGGAGCCTCCACCCGGATTTTACCAAAGCCCACTTTATTTCTACAATCTCCTAGCGAGAAGGAACATCCACTTTGCATCAGAGTTGGACTGAAGGTCCAGCCAGGTGGAATGGGAGTAAGCAGCAAAGGGCAGGAGGCCTCTCTGCTCTGAGCAGGATACTGTATAAACCCTCCTGTTTTGGGGGGGGGTCTTTTTATTTTGCGTATGGTGTCCTCCAAGAGATGTCCATGGTTGCAGGCTGTGTGTCTGTTCCCTGAAAAAGCAATATATTTCTCCACCTTCCTGCTGGAGGCTTCACTGGCAGTTTTCTGCAGCTGGGTGAATGACTGTGTGTGTCTGTCATCAATTCCACAGTCTGTTATTTAAATTACAACGCTCGTTCTTTGCATCAGCATATGCACAGCAAGTTAGCAATCTATGCATAAAGTCCCAGCAGGCAATGATTGTCTCCTAAGGAAGGCAGAAGGAAAGGCAGCCCACTGGATTGACAGAAATATCACTGAATTCAGATTTGCTCCTGGAACAATTTGGTTTTCTTTTGAAGAAAGTTGGCATTAACATGGTTGTGTCTGAGCATAGGTGAGCACAGTGTTGAAAATTAGTCTGCCAACACAATTACAATGTGATGTAAAAAACCCCCAGTCTTATCAGCTTATGACCTCAGTAAAAACAAACCCCCCGACCTGAACAATTATGGTAATTCTGCTTTGATTTACAGCAATGATAGCCAGCAATGTGCTGCCAGAGCTGCCTGACACGTATGCCCAAGGAACCTGCATGGATCTCATGGGGCTTTCTGCAATGTTTTTCCTTAATGGTTCATTCAGATTTGGGTTCTGGTTAGCATAACTCCCATTTTGGGTATTTCCCCCAGCTGTGGTAGTGTGAGCCTCCTGACACATCATTACTAGCGGGGTGAATGGGGGTGTGGAGAGCTGCACCCTATGAAATGGGGTATCAGTGATCCAGGTGAGCTGGCAAAAAATTGTTATTTTCTTTAATTGCAAGCCATAGTATGGCTCTTCTCTCCTTAGCTTGGGCAGTGGCCAGGCAGGGAGGCAGAGGAGACTGTTTTAGCCCAGTTTGCCTCTGGGTCTCTGCAGGACACTGCCAGGAGACGAGTTTAAGCTGTGCTGGCTCTTCCTCAAAGCCTTGAGCTGCTCTGAGACCAGTCCCCTGCCCCACCAACACACCTGGGAGTATGGTGGAGACACCAAGAGCACCTCCAGTCCTCCAGAGGTGCTGAGCCACCTGGATCTTAGAGCTTTCTGTGAATAAAAGGGCTCTTTTCACAGCAATTGCTATTTACATTTCCAGTTGTTATAAAGGAGCTATAATTCAAAAGTAACTGAGCCCTCCTAGACCTTGTCTAGGTATCCTTCCAACAGAGTTTTGAGGTCTGGCTGATTAAGCTGTCAGGGACTGAGGTGTGTGTGTACATCTCTTTTATGTCTGTACACACATGTGTGCTTGCATGGGCAGGGCAATGCCTGGAGGCCCTGAGCTCTCTCTGGGTGCTCCAGGGAAGACAGCCCAGGGCTCCTGCGCAGACTGGGCTGGGGGTCCAGTGAGTAAATCTCTCCAGCAGTGTCACCTCCTCAGGGCCCCCTGGCTAAAGCCTCCCGTGCATTCTTGCCCAGTGCTGAATTTGCAGTGCTGCCCTAACCACAGTTCATGGTCACTTGCCTCTGTGGGGTTCAGTTGTATTTGCTATTGCTCAAATAAATCAGAGGGAGCAGCTCCTGCCCAGGAGACCTCCCAATGAGGAGCATTGTCCCCTGGCCAGGCTGCTGCAGCAGAGCCCACTTGCCCACCTCCACACCCCGGGAAGTGCTGAGCACGTGGACAAACCCCTCTTAATATGTTGTGAGTAATTTGAACCCTTGGAACAATTTCTGGATCCCTGGTAATGGTCTGTCTCCTTGCAGCAAAACGATTTGGGAAAGGCTGCCTTTCACTCTCAGGCTTTCAAATGACCTTTTTTTTTTCCCCTCTGACAGAAGGATAAAATCACAAAAATTACTGTGATAGCTTTTGTTGTTTGGTGGTTTATGATGCAATATATATTGGCTGGTGTGAAAGTTCCCCTTGCTGGGTGTAGCCCCTGTGTGCTTTGCCAAGCAGTCTCTGAGCTATAGTGTTACAACGGCACATCTTAATCTAATGAGGTTAAGCACAGTTATTATTTCTAAAGAAATACATGCTATTAAGTGCTATCAAGCTTCTACAGATATTATTATAACATTGGATGAAAAGCATTAGAAAAGGCTAAACTCTCACCTGCAAAGAGGCACATAATGCAAATCAACAGAGCTGCATTTCTTTACCACTTCATTGACTCACAAACATGCAGCTTGTAGGAGTCCTTCAGGATACCCGCCCTGTTCACAACTCTGTTTTATTTCCAAACACCACTAAAGGAACAGTTTTTTTCCTCAAGGTAATTGCATAACTTCCTTCTGTTTCACACTAAAAAAGCACCATGCACATCAATGGATTGCAGAGCATGTTTAGATATCTCTTACCCTTCGCTAATGATGTTCAGTAGATCAATCAGGGGGAGAGAGTAATTTTTTTTTTTTCTTCCTTATAGAGGATCTTGATCTTACTCTGAGGGAAATGACCTTGACTTGATAATGCAGCTAAACTGGGAAAGCTGTTTTGCTATTCAAACTGAATTTAGACTAGCTAAATAAATAGCAGGCAAAAGAACAAATCTTTTCTCTTAAATAAATGTAAGATATTAAGACCAGGCTTTGCAGTGATTATAGTCTAATACACAGCTTGCTGAGAGGCGGTATTTTGCTCGTGCCTCTAACCTTGAATTTTCCGTTCATTTCTGTGGAAATGCTTCCTTTTTACTGTACATTTTGTGTATACAAAGAACAATTTAAAACTTACATGGCATGGTCAATCAGAGATACCTAACAGGCTCTTTGGAAAACATGAATTGTCCTTTTTTTGTTAATACAAACACAAAACAAGTCAGTGGCACCACATTAATCATTCAAGCCGATTGGAAAGTCTCCAAGCACCAGCTGAGTTAAAAAAAACCCCAACAACTAAACAAAAACCCCACACACTTTGATAAGAGCCAACTGGGAATTAGATTATTTTTTCTCTCTAAGTTTCAAAAAGAACAACAACAAAAAAACAATTCTAAGAATTGGCAAGCAAACAAATTGAACTATCATGGCCGGTTGTAAGGGCCATGCTTTGGCTCTGGAGAAACAATTCATAAATATTCATTAGCCTGGGGAAACATGAAAAACAGGATTAGACTTGTTCGTGGGAGCTCATCTTTAGGGTCAATGCTGGGGTGAAAGAGCCAAGACAGGCAAATTGCAGTTTTTTAACGTATTTCCCAGGACAGACAAGATCTGCAGTCTTCTCTCTTAAAAACAAAAGAAAAAAAAAAAACAACCTTGAAAGACAGCAAAAAAGCCTTTTCATTTCCTTACACAGCAGAGATGTGGTCTCAGCTCAGGCACACGCAGTGCGCTCCCCAAGTGCTGTGGGACAGTGCTGCCTCTGGCTGTGTGTCCCCAGGGGCCCTGCATGTCCTGTCCCCACATGCTGGCCTGTCCCCACAGACTGTGGCACTGCTGCCATGCTGTGCTTGATACTCTTGAGGCTGCCTTATCCCATATTCATTGCTGGCATGCAGGAAGTTCCCAGGGGTTAGTGCCTGTGGCATGTTGTAGCTCTGTACAGAAATTGGGGTTTTACTGAAAAGAAATGTCCCACGGTTTTGAAGCTGGCAGGGTCGCTCCTGAAGTCCTTCCACACAAAGTCAGTGCACAGAAGAGAGCTAACGAGTTTGAAAGGCAGATAGGATGGGAAGAGTCCACAATGCTTCCAGGAGCCACTCCCAGCTTGCCGGGGGAATAGAAAGCTGTGATCTCTGGCAGGATGGGCAGGAGCATGAAGATGTCCATATGCCACCTATTCCAGCTAGCGGCTGAGTTGAAGAGAGGTGAGTCTCAGGGAAATGCAGCCAGGTCCAGATGATGACCCAGTACTGTAGGACTTGGAGCCGCTGCCTGCCTCTGCTTCCAGGGAAAAGGCTGGTCTTCTGTTTACTCGTGCATCCCTTGGTTGCCTGTTTAGAAGATGACATTGGTATTTCCTGTTGCCAAATGTGTGTGTAATTCCTTAGCAATTGCTCTCCACTGCTGGGATGGATGGCTGTGTGCTGCCATGAGACACACACTGGCATCAGCAGCAGCACTGTGGAATCTGTGAGTTAGCCCATGTCCTCAGAGGAAAAGAAAAATACATCATGACTAGAACCAACAAAAAATCAGCCCCTTCACTTCTCCTTCCATTGCAGCACACAAAGTTAATAGTGTTTTAATGCCTCTAAAGCAACTGGGTAAGGGATTTTAGTGACTTTATCCATCATCAGTTCAGGACAGATACACCATTTGTGATTTCTACACTTAGAGTCTTACAATCATGCAATCACTGGATCATGTTTTTGGTAGCAGCGGGGCTACAAGGGTGGCTTCTGTGAGAAGCGTACAGAAGCTTCCCCAATGTCTGATAGAGCTAAGACAGACCTGCCACTGGACAAGGCTGAGCCCATCAGTGGTGGTGGATGGTGGCAGTACCTCTGGGATAACAAGTTTAATAAGGGCAGAAAAAACCAAACCCCTGCACGACTGCAGCTGCAGTGAGGAGTGAGAATCTGTGAGAGAAACAGCTCTGCAGGCAGCAAGGTCAGGGAAGAAGGAGGGGGAGGAGGTGCTCCAGGCACCAGAGCAGAGATTCCCAAACTCCAGATATCCAGCTTAACTCCCACCCAGCACAATTTGAGGAAGTTTCATCTTGTCTTGTTGCTTTTTACTTGGGACAAGAGATGAACCTCTACCTGGCTACAATCTCCTTTCAGAGAGGGATAAAATCTCCCCTAAGCCTCTTCTTCTCCAGGCTAAAAACCCCCAGTTCCCTCTGTTGCCCCTCATCAGACTTGTGCTCCAGACCCTTCACATCTTATATTGCACAGGAATATGATCCTTAAAACCTGGTAGCTGGGACAAGGTGTTGGAGCCTCTCTGCCATTGAACTAGGACTAGGAATTGCAAAACACCTCGCCAAGTGCGAGTGAGGAAGTACAGTCCAAGAGTCTTGCCAGAAATTGCACCAGTTGTGTTAACAAATAGGGCAAGGATGAAGCTGAATTTAGGAAAACTGTAGCTATAAATATTTTCTGCTTTGCTATAAGTAGCAAAACTGTGGAAGTAAATTGGTTAGTCTGCAGCATCGAGCTGTTAAATATCAGCTTTCCCAGTTCCAGTGGGAAATGCTTTGCCTTGTGGTACTCAGGATACTGTAATATTGCCTTGCATTTTTGTTCTCTGTCTGCAGAGTCATTTCCTCCATCTTTGCAGTTACTTCTGTCATCTCTGGTGCCTTTTAATATTCCACAGTAACTCTTAGCAGAAGCACTAAAGGCTGAGGGGAAATTGGGCTTTCTCCACCAGAGCCTCTTTGTGCAGGGTTTACTGTTTGCTGATTATTATCTTGAACAAGCAGAATCCTGACGAATGAAGTGGGGGAAGGGGCTGCTCCCTTTGAGCTTTTGTGCCTTTCCCAGGTTGTTTTCCTCTGCTTGCTGGGTTACAGAGATAAAATCACAAAGCTTTAATACTCTTGCTTTAGGGTGAGGGATTTCACTGAGCTTGATGATGTGGGAAGGCAGAGGCTGCAGGACAGGCTGTGCAGTGCTACATCTCTTCCTCATTTCAATTAGAGCTCATCTTGTGCTGAGTGAGGCTGTAAGGAGTGACCAGCCACAATATGGCAATGCCAAACAACCAATTGCACTTTTATTAGAGAGGATTTAAAAAGCTCCTCTGCAGTGGGTCATTCTGACTGTGGGTTTTATCCCAGTCCAGGTGTCTCACAGGGGTTTGGGTACAAGAGTCATGAGAACAGCATCCCGACTCAGCCTGATGGGAGCTGCTGGTTTTGAAGGGTGTATGGCTGCTGTTTTCCCTTCATGCGTGGTCAGGCATTCCCAGCTACAAACAGGAAGTCTGAGCCTCATCCCTCCCTGCTCTGTGCTTGCTTTAGTCTCTTGCTGTTTCCTTATTCCTGCCCTTTCACACTTCTGCTGGTCCTCGATCACCAGCAGCCAGGGCATTGCAACTGTCTCTATTTTAACTTAAAGTGAGTGGCATCTTTTCTCCTGGCAACAGGCTGCTTTGCTTTCTCCCCCTCTCCTTCGATAAAAAGTGACAAGTGCTCCTTCACAGAGCAGCACAATCAAAGGAGCCGCTCACAGAGAGCTGACAGTAAGTTGTGCACTGGCTGCAAACTGTTTCACTGTGGGACTGCTTAAATAGAGTTCACATCCTTTCCATCTCTCTCCCTCGTGTGACAGTGCCTTACACCATTTCTGATGATATCAGAGCTTATCTCATCGTGGCTTATCTGAATAATCAGCTCTGGGTTTTTGAAACCATCCCAGAGGGATTTTTTGTGGCTGTGCAAAGCTCCGCAATGTGGTAGATGCAGCTGAGAGCTGGACAGAGGGCTTTGCTCCCTGTTCTGACACCAGCACCTTGCTAATTGCTGGGTCAATATATAAGGAGCTTTTCTAACCATTTCAGGACGCACTGATGTGCGTCTTCAACAGCAGTTCAGGCAATCACAGACACTCTTCGGATGGAGGATCTTATCTTGCTGAGTGCCAGCGCTGCCTAGCAGCAAGGGAGCCTCTCAGCAATGCTGCAAATCAATAATGTCTCTAGTTTTCCTCCAAATTCCCTGGAGCCTGGGAGTTTACCTCTCCCATCTTCATCTCCAGCAGTATTCCTCAGCACTGATGGGCATCTGTTACCCACTGTCTCAGTGCCAAGCTTTTGCCAGTGTGTGTTGGAGGCATCTTGGTTGAAAATGCTGCTGTTCCTGGTCACAAGCTGTTTAGGATCTGTGTTACCCAGGGCAGCCCCACTCTCAAAGGGAGTGTTTGTCAGGCTGCTTTTGGGCTGCAGTGGCAGCTTTTGCAGCGTGGCAGTGGATTCAGCAGAGACCATTGATGGTGGATATGGCTGTGCCCCTTTGCTCACCACAGTGGATTTGGGAAGGGCACAGGTGGAGCATAAGCTTTACATGAAATGCATGAGTAAATTCCGTTCGGGGTAAGACTGCCTTTTGTTACCTGGCTTTGCAATTAGGAAGGGGAAGGACTGCCACAGCCACGTGTGCTGGCACAAACCAATTCCTTGTGTGGAGTCGTTGGCAGGAGAGTTTGGCGCTATTGCTGACAGAGCAATGCAAGGATGGAGAGTTCAGGGATGGCTTTTGACTCATGCTTAAATCTGAGTCTGGCTAATTACCACTAAATTTAATTTTAATTTGTTTGGACCAAGTGCATTTTAAAATGAAATGCAGAGTTCAAAATTAGTCACAAAGTCTCCCACCTTTATATGAGCAGCCATTTCATTTTGGTCTGTGTTCCTAGAGATGACCCGATAGTGTGCACTGGAATCCAGCATTTCTAGGAGGCATGGCTCTCAATATTTCTTTGTTTCGTTTTGTTTTGTTTTGTTTTCTTATTTGTATCTACAGTATTGGCATAGTTTAATCCCAGTTGGCAACTAAGAACCACACAACCACTTGTTCACTCCCTGCCCTGCCAAGTGCGATGGGGAGAATTGGAAAAAAAGGTAAAACTCACGTGTTGAGATAAGAACAGTTTAATAATGGAAATAAAGTATAATAGCGATATTAACAATAATAACAACATGTTGTTGTTGTTGTTATTGTTGTTATGAAAAGAAAATAGGGCATGGAATAAAAACCAGGATGATGTTATTCCAAGTGATTCGCAGTACGATTTCTCACCACCCACAGATGGATGCTCAGCCTGTCCCCAGGCAGCAATCAGAGGCTCCCCCCTGAGCATATGGGATATCCCTTTGGCCCGGTCAGGACAGCTGTCCCAGCCATGCTCCCTCCCAGCTCCTCATGCACCTGCTCACTGCCAGAGCACGGGACACTGAAAAGTCTGTGATTCAGAGTAAGCACTGCTTAGCAACAGTTAAACATCAGTATGTTACCAACATTATTCTCCTCCTACATCCAAAACACAGCCCTATACCAGCTACTGAGAAGAAAATTGACTCTATACCAGCTGAGACCAGGAGAAGTATGTTTCAGTGAGTTACTACCTTCATTGTTAGGTTATTTTTTTACCCTGCTAATTTAAATGAATGTCGCTTTATCGAGCATAGATGTGCATTGATATGAGCAGTAGGAAGCTCAGAAAACTACTTTGCAAGGATTCTCCTTCTGCTGCTGTGCTAATCAAACTGAAACACTTTTCCTTGCAGTGGTCTGTGCAAGATAGCTGGACTTTTTACATTTTTTAATTAGTTTCTAGATGATTATCTATTAATATTTCATGCTTGATTCCATGCCAATGTCTGCTTTTGGCCAAGGTCTCTTTTCACCATCTTATTTTGCATATTAGTACTAAGCTTCTGAAGAAAACACTGCTTTTGTTGAAATCTGGGAGACTGCACTTGCTGAGCAGACTGGGGTAGCAATTTGGGAACTTCAATAATTAGTCCTTCATTCCCAAAAATCTGCTTATAAAGCACATTAATGTGAATTAACCTTTAGGAATGCTCTGCAGCTCTGACACCTAATATCAAACTTACACTTTGCAACAGGACAGAGAATGTATAATTTATGAGCTAGTGAAGTGTCTTTAATTAAACCAGTATTTTCTAAATTTTGACTTAATTTAATTCTAATCTAACAGAAGGAGCAATCTGAGTCCAGCTGAGGTTTTCCTTAAATACCATCCTTGTTATCTGTGAGACTTTGAATCAAGTAAGATAGATGGTTTTAATTTCCATGTTCTCGGTGTAACACTTGGGGTCAATGTTTGCATACTGATCATAGGCAGTTTACTTCTGACAACCACTGTAATTGTTCAACTTTTCCTTGGTGAAGACCTGATTGACTATTATGCACTGTATTTATTTTGTCTCGCACTAAAATATAGATGATTGATTATTCCATTATTCTATTGACCAAGGCTGTAACAAGGTGTGACAAATATGTGCCATTACAGTCCATAACCAGCTGTGGAAGGTGGTGCAGTCAGGTAGGAGAATTTTAATGCACATGACTCTCTCGAAAGCCTTAGCAAACTCTCAGGACACTGTGTTTAAAAGATGTTACCTGAATTAATGGTCTTCATTTCTACTAGGTACTTTCTAAGGATGAAAAAAGAAGATAACAGGTCCTGATCTGAAAAGCTTAGAATATGATTGAGAGTCCACAGGAGTCAAGGGAAATTCTTCCAGTGAGTTGCTGGGCTTTGGCAGGGTCCTGAGAGTAATCCTTCTGTTTACTTCACTGAGAGTTGTGTCAGCCCTGAAAAAAATCTCCATTTGTTAACTGCATTAAAATGTGCAGAGAAAGAAGTGTCTTCTGTCACTGATGTAGCACATTAATGTGAATTATATGCACATATCAAGGGGACTTACAGTTGGAAAGAAAAAAATCCTGTATTTTAAAGCTCTTTATCTGCAACTTGGTATTTGAAATGCGTAATTTAATTATCTTTGAACTTCTTTGTTTCTTCTTAAAATAAATCATATTTGATTTTGCTTTTAAATGTCATGCATTGGTGGACACAGCACTGGGGATTGTGGCAACAATATGGTGTTGAACCAGCCACTGGAAAGTAGTAGTAATAAACAATGCATGTGCTACCGGTCTGTCATATTAATTAGTCTTCAGAATGTGTCAGTGCTTTTCATTTGTATTTAACATTGCTTGAGCTTACTGCCAATTAAATACAATGTTGTTATCAACTCAGCTTGCACGTGATTACATTGGATTAATGTGGTTATTTTCTTTGATCCACTATAATTGAAAATCAGAGTTGTAATTTTAAACAAGTGTAAAAATATAATCAGTTTGTATAGCAGCTGCCTTTTCTTCTAATATACTTTAATAACATTCACCTCCAATTAACAGCTGTGGAAGCCCTGGTCCCTGTTTAGCAACTCAGAGGAGACTGTAGCATTTTGGAAGCACTAGAAGAAGCCCCATGTGTGTCCCTGTCCTCTCCCTCTGTCCAGATGTTTTGGATGATGTTTTGGAGTGGGACTTGTGACCCTTCAGCCCCCAAATCCTGCAGGAGAACTCATCAGATGCAAACTGAAAGAAAATACTTCCTTAAAACTCCATACTGTTTCTCTTGAAGCCTGATGGCTGCTCCATGCCTAAATCCCAGGGAGGCTCTGATGGCTGGGAGCACCACAGAGATGTGCTGTGCATCCTCCTTGTCCTGTCCCCCAGCAGTCACAGAGCCCAGGGGCATATGGAGACACGGGCTCATGCAAAATGGGCCCCTGTGACTGTTGGGAGGATGTGAACACCTGTGTGGTGGCCCCAGAATAACCAGTCTACCCAGTCTCGACTTTTGATGCTCTGGTGTTTCACTGAGCTCAATTTTGGACCTGCCACCCAGCAGGGGTAAGGAACAGACAAAACGCCGCCGCTCAAAGCAGAAGGGTGCTGTTTCCCATCACTTCCCACTTCTCTGCTGCTGACAGACAGGGTTCACCCAGCAGAAAGGCTGGAGGAGGCTGCTCTTCTGCTGGAGCAGACAGAAGTAATTAGTCAAATCACTGTGGCGCAGAGAGGGAAGCTGGCCCTTCTCCTCTGCGCCACAAATGAATCATTGCATAACAACTTCAGTAAAGGGATTTTTTTTTCCCTCTTCTGTTTTGAGCAGGGAAACAGAGAGATGAGTTTTTCAAAAGGCCACCAAGGCTTTTGTTTGAGAGCTTTGCCTTCCGGGTCTCCTAGGACCACTGAGAAAGCCATGACCTGAATAAATGTCATCAGCAGTCGCTCTGGGAGGGACAGAGACCAAGAGCATTTCTGCCTCTTGAAGGAGCATAGCCGTGACCTGGTGGGTAGCTGGCAGATAGCTGGTGGTTTGTTATTCACCAGTCTGATAGACCCATTTATACCACATATGCTCCAGTGGTGCTGGATCCTGTGGGAATAAGGCAGCCACCCCCTTGTCCATACCAGCCATGTGGGGAGTGCACAGCAAGGGCATGCAGCCCCTGCAAAAGCACTGCTGGCTGGAAGAACATTTTCCCAGCAAGCAGAAACAAAGAGAGACTTCCTCTCTTACTTTTTGCATTGCCTCTCAGACAGTGAGGAGCCGTCAGCACCGTGTCTGCTGGAACTTGCCCAGTTCAGCTGAGTCTTGCCCACTGCTGTGCTCCATCGGCTGCCATTGCAAAGGGCAGAGTGCTGCAAGAGGCAGAGTTTGCCTGTCCCACCATTCTCAAAGTGCCTCCCGTGCCCTTCCTCACCCATTCCCAAGGCAGAGGAGCAGTAACTAAGCAAAGAATTAAGGCTGCATGAGTGGCATTGAGCCACGCCTTGCTGGCCCCTCAGTAAGTAACACACAGTGTTCTGCTGAGGCAGTGCTCTTTGTGCACATAATAAGTAGCATTCCAGTGAGATGAAACCTCAGGCTCCTGATTCAGCTGATATTTCTGGCAAATTGTTGACCTATTGCAGTTTATTCAGGATTTTTCTTGTCCTGGTAGAGTGGCTGTAACAGTGACAGATTTGTCATTATGTTTCTAACAAATATGCAGCTTTTGTGACTCTGAAACTTGTGCCTTGAAGCATCCCAGATAATAATTGCTTCTGTGCTCCACAGTAACACTCTGCATTTATTGGCAAAGAAAATAATTAATTAAATATTAATTATTAGGATTTAATATAGCCAGTGCTAGCTTGTGTCATAGAATAACTCATAAGGACAATTTTAATTTCACCTAATGTGTATATTGATGGTTCCTCTCCTGGGCTGGAACCAGAGGATGGTGTGGCTGCACCCTGGGCACTGAGAAGGGCAGCCTTGCTAACAAGAAGTGGCTGTGGGGAAAGGGTTCAGGAGAGCCTCTTGTCACCTGGAAAAAATTTAAAGGAGAAAACAGGACAATGGCACTTCTTTCGGATCACCTTGGGAAAGAACAACTGCAGAAACAGTCTCCTTGCCTGGGTGTGTTGCAGTGGGTTTGATGGACTAAATGCTGCTCTTTTAGAGTTTTCCCTGCTTTATTTAGCATGAGCAAAAGGGCATTTCTTATGTCACTTCAAAGAGGAGATGTGTCAAATCATAGAGCACCAGGCTGGAAGTGACCTCAAAGATCACCTGGTCCAACATTTCTTGGCAAAAGCACTGTCAGACAAAATGGTCCATCACCCTGTCCCGCTGAATCTTAAAAGAGTCCAATGTCAGGGAATCCACCACTTCCCTGGGGAGATTATTCCAATGGCTGAGTGTTCCCACTGTGAAAAATTTTCTTCTTGTGTCTAGTTGGAATCTTTCCAGAAGTAATTTGTACGCATTATCCCTCCCTTTTCCATGTGACTCCTGTGAAAAGGGAGTCCCCATCTTCTTTGTAGTCACCCTCTAAATAGTGGAGCATGGCTATAAAGGCCTTCCCTAAGGCTTTTTTCTCAAGGCTGAACAATCCTAGTTCTCTCAGCCTTTCCTCACATGGCAGCCCTTCCCAGTCCTTGGCTCATCTTTGCAGCCTTTCCCTGGACTCTCTCTGCCTGTTCACATCCTTTTTTGTGTTGCAGGCCCAGAACTGGGCACAGTATTCCAGGTGTGGGCCGAATAGTGCTGAGTGGAGTGGGAGAATGCCTCCTTTATCTCTGCTGGTGATGCCCTTGTTGGTGCCACCCAGCACCCTGCAGTGTCTCTTTGCTGCAGCCGTGCACTGTTCACTCATACTGAGCTTGTAATGCAGTGACAAACCAAATGCTGCCTTGTGCTTTGCCACCTATTAAACCCAGCAAGAGGCTCTGATCAAACCCCTTCTCTGAGAGTTGCTAAAAGGCTTTTATTAGCAGTGAGATGCAGCCTGCGGGGACCTGTCACACAGATGTTTCCCTGACAAGGGGTTAGAGATCAGACAAACTTCTTCAGTGATGTAGGTCCAAGTTGTCTTTCAATATCCTTTGGCCTCACATTTCATGTCACATTAAGGTTTTTCCGAAATACTCGTGTTTAAGATGAAACTCAGGCTGGAGCTTGTACTAGCCCAGAGGTGTACACTGGCAGTTGCACACTTTTTTGGGGTGTTTGCCCTGAAGTCAGGTAGTGCATAGCTCATCCTTGGCTGCCATGGGCTGGATCTCCACTGCAGCTCAGCCTGCATGAGTGAGGATGCTGCAGACAGCCGAAGTCTTGGGAATTGCTAATGAAACCAACTGCTCTGCCAGCAAAGTATCCTGGGTCCCCCACTGGCTATGTAATTAAAATGGGGACTGTATGGGTGTGAAGTTCATGCTGTATACATAATGTATCTGTCCCAAGGTAAGCCTTCACATCTGTTCTCTGTAAAAGTCTAAGTGCAGGATATAATTAGGCAAGTGAGAAATAGTTTGAGTGGAAAGCAGCGCTGTCCACCAGCAGCTCAACCCGTGCCTCGCTGCAGAGAGCAGTGAGTCTAACCAGCCAGAGTTACAGCTGGCATAAAAAAAGACTGGAAATGCTCCTGGTTAAAAACATTCATGGCTTAGTTTTTAAATTTTTTCCCCTTATTTTGTCATTGAGGACAAGGAGAAACTTCAGCCTGTAAATGCCACTGGTTCTCCATTTCGCACTGACATTCCCAGGGACAGCAGAAATGCCCATAAAGTGTCTGTCACCTAATGAAAATTGGAAAAAAAATCTTCCAGGTTTCTGCACACCCCTGTCACTCATAAATAAATTGTTTCTTAACCCTTGCCTGCCCACTTCCTTCTGCTGCTGAAGATGGTGACAAACCTTCCGCAACATGCTGCTTTTCTGGATGAGAGAGAGCTGCTCAGTTCAGGGAGAGCTGCTAATGAGAGGGAAAAGAGGGGGAAATACCTGTCCTGGCAATTTAGGTCTGGAAGTGTCTGGAAGTGCTTTTGTGGAGTCAGAAAGGCTCACCCAAAAGATTTGCAGCCATAGACAAAAACTGAACTACCCACCCAGGCTTTTCTTCCCACCTCACCTCCTTCTTTTTGCTAAATGTCAGTTTACTTGTCAGCCTCTGGCTGGGGTTTTCATGTTATTCCCTCACCTCTTTCAGTAGGATCCCTTTGCCAGAGAAGGAGAGAAATGTCATGGCATGACAGCTCCTCTGTCCCAGCTGCACATGTGAGTGGGGCCTCTGGCAGCGGCCAGCACATGGCATCTGGATGGACAGAGAGCACAGCTGCTGATGGAGGGCAGCAGGAACAGAAAGGTGTAAGGGCACCTGTCATGCCCAAAAGCAGCAGCCGGTGGATTTAAAAGTAAAATGTGCAAATTTGGTGTCTGCACTTGGGTGGTTTCTCCTGGCAGAAAGTGGGATGCCAGATGCATCCTGGCCTCTTTTTCTCCCCCTCCATCACACCCCAGCACTGACTCCTTGTCCTGGGTTGCAGTATATTCTATTACCACCTTTGTGAGCTGTAAAACTAGGTGGGGCAGTGTTTCCTTGCCTCCTCTCTCCGGACTATCTTCTGTTAATGGGCCCATC
>VZRR01000825.1:3102-42029 GCA_013398015.1 Oreocharis arfaki | reverse complement strand
GCTGCCGGCTGTGACCAGCACTGCTCCAGGAGGGGAAGCTGCCTGGCAGCCGAGAAGGCTGCACTGGGTGACTGTGCTGTTATAACTGCCACAGTCATTGTTGTTTATTGTTTTGTTTTATATATATATAAATTAGTAAAGAACTGTTATTCCTATTTCTCATATCCTTGCCTGAAAGCCCCTTAATTTCAAAATTACAATAATCCGGAGGGAAGGGGGTTGCATTTCCCATTTCAAAGGGGGCTTCTGCCTCCCTTAAACAGATGCCTGTCTTTCAAACCAAGACAGATTTTTGGTGCCCAACGTGGGGCTCAAACCCACGATCCTGAGATTAAGAGTCTCATGCTCTACCGACTGAGCTCAACACTTTGAGATCCATGATAATATTTAGATAATTTAATGGTTTATAGTATATGTATATATAATCATATTTATTATAATAATTTTATGTAGTATATTTATATATGCATATAAATATATATCCACATATAGCCCTCTAAAAGACCTTTATATACTTGTGTTTATATGAGATATTTAATGCATATGTAAGTATAATATAATATAATAATATATATGTGTATACATATGTTTAGAAAGGTGTTACACATGCGTAAGTATGTGTGTGTATATAAAGACATTTTTAAAGGTCTTTTTATGTATATATACAACCAGCATATATCTATATGCACATAAATATACATATATGCACATATTTTAAACATTAAAAAACATAAGGGTTTAGATATAGAAAGACTTCTATATATAAATACCTGAAAACTTTCTATATCTATGTATCATCTGTATCTATATCTAGTGAATAGAAGCATTTTGCAGACAGCTGTGGCTCTGGTGCTTGGCTCAGCTGTGCTCAGCAGCGCCCACCTCACCTGCCCAGAAGGTCTGAGGGAAGTCTCCACCTCTATGGGCTGGGGCTGCTGCTGCTGCCCCTCCTGTGCAGGGAACTGTGACTAAGTGCCCAAAACACCTTTGGCTGAGCTTGTGCCTGAGCACTCGTATTTGTTTCTCTATCCCTTGATGCCACTCCATAAACGATGAGATTTCAATTCCCCCTCTGCCACCTCTCTGAGCATTTCCTGGCATCTGTGTTTAGACCTGATAAACATGGAGTGTGCTGCAGTCTGTCCTGTGGGAGATGCACAGGTGCGCACACACCCGCGGCTCGCTGTCTCACCCCTGTTAATTTTCCCTCTTGTTTTACTGACAGTCGGTGTCTCAGCCTAGCCCAAAAGTGACTCTGGAGAGTGGCTGACGACAGGGCAGAGCCAGAGCCCTGCTGCAGGGCCAGCAGTGATGGCTGGGTCTTTGGAGAGGAGACCCAGGGGTGGAAAGAGATGCTTTGCTTTTCAGCTGCTGGATTTGACTAGAAACCTTCTGTTTAGTGTCTATAGCACAGATACTGATGGTTGGTTTATCATCTGCAGCCTGGTTTACATCAGCAGAGGCTTGGGATTCAGCGTTCCCTTCCTTTCTGGTTACAGGACTCAGTGGGGCTTGCAAGTGCTGCCGGAGAGGGCTGAGGATGGGGCACTACCTGGAAAACTCAGCTGGGGCACACACACCTGGGCAGTGCAACATTCTTGCCTACGTGCAGCCAGCCAAAGCTGTTATGTTGATTTTGTGCTCTCTGGAAAGGAAGCCATTTTTGGCCATTTTTTTGTGTATCTTGAAATTTATAAAGCGCTTGACCACCCAAGGAGCCTTGTAACTCTACCATCTGCATCGTCGCACAGCAAGCAGGTGTTTCAGATCAGTTTAAAGAGAAAAAACTTCTAGGAAGGAACTGGAAGCAGAATTGGATGAAAAAATTTCTTAAAATGACCAAGAATTTGCAGAATCTGAGTGGCATAATGAAGGAAGCTTTGGCAATAAAGCAAGCTGTGTGAATAGGTCAGGAAGGGAAGGATGGAGGGACACTTGCATAGATTTAGACTTTGGAAAGACTATTCAAATGCACAACTTCTACAAACACAGGCCATGAGAAAGACCAAGGAGAGCAGACTGGAGGGCTGCTGGCTCAAAGCACAGGGCAGGAGTATATGGACAGGTTATGTGCCCTCTTCCTCAAAGCTGGAAAAATACCTGGCTTTTGGATGAGGAGGAAGATTTGGAGCATGGGCTAAAGGCAGTGGGGGAAAGGGACTGAATGCAAAATTGGAGATTAAGAAGGATATGCAGAAATAGAATCCCAAACACATGAGCCCATGTTGAGCTAGGTTTTATAGCCTCTGATCAACCAGCAGGAACTTGCAACAGGACATTTTTGGGGTATCTACATACTTTGCTGGATTTGTTGGGCACCTATAGAGCAGGCTTGGGTTCTCAACAGCAGGGAGTGGGCAGTTTTTCTCCTGCAGTTTTTAAGGTAGGTGCTTGCCCATCTTATCAGCTCAGGGGTGGGACTGTGTACGAGGAGTGTGTCTGATGTTGTGCAGGTATTCAAGAAGGGCTTGCTGAGTCATCAGGGTCCAGTACTCAGAGCTCCGTCACATTTTTCTGAGAGAAAGACCATTTACAGGGACATGAAGGCAAATGGGATGAAATGCAACATGATTTATCAAGCAAGATTAACCTAAAATCTCTAACTGATCTTGCAGATAAAGGAAATCCAAGAGTTCTCCTCCTCCAGGATTTCAGTGAATCCCCTGCCTTTGTGCTCTGAATATCTAACAGTGTAAGTCATGCTGGAGAAGATGGGGATTAATTAAATAACTCAGAAATAGGTGACAAATTGGATAATAGGGCCCAGTAATGGTAAGAGAGCTTTTTCAAGGACTGGGCTGCAGCTTACTTTGATCACTCTCTATCTGCATTAAAGACCTCAGCCTGGGAACAGGGATGTTTGCTGAGGGAACCTGGTGGGGAGGATGGCAAACACACAAGGAGTTTTGGGACATTGTAGTGAAAGGACCCGGAAGACCATGAACACACGGGAGGTCAAAACCAACTGGTACAGCATGGTGAGAGGCACTCCACTGTCCTCCAAAGCCCCATGGCAAGAGGGAGCACACTCAGTTTATCTCACGTTGTGCACCAAGGCTCTGAATTTCCTCGTGCCCTGCTCCATCCCTGTGCCTGGAGGCTTCTGCAGCTGCATGTTGGATGCTGTCAGATGCAAAAAGCTGTGACATAATCAAGCAACGCTGGTGGTATCACACCTGGCTCAGCACCTCCTTGTTCACAGCTACCGGGGAAATCTGTCACAACCACGCTCTGGTTTTCTTGCTATACTTCTCCCTGCTGTCACCCATCTCTCTGCATGCCTGATCTCTGACTAATGTAAATACACACCCCCTTCTTCAGCATAATTGAATACTAATTCCTTAATATGTGTTATTTTTCCACTGTATCTCCATTCCCCTGCTATCCATCTTAAGAGTGCCAACAATTGCTATCACTGTTTGACTGCTGTGTGTATATAATTAGAACAGTTGGCTCAGGTAATTTCTTTCTGCTTCCTTCAGTTCCTTCCTCTGCTTTCCTCTAGTCTGCCTTTTGGGGTTTTTCTTCATTTCAGGCATTTTAGAGGAAGTTTTCAAAGCAGGGTGTGTGGCTTTTAACTCTTCCACCCATTGAATTGGAGGCCACCAGCTGCTAAACCCTCTAAAATCTCTGAGTTTGTTAAACTCTCCTGAGCAGCCAACTTCTCATTCTCCATTTCTTATCCCCGAGGCTCTAAGTGGAACTTTGTAAATTATGTTTCTGCAAGTGAATTGCTTGGTTGAGGAAATTGCCTGGCTTGTTTTATTCCCTCATGGTTGCCAAGCATCCAGCACTGCTGGTGTTCAGCTCACCCCCAGTGTGCCCAGGGAAGGGACATGCCAGGACCTGGATCTGGCCAGCCCATCATCTCCAAACCATTCTTGCTCCAGCAACAGGGGCAGGACAACACCCAGTGGCTGAGGGATTCATGTGGAGACACAAAGCAAATCCACACTAGAGACCTGGGAAATTCCCACTCTCCTCTCTCCCCATATCAGAATTCCTCTTGAAAGATTTCCTTTCACAGGGAAGTACCTGTTTAATTACACCTATTGCAAAGACAGTTAATAGCTGATGAACACAGCAGTATATTTTAATTGAATATATTGAGCACGCTGAACAAAAGCACAGTTCTTGACCTTTCTTATGAGAGAAATGTTAGAACAAGCTTCTCTAAATTCTGAGCCCATGGAGAGCATGCAGGGGACCACCCATTGCTGTTAATGGAGCCACTCATGTAAATCCCTTTATGACAGCTCAACAATGGGGTGCTGAATGTGCAATTAGCTTCATTTCATAGTTATTGTTCGTGTTGGAGGGGAAGAAAGTGGGAGGGATTTTCTGGCTAAAGCAGAATGCTCCAGGTTGCTGTCTCTGGCCACTCCAGCCTCAGCCATCCCACACTAACACTTTTGTTAATGCCTGAAAGATTTTGGGTGATTTAATGCTGGTGGCTACAATTTGTCATTGCAACAGGACAGATCTGTGAACTAACCACCCTCTCCTGCCCTCCACAGTCGGGACAAGAAAAAGCCAGATATATTCAGGATGCCAGGAACAGTTGCCTCAATGCCCACCTGGATGCAGGAGCTGCAGAGATATGGGACCCACACGCTTCTCTGTGCCCTCACCCCAGCCAGCTTCTGTCTTTATTGATTTCTAAGCTTGTGATTAAAGTTCACTTGTGCTGTACCTTTGTGAATTGGCACTTGGGTCCTTACTCCAGCAAAAACTCACATTGATCCATGCTGGAGCACAGGCTGAGTAAGCCCTCGGGGACCAGCTGTATATTTGCAGCGTGGTCCTCTTCAGACACATGACAATTTCAGCACAATTTTGTACCATTAAAACAACATTACCAGTGTGTCTTTAACTGGCCATAAAAAGAAACCTTGACTTGTCTATAGTGGTTTGATATTCCAAGCTAGGCAAGAACATTTAGTCCTGGCTTGCAAGCCATTTTATCACCAAAAAGAAATTTTGTAGGTTAGGTAAGTTGAGAGCTTATTCTTGCAAAACTTCAGCCTGTGTCTGTGAGCTGCAGTGAAACTGCATCTAATATTCAAGTGCAAGAGAAAAAGGAAAGGCTCCTTTTAAGGCTCATTAGTGGTGGCAAAAAGATACAAAAAGACCAACGCCATTTTACACTTGTAAAAATACCCCTAGTAGATTCATGTTTTTTAATCTTCAGTACAAAAGCTCCATAACTACAGCAAGGCACTAGTTTCCAATGACTAGCTAACCTTTTTTTCTATAGCCTCTGGCATTAAAACTCTCAGTGAAAAGACACTTTAGAGCTAGTTTGGGCAGTTCATTCTCTGTCAATCAACTCTTAGGCTGCAAGTATAAAGGCAGCAACATGACAAGATTTCTATTTTAATATCTTTACTCTTGATAAGATAATCCTAGAGGAACGGTGGTGATCAAATATTTACAGGCAGTGCTCACTGACATAGTCTATTGTAAAATTAAATACATAAAATTATGTGGGGATAATGTTAATGTTGTGATAGAAGGACAAAAGGCAGCGTGCTTGAAATGAAGGTTGACTCCGCTTAATATATCCTCTGAGGCAGGGGCTGGTGCTGCTGGTGTGGGGAACAGAAGAGCTGCTTTCATTTCACATTTTGTGACCTTTCTCTGCTTTTCAGTAGCTTGTTTGCTATTTAAACACATTTGCTTACTTAATGATCTTGATTTTTAAGTATGTATTTGTGTGTGTGTGTGCTGGTGTCTCTCTGAGATGCACTGCGTGGCTAACGAGGCCTGGGACAGAGCAGGATTTTGCACCTAGCCACCCCACTGGGAGCCCAGGTTTGGTGCCAGCCCTGGTCTGGGCTGTGCTGCAAGGGGCTGTGCAGAGCAGAGGGCACAGCTGGGGCATGTGGGGGGTCTTTGCCCACTCACTACATCAGTCGAAGCAAGCAGTTACCTCTGGGGAGCTCTTCCATGCACCCTGCAGACATGCATGTGCCCCAGGACAGATGGAAGTGCCCAAATTCCTGGTTTTACTGACCATGAGATGCACTCAGGAGGAAACCTTTGCAAATACATTTTTTTGTCTTCCTCTTCTCTCTCTGCATTCCTGGTGGGACACGAGGTGACCAGGAGGCTCTGTCCCTGCCTCGGCTGTCCCAGAGGAGCACTGGCAGCATCACAATACACCAAGGCCCCTCTGCCACCGCTCTTTAATGACGCTCCAGTGATGCTCAGCCAGAGAACAGGGAAAATGAAGTGCTGATTTAGGCTGAAAAGCCAGTGCTAGCTAATATGGGAAATTACTCCAGCAATCATCACTCTTTTCCTGTCACTATGGTGACAAAAGAAATTACAAAAGCCTGAGCAGAAAGATATGGTGGCACAAGTAGAGAGGGACCGAGTAAATGCTTGGCAGCTGTGGCCAGGTCAAGGCAGATCCAAGAGGGGACAGGCAGTACAGGAAACCTGTGCTGGAGCCATTGGTTGCTGATGGCTGCAGTTGTGTCCCACACAGGGGTTTGCAATGTGACACAAGTACTGAACCCACGTTGCAGTAAGTGCCACAGTCAATTCAGCTACCACAGACCTAAAAAAATAGAATAATCTCGGTTGTACAAGGCTTTTATGCCACAGCTTTAGTCCTAATGCATTAACCATTGATTTTTGCACCACCTTCCTCTGCGGGACTTGTTTGCCACCTGCCCTAAGGGGGTCTGCAGCCAGTCTGGCCTCCTCCCCACAGTGTCAGCAGCTCAACATTTTTAGAGGACACATCGAGGAACTCTGCTCTACCCAGCCAAAGCAATGATCGCCTGGGACTTGGAAACAGGTGTCCAAAATGAATGGGAAAGCACAGGGGGACATTCCTGGAGGCAGCCCAGGACCGGGAGGAGCAGCTGAAGTGACTCTGGCTGCTCAGCGCCTTGTCTCCCCAGGACTGCTGGTTAGGTGTCCCTGAGGCTCTTCCAGCACCCCCGTCTCACCGTGCACAGGTTGCTGAGCTGCTCAAGGAGAGAAATCTATCTCAAGAATATCTTCTCAAGGAACTCCAAAGAAGAAACTGGGCAGTTGCAGCAAAATGTGCAGGTCCACAGACAACTTGCTCAGGAGTCTCAGGTGGAGAAGGTGCCAGTGTGTGGGGGCCAGGAAGAGTCATCAGCAGATCATACAGCATCCAGTGCCTTTGCCACTTTAAGCTGAATTTTTATTTTCTTGAAGTCACCTTCTAAAGGAGGAAAAAGGGTGAGGTGCAGCGGGGGAGTAGAAGAGGGTTCTGGAGAGAGCAGCGGGGAAAATCTTCATCCCGAAATGCCAAGCCAAACACACCCTCTGCCCCACCTCATTTTTTTTCTTTTTTTTTTTCAGGAGGGAAAACTGTATTTTCCAGCCAGCTCTACTCATGAGTGATTGTGCAGAGCTCTGCTAATGGGCTCTGCCAAGCTGTGGTTACCCTACGGAGCAACTGGCAGGAGAGGTGGCAAGTTGGAGCGAACTACAAGGGAACTCTGCATGATATTTTTTGATGAGCTGATTATTCAGAAATTCCACAAGAGCTGAAATATATCACTCTGTTCTGAAACTCACAGCCCTGCCAACACACAGGACAGCTTACATGAGCAGCAGCATTTTCTCCTTCACAGCATTGCTGGCCTGCACGTCAGGAACCAGATGCAGGAATCGGACAAGGCTTTTCAGCAGCCATCGACCACAGTGACAGTGAGAAGTGGGGAGTGGATAGGAGGACATAGAAAGCTGATACAGAAATTATTTTCCTACTTTCATGGCTGTCACTATGTGTGTATTTGGGCTTGAAAGTTTTTCATTAGCTCTGTGGATACTGGGGCATTAAGATTTTTATTGCTTTACAGCTGGGTATGAGATCACCCCGGATCCCACATGGATTCAGGTATTTTTATTTCAGGAGTGCTCAGTCCCTGGCCACACTTCAGGGTACTGTCACTTGCCAGGAGCTGACCTTGACTCCCCCCATTGCAGCCAGGACTCGCTGTCTCAGCATCGGCCTGAGTCTGCAGCCAAGTCAGGCTCCCACAGAGACCAACAGAGTATTTTCCCTTCTCTCCAACATTAATTAAAAACAAAACACTGGGTTATTTGAGCACAGAATCAAAAGAGAGCCTGATACCTGGGGGGTGGGTGAATGTGTGCTGGGGGAGGTTAAAGCAGCATAGATTTCTGAATTAACACACAAAATCAAGGAGCTGATGGCCCATCCCCAGCCCAGTAATCTGTCAACACACAACCATTTTGAGCTGCCTGGGGTGGCGTCAGCTGGCCCATGGAGAACCTGGAGCTGGTACATCTGCATCTGGAGCAGGAACAATGCTGAATTGCTGAAAGACAAGTAACAAACATCCTCATGCTGCATTCACAGCCTTTGCTGAAAGCACTTGAGCTGCTTGGCATGGCAGGAAGTGGGTGCATGTGCTGATGTGTCCCCATAAGATGTGTGCTCCCAATAACCCATCTGTTCTCCTGTGCATGTCCTGAGGCACCTTCTGTTCCAGGGCAGTCAAGGGGACAGAGGGCATGTGGAGCAACATCCTGCTCCTAACCTGCTCCTACCGGTCAGTGAGAACTGTGGCTGAACCACAGCTGGTTTACTCGTGGAAATAGAGGCCCAGCCCTTGCAGCCCTTCAGAGGAACTGCTGCTTCAGGAAAAACTCTTAGAAATTGAAAAAGTCTGGGAAATTTTCTTGTGTTTAAGGACAGGGAGCAAGGCTCTGAGCTCCGTCCTGTTCTGAAGCCACCCCATCGGGACCAGTCATCTTGTGCCATGTTCATCTGAGCCCCTGCACAGGTGATTTTTCCCTTGTTTCCTGCTTTGGGTGAGGGAGCTCAGCAGTGCAGCCTTCTCCAGCCCAAAGGCAAGCCCCAGGCACCACCCCCATGAGGGTGAGAGATGAAGGTTGAAAAGGACAAAGATGGTTACAAAGGCCATCAGAGCCTTTAGCACAGCATCTCCTCACATTTTCAGCAACTGCATCTCTGCATACAGCTCCCTGCCTGTGGAAAACTAAGTCTGTAAGAAATATATAAATGATCCAGACACCATCTTCAAGGCCCACGTCTTAAAAAAAAGGCAAGGGTTTACTCCACATACTGCTGCAGGATGTCATGTACTTCCTGATCTGCCTTTTCTAATCTCTCCTCATCTCTCACTCCAATCCTTTCTCATGTCCCTCATCTATTGCAAATTCCCTTTTTAAGCTGGAGCGAAGCACATAAATATTTTCATGCTGCATAAATAGGTTGTTTTGTGCATAATGTCACAGGAGGCTTTTTTTAAAAACAGGACCTTTAGTGCTATGATAACGGCCTCCTCATTTACACAAATGAAATCTTCCATGGAGCTCAGCACTCATCTGCTCTGCAGCCCCCATGCAAAATGCTTGGCACAGCGCCCGCTCATCACAGGCTAGGGAATTAATATAGAATATTCCATACTAAATAGGAAGCCATTGAGCACCAGGTTTGAAAATACCTTGCAAATGTAACTGATGCTGAGGTTTTTCTTTTAGTGTTCCCCAGCAGCACAACCATTGTCTTCCTTCTAGGTGAAATCACAGCTACTTGAAATGCTAAAGTGCAAAAGGACAACCATTTGTGTTGGCCCATTTGCCAGCATCTTTGACCATTCTGTCTGCTCACCTTACCTCCTCTGTCACTTCTTGCTCCCTGACCTTCATTTCCTGTTTATTCAGCCCTTGCTCAGGGTCTAAAAAGTGCAGACACCATCAGAATGGACTTTTCATTTACTCTGCATGGAAAAGAAATAGTTTTACAATCTGTACAGTTTTTAAAAGGGCTAATGGAAGAAATTGGAGGCCACACTGGGTCATGGTAAGTCTTTGAATCAAAGTGGTTTTCAGGAGCAATATTTAATAGCACCACAGTAAAAACTGGAATAAAACATCAGTCATTTTGCTCTAGTATTTCTATTTATATTTGACAAGCATGAAGACTTCAAGCCAATTGACTGACTGGCTCTGCAGTACAGAGCAGAGAGAGACTTGGTGAAAATTAATAGAGTTCATCCATTGTGCATTTTCATACTTCTCAGGTCAGGTTGTAACCCTCCAGGACAGACTATCATGGAACAGTTTAATTTGTTCTGAACATGATCACACTGTGCTGCCAGGCAGGCAAAGCTCTACCAGGCTCTGGTTTGGACCTGATCCTGATCTCCTCAAGCCTTCAGGTAGACTCTGCACCCTATTGCCTCCCTCATCATGACTCTTATTGAAAGACTTGGGAGCATTTTGTTTTTCATCCTGAGTTTGGGGGACACAGAAAGCTTTGGTTTTTTGCTTCCCTGCAGTTCCAGAGAAGGATTATGGGTGCTCTTGTCACGCAAATCTTGTGGACTCATTTCTTCTCTCTTCCATCTGTTGTTTGACTTCTTTTCCTGTATTGTGTGCTAGCAATCAACAACTAACTCATGGTGGGTTTCTTTCTGTGCCGGGTTCTGAACACAGCATTTCTTGCCCAGAGATTGTTCCATGTGGGTGGCTCCCACTCGCTGTTTGTTGCTGGAAGCAGCCATTTGTGCCAGTCTAACCCTAATGTGATTAATGTCCTATGAGCAACTTCACATATTCATTGTTTTACAGAAGTGTTTTGTATCACTTAAAGCTCCAGAAGCCTTGTCATAATGCATTAAAAGAACAGAGAAAAGAAAGATCTCAGGAAGCTTAATATTTCTTGTTATAGAACTCATCTGAAGAAAAAACAGCTGTCCAAGTTTATCTTGGCTAGTCTGTAATAAAGCCTTGGTTTGTAGGAATTGCCATACTGCTAAAAGATCTAATATTTTTATGATAAAACAGCCTACATGCAATAACTGAATCAAAGAGCACAACACGGAGTAAACACTTTATAATGTACCTAAATGCAGTAGCCACCTGATTTTCCTGGCACTTTATTTCTATTTAGGCCAAGGGACGATTTAAAAAGATTCATTCCCAAAAACACAATTCAGAAAAATATGAGTTACAATTCAGAGCAATATTTTGAACCAGTGCTGCTTAGTTGTCTTAGCTGGAATTCAACCTTGATGATATCCAAAGGTCCAATAAAATTTTTCATAGAAGAATCCCATATTTGTAGAACATAATGAAATTGTTGAGCTGCAGCTCCAGGGCCACTGAGAACTGGAGAATGAGGTCGTTCTTTCTGGGGACTTTCTGATATCATGGGATGTGTTCCAAATACTTTGTTACCTGAGAAGTATCAAACATAACAGATCATTACATATAATAGCAGCTTTGATCTTTGTTAGGAAGACAAAATGTGAGGCTGTTTATTACTAACGACTTGGGTGCTCATTAGTGTGTTCTGACAGGAGTCACTGACAACAACAGGCAAAAGGAGATGTTCAGTGTTAAACCCCCACACAGCACACTGCAGCTCCTATTACAGCCTGTGCAACAGAGAAAGGAATAAAGCCTTGCACACAACTAGTTTAAAATTATTTACCACAGCAAGAAAGATTTGTTTTCAAGAAACTGTACTTCCAAATAATACTAATGCCTGCCTTCACATCATGCTTTTCATTCCTAACTCACAAAGCACCCTTGGACAGAGGTCAGGATCATTTTACAAAAAACAAACATGAAGTGAGGCCACCTCTCTGATGCCCCTAAGACAGCACGGTCCCCAGCTCTGTTGACCACTCCTCATAGGAACAAAGGATTAGAAAGGGCATCTTGTGTCATCAAATCCAGCTTCTTACTCTTCAAACCTATTTTGCTATAATAACCTCATACAACACTCTTTGGGGCTCATGATCTCTTATATAAGCTCCTACAAATAATCTTTCAAGACTACAATCTCTTGTATATCCTCATCCATCCTGACCCTGTGGTGGGACTCTGCCTGATGCCAAGGAATTACACACCGGTGATTTGGGACCATCACCCTGAAAATGCCCCCAGCCTCCCACGCTGGAGAATGAATGGGGCACTTGTTGCCATGTCTGCTCCAATTTTATGCATCTCTTGGTGGTCCATCCTAGTAAAAGACCTGTAATAGGTGCCATGACAGGTGTAGAAGGTGTTCCTGAAGCAGAGAAATAGAAATGCTGAGAGCCTGACAGCTGTGGAAGCTGTGTGTGAAATCCCTGCACAAACTCACGACACATTTGGTACTGCAGTGGTAGCTGAAGGCTTGCAGCAGCCCCAGGTGCTGACACAAATGGGGCAGTTGAGTTTATCCCTGCAATACCTCTGCTTTTGTGTAGAGACCAACATCTCGGCAAACAACAGAGCCTCAAGTATGCTCAGTCCAACATATTTCCAACATCCATCAGCCCCTTCCTTTCTCAAATAACTACTTACTGGAGGAGTTATTAATGCCTTTCCACCTACACAGCCTAGATATCAACACTCACACAAAGGCAATGTTCAAGCTTTGAGGTCATGTTCGAGTTGCTGGTTCTAATGTCTCTCTGGGCAGTTCTATTATGCAGCAGCTACAGCAACAGGATACCACGATACAAACCTTTGCTAATAATTGAGCATGAAATGGGCTGTTGGCTTGGTATCTTCAGTTTCGTACCTTTACTTCAGAACATGTTTAGAGCTGGCTTCAATACTGGGAAAATTATTTCAGCTTATTAAACACAAAGCTGTTACCCAAGTGTTAGACGAGGGCACGGCCCCTGAACTCACTCCCCAGGGCTGCACGCGAGGCTCGGATTTTGCTGCTGTTGTGGCTTCAATTCCCCAGCTACCCACTTCTTTGTTTGATTGTCTCGTCTCACTGAAACATATGTTTCCCATTCCCACGGCATTTTGAGCAACAGTTTCCATTGTAAGCCCCTCCTGACTGACAGTTCCATGGCAGCCTGTGAATCACTTGGCACATGTTTTGTGAATCTGCTTCAAGGAGGGTCTGGCTGCTCAGTAAGAGCATCCTCTGGCAGCTTTGGGGGCAAGAGATTTTAGCACATTTTAGCACAGGTTTGAGTGTAAAAATACCTAGCCACAACTGAGATCATCCTTACTTCGAAGCTCAGCATCGTCTGGCACCTCAGCTCTTTTACCTCAGGTCCTGGGACAAACGTCCATCACTTATGCTTGGCTTTCCCCATTTTCCTCTCATACAACGTGACACACAAAGCCAACGATGAATCAAGAACTGATCACACTGGCAGCTCAGGTAGGCATTCAGGCTGCTGGACGTGCAGGTCAAGAGAACATTTGGCTGTCAGCTTTCTTCACCAACAGTAATGCATTTGCTGCTTTGCCTTTATGCTGTACAATCATGTCCATGTCTCTGGCCCTGATGTTTCTACTGTAGTTGTAATTACAGGATCCCAGCAGTGCCGTATGGAATTCATGTACTGGACAGCTGAATTAAATGGCCACCTATAGAGAAATGAAAGTCCAGAGAATGAGGTGTATGACTTTCAGGACAGTACTACTGTCAGCCTCAAAACAGAGCCCCGGAATGGGTGTGAGTGGGACACTACTGCCTCCCACAAGAGGATGACATTTCATTTATAACTCTAGTTATCTCTCCTGTAGCTCTGTTTTCATAAGAAATAATTACATGCCTCAACCAGAAAAACAATCAACCTCGACACTGAGACTGCTGTGCAGTAGCACACCACATTTATTTGGGGAAGCCTTTTGCCCTGAGCTTTCTAGTCTGGGTGTCACTGCTGTACACAGTCACTGCACCACTTCTGGCTGTTTACAGCTTCCCTTGAAGACATAATGTAATCCCGGTGTATAAATCTCCCTTTTCAGACTTGGAGGGTCTGGATATTTTACACTTAAAAAATATCAGCAAGGGCCAGATTATGTTTGTTGGATTTGTGTTGATAATTAACTTTCCTTTCATCCCATTGAAATGACAAAAACGTTACTTTATATGTACTTACTGCAGAAAAAAGAGAATTTTGGGTGGAAAAGCACAAACCCTATGATCTGACCCATCTTCTCTTTGCCATTTCCAACTACTTAAAGCATAATGTCACACTGAAATGCACACTTTGAGTGCTGCATTCTCTTCTGACAGATTGTTATGATGTTTTTCAAGGTGACCTTCATAAAACATGGGGTTTTTTAAGCTTATACTTCATTCTCGGGTCATAATAGTTTCACACAGACAAGCAAACTGCCAGCTCCTGCCTTCTAATTAATGCTTCTTGGAGGCTTCTGAGTGGGGAATATAATTAATAGCACTTAAGTCTGGAGTGCAGAGAAATCTATAGCAGATTACTGGGATGTGTATTTACTTCAGGATTACACACAAACAGCTGCTAGACCATGCCCTCTGGGAATTGCCCAGGCCCTGGCACCGCCTTGACTGTAACTCCAGTGTAAGCACTCAAAAGGTTGCCCTGCTTATGCAGTGAGGCTCTGAAACTACTGAGGGTCTCTGCTTGCTGCGCCCCTTGTCCCTGCTCCCATGTCTCATACCACAGCATGTTGTGTTTTTCGCAAGTGCCCTGGGATTCTGCTTTGCCAACAGGCAGCACCTTGTGCAGAAAATACCTCTGACCATGCCTGTGTTGTCACTGTGGTGCCCACCCAGGGGACAACTTGCTCTGTGGCCCACAGTGCAGGTACAGCATCTTCTGAGTCAGACTGTGTCCTCACTGCATCCTGGATCCACTCTGTGGATCACAGGCATAGCCATTATTTTGTGTGTTTATGCAGTTTAAAGTACCAGAAATAATAGGAGGGTTTTTCTTACAGTAAAACAAGCAAAGATGGGTGTTGCAAGTCATTTTGTCATTCTTGCCTTATTTTAAGGAAAGTAATGGGATTGCTCTGGTGTTCACTCTCATGCATGCAGAATGGATTGTCACACTCCAGAGGTGCTGGAGCAAAATCAGATGCAAGTCAAATTGCCAGTTTAAGCTCCCCCTGGCCAGCTGCTGCTGTCAGTGGTAATTTTCCTGCTGAAGTCAATAGAACAGCATTTTTTCACACATACCGAGATCTTGGTGCAGAACAGGCAGCTGTGAGGCAGGATGAGTGCTCTCAAAGAATGAGCGGGGGAAAAAAAAAGAACAAAATTTATACTCTCCAGAAAAGCTGGAAAGACTATATTATCCAGAAACATTGCCAGACTGGGGACAAGGGGGAGAATTGGCATCAGAAATCCTGTAAGACTGTGCAGGACACATTATTTGGAGGGATTTTTACAAGAATATGCCATGTTGCAGGACACAAAATATTCAGGTGGTTAAGCAATTAAAAGCTATTGAATATTTGTAACTCCAAACACTTGGCAACAGAATGTCATTGTCAACTTCTTTATGCAAAGGGACATTTTGACATTGTACTTAAGACTGACTACTTTTCTAACGGCATAAAAGTATTACTTTAGTTATGCATAAAATAGGAAAACTTCTACTGAAACTTGTGCAGCCTGGTTTCTTTCTTCAGAAATAACAACACAGAGTGAAATTGCCTTTGAAGAGAAACATTTTTCACATACTATCTGAAGGTTAGTAAGTCTTTTAATCTTTAGCCTTTTTGCTGGCATGTGCAATTTAAAATGCACAAAACAAACTATCAGAACACCCAGATATACATAGTTAGAAAATTCAAAAGGCACATCTGAAAATAGGCTTGGAAATGAGGGTGCTGCATCAAATCTTGCTCTTTGAGTAAGGCTTTTTCCCTGTGGATCCATCTCAAAAAACAACCAAGTTATCAAACACAGCTGACCATAGGACAGCCAACACGGAATAAGAAACAGCTCCCAAAGAGACTCTAAAGAGGTAAAATCTTGGTGCAACTAAGCAAGAGAGTGGGTAACTGAGGAAATTCTGTATTAAATATCCTCCTCCCAGAAAGTTTTTCTTTCCTTTTCTTTCTCTCTTCCGGAGTCACGTGAAGTTCTCCTGAACTTCAGCTCTGCAGACACATTTCTGTGAGCAGAGCCCGCACTTGCTGGGGCTGTTCAAGACGTGACAAGTCCTTCTAATGAGGTGGGATACACTGGCATGGGGACACCCATGGGAAGACCAGAAACACATGCAAAACACAAGTTCACTCACTGATTTCAGTTTCATACACTCTAGGCAATTGCACACACAAATAAAATATGTAAAGATAAGCATTTTCTCAAGGGTGGAAACTTAGCGAGGCTAAATGGGTTAATTTCTTTAAGCAAGTGGGTGGATATTTTGGATCATCTGGGGACTGATGTAGAAGTACTTAACTGTAGTTAGTCAGCCAGCCAAGAGTGATCAGCACTAGCAAATGGAGTAGGGAGAGAACCAAGAGCTTCTTGCCTTATTCAAGTATTTCTTAGGAGAAAGAAAAGTTACTTGAAGTCCTTCTTAATCAGATAGTCTCTAAATACAGGTAAAAGGTGCTACTGTGCCTAGTCCAGTCATATAGGAGTTGTGGCAGTTGGTGAAGGACTTGTGATAAATGTAAGGGTAGCTGGAAAAGCCCTAAAACACAGCTTGATCTGCCCAGGCTAATCTAGCTAATCTAGCTAATTTTTGTTCTTTGAACAAAACAATGAAGTAGAAAAATAATGCATGGGGCCTTAAAAATTGCTATTTATTGGCTGCAGAACACCCACATTCAGCTCTTTCTGACTTACCCCCTGCCGCACGAAAAAGCTTCAAGTCAAGTGTCATTCAGGTAAACCTACAAATGGCAAAATAAATCCTTTGTAGGTGAAATACAAAAATAGCTTCAAAGAAGGATGCATATAACCTTGTTAATTTGCCAAAAGTTTTCAATCTTCATCACTTTAGAAGCAAGGTTAAGAGAGTAGATAAAGGCTGAGAAATACAGAAGGTGCAGAGAACCTTTATCTCAGGTTCAGAGCCTTAAACCTCAGAAGCAAAATAATGTCAGGGAGAAGAGATTGACAGTGATGCCCAGTGTTGGGAATCATGGGTTGGAAGGACTGCCTGTACTAGGCACTCTCATGACAATGATGCCAGGAAGATTTAATTTACCAGTTTGTTCTAGGAAAGGTAATGACCTTAACATCATGGGAAACGTATCAAGAGGTCATCCATGCAGACACATGCTGATTCATTTTCATAAGGAATGGAAATAGATGCCGAGCCACATGAATTTCCTTGCAGGAATGAATTCATATATCCAGCTTTGTGTTTAGTATTAGAAGAGATAAAGAACATTTTATTGATATGTGGGGATTTAATTCTAACCCCTTTGAGAATCTCTAGAAAAAAAATGCATTTCCAATTCATTTCTGACCAGACCGAAAAGAAATCCCCCCAAAACCCACCAAATCAATGAAGGGAAACAATATCACACTGGAATAGGGATGTGCCATTTTCCCCTAAGTACTGTTCATTTGTTGCTGTGCCATAGATGAAGCACCATCTAATGCCTCTGTTAGAGAATGGTGCTTACACATGCATTACCAAGGATATGCTCTTCCTGGCTGAGTAATACATTTTTGAGCAGCATATTTCTGAGAAGGTGAAATGTGGGTGTCTAAATGCAACTCTAGCAGCCACTGCAGAAATGTGACTGTGTAGCCCAAACCCTGCTGCTCCATACTCTGGAGATCCCAGCTGCTGGAGAGAAATTTTCTTCACAGATGGGAATTACATGTGTTACATGGCTTTTTCTGTGCCTATCCACAGAAGGGTTGGCACAGCTACTTTGGCTGGAGAAGACAAGAGCATGGTCATGATGCAAGAAAAAAATGGGAGAGGAAGTCTGATGAACTCCAAATGGAGTAATCCAAAATGTCACCCAAATGGCAGAACGGCACAGGAGATGAGAGCTGCCACCTAAGTGTGCCACGCATACAATGCTCAGTTTAGCTCAAGATTTCTCAAGCTGGGCGGTAAGCAGTGAGTCACACAGAGAGAGGAGGGTTATTTATGGGATTTTGGTTATCAGAGAAAAAACATGAAACAGTCAGAAATGACAGAGAAGTGAGAGTGCTGGGTGATGGCAAACAGCATATGGGGAGCAGGGGAGAGGGAGCTTCTGGCATCCTTGCTGCAATGTTACATCCCAGCCTAACTCACATTGATATCTAGGGGCCAGTTCATTTCTGCTGGAAGAATCTGGCTCCTGGGACTCCAGGTACAAAATGAAAAACTCTCAATTTCTAGAGCACCAGTGTCAGTGTTTGCCAAGTGTTTTCTCCTTTCTATTCATCCCTGCAAATCTTTTTTTTTGTTTGTTTTCTTTTAGGGTCAGTGGAAAATTTAGCAGAACAGGCAGTTTCCCATCAGGGTTAGTTTTGGAAGCTGAACAGATCAGATCATTTAATACTTGATAGGTGAAGTTAGTATTTGCTTATCCACTCTAGGGTCTGAATTCTGATGCAATTTTGTATGTATAGGTGCATATGCGTATGTGGTTGTACACAGACACACCAATTTTAGCTCTTTATAGAGGTACCAGAGCTATTTTCTGTCCTAAAAACAGTGGGAGGATATGTTAAGTTAAAGACTTCTCTTAAGTAAATGCTGATGATTCTCATTTCCAGGTACACTATTCTTCTTGCTGTCTGGAAAAAAAAATGCTCTAGGATGGTGCTGATTTGTTCAAGAAGGAGCATGTTATTTCAGCCACTGTTGGAGTGCTGTGTCCTTTTGGAAACAACACAAACCTAAGAGCTTTGGTTTCTTTTGTTCCATTCTAGATATTTTCCCTGTTGTCCTCAAGAAGCCTCTAGAGGCTTGAGCAGAGTTTGGGTGTTGCAGGAGTAAGTCAATATTCAAATCATTACCTCTAATTTTCCTGGAAATACTTCTTCAGAATTTCTGCTTCAGCTGCCATTTCTTCTTCTGTCCTCCACTTGTCAGGGGAATCCTCTTTGTCGTGTCGTTGCAACTTTTTGAGGGAGAAAGAAGAAAAAAACGTCTGTTGATTTTTTTTTCAGTTTTAATGTCAAATTTAGGGCAATCAATCTAACTATTCCATGTGTCTTCAGGATGGACGGAGCTGGTGATGAAGAGAGGAAGGGTAAAGGTTGCTGGTTTAGAGTGGTCACAGTGGTTAACTGGCTCTGCTGCATTTACAAGGACAACACCAGGTGCCACGGTGAGTGACAGGCAGTGGGCTGATGGTCAGACACCTTGTGAGTCTTTGATGCAAAGCTGGCATGTAAAACAATAGGATAATACTCAGGTACTTTGAAGCACCCACCACACCAGTGGAGTGAGCTGGACACCTTGTCACACTTTCCTGTAAATTTTTCTCTCTTGTCTTTTCCTCTGCCCATGGGGCCACCTTTCCTATCAAAGACCTGTTGCCATAACAAGGCCCTGTTGCAGCTGTTTCCCACCAGCAGTTTATATTAATTTTTTTTTTCATTCCCTCTCTGCATGCAAGTTATTAATCCTTCCCTGCCATTGTTGAAAGCAAGACACATCCCTGGTCTAGAAACAAAACCTGTTGTTTTAAGCATAATTATATTTTGTTGATTTATTGGAAAAGTGTATGAAACATGTAATTTTTGTGTCCAGCTTGCACACTATGACCACAAAAATTCACACTATCCCATATGCAGTAACTATTACATGATATTGTCCCAGATATCATAATTTCTTCATTTGCCACTCAAGAAAAAGGGAGAAGCTGACAGCTTCGCTGCTTTCCTGAAGAGGGCAGTTCCATATTATGGTAAATACTGGCACTTGACTGACTATTTGTGCACATGTCCATTCAAAGAATGCCTGACACTTGCCAAGTGAAGGCAGCATTTACACCAGACAGCAGAAACATTTACTTAACAGATTAAGTATCGAGATTCCAGTGGTTCTCTAGGTTTACAGCACAGCACAGACTGCATTAACAGCACTGGTGCTTCTAAGGAACATCATAATATCAACTTTTTGTTAATGTCACAAAAAAAAAAAGTTGAAAACTAATGAATTTACACCTTTTATTCCAGGACAATTTTTAGTATAAAAGATGAAGTGGTGAAAAAACAAAGATGAAGCCATCATGAACCTGCCAAGCAAAGTGCATTATTGTATATAGCATGTTTAGCAATAAACTAGGATTGTTAGCATACCTCCAACTCACAAATACTTTTATTTGTGCTATGTTTCTTCTGCTCTGAATTTTGCTGCCAGCTATAGCCCTATGCAGTTTTACACTCTGCAGCACAGATTTCTCCCTGCTCAGCAGATGAAGCTGCATTAGAAAGCCATTTCCTTTCATGCCAATACAATGCAGTAGCTGTAGGCAAATTAAAGTGTATTCCTGTTCGACTCGGAGAAGACTAATCTTCATTGTTGTGTTAGCACTAAATGTGTTATAAATCCATCTTGTAATAATGTCACAGAATTAGAGAGAAAGATTGAAAAGCCAGGGACTGGTACAGTGTACACACTATCAGCACGTGCCCTATGCCCATGTATCTGCTCTCACCCTCTGCACACACCCACAGGGTGCGTAGATACCACAGCTGACTTGGCAATGAGTTATTGGAAAGAGTATTCATCATCTGTACTTTCTACAGACTAGGAATGCTCACACTTCACAAGAGGATGCACCAGGACAAAGCAAGTGGTGGTAAATCTGACTGAGGTGTGAGCTGTTTTCTGAAAAAAAGCAGTGTCTTGCTCCTTCAACCTAACACTGGTGGGAGGTACAGCAGGCAAAAGCTGGAAAGCAAGGGAGAGCTGCCCCTGTTCCTCAAGGTCTCCATGTTGAACCCACAAGAATTGCTTTTAGTGACAGAATTGGGCTGCTGTTCTCCCTTGCTATCTTGTTTCTGCACAATCCAAGCGAGAGCCGGCTCCATGTGGAGACTAGTAAAGTGGGGGTGTGACTTGTAGGTTGTGATTTTTTTTCCTGTTCAAAGAAACTGAAGTGAGTAGTAATAAGCAGAGTTAACCTGCAATGGCTGCTGTTGTTGTCCAAACTAAAACGGTGCCGTTACAGACCACAGTGACTTCTCAAAGCTGGCAAAGGCAAGGGTTTATTCTGCTACATAACAGCTAACCTTTAAAAATAATCAGTCTTGTCACTGAGGTTAAAACAGATGGGGAACAGCATGGGGAACAGCAATGAATCTTGAAACTTGCCTGGAAGCCCAGTAGCCCTGGCTGCTGGTGCACAGCCCTCAGGACACACTGCAGCCCCAGCCTGGACAGGAGCTCAGCGCAGGTGTCTCGAGCATCTCTCAATGAAAACGTGTCTCCACATTTTGTGGGCACACTGAGAATGCCAAACAACAGCCTGAGGTGTTAAATCACTGCCACAGCCAACATATTCATTGTTCAACTGACTTATAGATGAGTATTATTTCAGTATGAAATCGCTACCTCTACCCCCAAACAGGATCCCAGGATGACTCTGTGCTCAGAGTTCTTGCTGTACCAGTCATTTCTGAGGTGCAATCGGCAATTATCTCCCCAGTGCCACTTAGTTCGTGATATTACCAAACTAATACTGCAGATCTTGGGAAAAACACCTCTGGTGGCTGCCTACCCTCCGGTGACGCCACCATCCTGCAACTCCAGTCCAAGCCAAACCACAGAGCCAGGCACTTTGATGCAAAATAGTTAAATCATGGATAACCTTGCTAGACAAGGAGTTCAGAGGAGGCTGAGAAGTCGTTAAGAGAATTGGAGCACATTCTCTATCAACACCAACTGAGAAAATTTGGGCTGTTCAGCCTGGAGAAGAGAAGGTTGCATAGAGACCTCACAGCACCTTTCAGTATCTGAAGAAGGCCCACAGGGAAGGGAGAGGGACTCTTCATTAGGAATTGTAGTGATAGGACAAGGCGTAATGAGTACAAATTGAAATAGGGGAAATTTAGGTTGGATATTAGGAAGAACAGTTTTACTGTGAGGGTGTTGAGATGCTGGCACAGGTTGCCCAGGGAAGTTGTGGATGCCCCAACCCTGGCAGTGTTCAGACACACTGGAGGCCTTGAGCAACCTGGTCTAGTGGGAGGTGTCTCTGCCCATGGCAGAAGTGGTTTGGGACTAGGTGATCTTCAAGGTCTGTTCCAACAACATTCCATGGTGTTCTGGATGCTAAACATTTTGCAGGTTCAAGATCAACAGCACCAACAAACAGATGACAAAATAAAGGCTGCCGATACCAACTCTAGCTCAGGGATTGCACATGCTACAAATCCACGGAAGCTGAAAAGCACAATGCAGGTCCGCCTGTGCACCTCCCTGGGTCTGCTAGGGATCCCTAATGGTGACAAGGTAATGTGATCATGGATGGGATTGGTCTCACCTGGTTATTTAATGTGTTCTTATGTAAAGTACTTTTCAACCAGGTTAAGTTCTCCCTGTGAGGGCCTCTGTAAGCTAAAGCTACTTTATTATTATTATACATTTTTAATTTATTATTATAAATTTTTTTTGTTCGTTTTAATAAAGAGAGGTTAAGAGAGTCTCCTTAGTATTTTGGCTAACTTGTAAAGCTACTTCCAGGAGAGAAGAACATGGATATTTCAGTTATAAATAGTACTGATTTAGAATTCAGCTGGGAAACAAACATAAGAGTTGATACTTGTTTCTTAGTGACTTCTGTGCCTCAGAGTGTGTTCATATTCACATGCACATCAAATCCCAGCTGTGAATCTTGGCAAACATCTGACTCGCTGTTGAAAGTTTGGATTAAACTGAGGAAGCAACGCTCTCTTGCACCTCGAGAACACTCCAAGGTTCCACTCAAATTAAAGGGAAAAAGAGTGCTTCTGCTTGCCAGATATCCATCCATAAAAAGTAGTGACTTATCCATCTTCCCTACCCATCAGACAGTAAAAGCTCGATAAGTTGAGCTGACATCCTTACTCAGATATATCCAAACACAGACTAGCTTGAAGTCAGTGATACTTTCTGTACAACAATTCTACTTCTGCAAACTCCGTGCACACCAAGGCAAGGTGAGTCTATAAAACCTTTTCTGTAGTGCTCCAAACCAATCACCGTTTCAAAGCAGCTGATACTTGGCCAGTTTTCATGAGAAAGGTGATGCAAAAGCATCGCACCAGGTGGACAAAATATTTTTCTGCAAAACTCAGAAAGCCCTGAATTCTCTGAAGGCAAACCTGTTTGTAGACACCCACTACAGGAGTGTTTCTGAATACTGAGCATCAACAGGAAGGTGAGCAACCCCCTCAGCATAGCTTGGATAACCCCAAAAGGAGGGAACAGGAAGAGAGAGCATGAGCAGCTCTTTTAGACAATCTCTATTATGCTAAATTTTTCTTTTAATATTCTGAACAAGCACCGAGACACACATTAGTCTATTCTCTAATCGCAGTTGCCCAGCAAATTACACACTGTATCTGCTCCATATTCTTCAAGCACCAAGACTCTTGTTTATAACTGTGAACATCTTCTTGCCTTGCAGTACAAATAAATGCACTATTTCTAAGATATGCCCTTCTTCAAGCAGATCATTACTGATGTCTGACTTCTTGGGCTTCCTGATAAATTATCCTCTTCTTTCACCTCAAGCAGAAAATGCTCTTCCACTGATAATCTATGACTGTCAGTCTTGATTACATGTAAACAGTGGAGCTCTTTGAATATTTCTGCTTGTGAAAAGTGTTCATTTTCTCACTCATGTCTCCCAGTGTGAGATGCTGGAAGACCTGACAGCTGTGCTTTATGTTATTTTATTAAAGTTGCTAGTGCTGCAGAATGGTCTATGTTTTTATCACTGCAATTCTTAAGGGAAACACAATATTGTTTTATAGCACATTCACATTGAGGGACCTCTCGTTCCTAGCCTTTGTGGAGGAGCCCAGAATTCTCAACACAGCAGACTATAAGGGACCTGGGTCTATGGCTGGCTGTTGCTTGAAGTGATATGTATATTATGTTTTTTCTACTTATGCCATAACATCATCAGAAAAGCAACTTGTGGAAATTTACAGCACTAGCCAAAACTGTTGGGAAAAAGCTTTTATGGTAGCTAGAACTATTCTCACTCCCCATGAATATTTATAGTTGATAGTTAAGAGTTTATAACCTCCAATGCATTTAACTAAAAGAAAAATTACAGTGATAGAGAGTAATTACACAAAACTGCAGCGACATAACAAAACTCAGCTGCTTCAGCAATTATAAAATATAGTATTATCAAAACCAGCAGCGAACAAAAAAAAAAAAAAAAAGAAAAAGATTTTTTTGCCAGTGATTTGAATCAGAGATTAGCCATTACCCAGCTGCTGGTGTTCATTATTACCAATACACCTTGGGATATCCAGGCACCTTTTCTATACTTAAATCCTACACTACGGTGAAATATTCAGTGTCATATTTCAACATCAGATTAACACATGAACCATGAGGAGGCTGAAAATCTAATTTCTTCTCACCAGTAGCAACACTTTTCCAGAGGCTGGAGACAAACTTGATCCTAGGGCTGCTACCTGTTGCTTCCCCCAACTCCCTAATGGCAGCAGAGTTGTGTGACCAACACATTCCAGAGCACACCCCTGCTCCTCTTCTTGCACTGCAGCTGTGGTGGAGCATTCCACCCCATGGGAGACAAACTCCAGGGCTGAGCTGGCCACAGCTCCTCAGCCCTTTGGTGATACTAGGAGCCTCCTGGTCCTGGTGATGATTTCCAGCCATCTCAGCCACCTCTGCTACTGCATTTACAACTTAACTCCTGAATTGCTTTCTTTGTCCTGTTCCACCTGGTCTTGACCTCCTTACTCTTTTCCCCCAGTGCTTTCTTTCCTCTCACTTTGCTTTGTATTTCACTTAAAACCGCCTAATAAGACTTCATTTCCACCCTACCCTGCAATGGGATTAAATGCAGCATTTGCTGCTATTATCTGTACCTCCTGCTATGCTCCAGCCTTTCCTCACTCTCTGCTGTCTTGCTGAAAGGAGTGTGAGCTTTTTGGTAGATGCCCTCCTCTGCCAGTCTGAGCCTCCTGCCTCCATCCCATTTGCCTTCAGTTGTGGCTCAAGTCTCAACTTCACTTGCAATGTCAAATGAAAGAATAAAGGTGGTTTCACGAAGCAGCTTCTCAGGGATGCTAGAATCACATGGTCTTACATATCCTGTTCTACCTACCTGGGGGAAATCATTGCAGCAGCTCCCAGCCCTGGGCTTGTCTCCCAGCTGAGCATAGCCCCTGTTCTGCTCAGGGCCCAGGAAAGGCAAAAACAAGGCAGAGCACAAGCACAGCAGGCTCCCTCTTGACCACACAAGAGACCTATCAGACTTTGTGTTAATACAGTGCTGGAAGCCTCCCTGCCCCCTATCAGCTGCTGTGGGATAAGGGCTCCTTTCCAAGCCCCTTTTCCACTGCTCCCCCTCACAGCCTGAGCAGCTCAGACAGTTCAGTGCTTTCTGCATCTCTGGGCCCGTCTCCATATTTAATTACAGCTACAAAACTGCTGTAATTTAATTGCTCTAATTTACAGTGAACACTGCAGAAAAAACCCACAGCCTATAATTTTCTCATCTGCTGACTTTGCTTATGATTCTATATCATACAGATATCTGCGTTTGCATGAATCAGAAATCCCTGATTTTGGGGTGGGTTTTGCTTGCTGCATTAAATCTGAATTATTTAAGGAGATGGGAAAAAAGCCTAAATTATCTGCATTTTATATGAGACAATTTTTAAACTATCTACTGGAAAATCCTTCTCTGATTGTTTTACTGCTTCTGCATAAAATATGCTTCTACCTCACAGCTGCTGATATTGCTGCAAAGCATATATTCCATGGGAAACCTCAGTTTATCAAAGCTGTATTTTAGAGAGTGGTGGTTCTTTCCCCTCCTGTCGACTCTTTGTCATAGTGACTGCAAATATTTTTTCAGTTTTATTGTTGTGCTTTGGGGAAAGACTTGAACCTCACACTTCACATGGACATCTGAATAACTCCACACTTTTTAGCAAAGCACTTAGATGAAGAGAATTTCGTGAAAACACATAAAGGTTAAGTAAAACCCTTAAGCATATGTGTTTAAATGCTTTGCTAAAATAAACTCTGCAAACCACAATTTCTAACAATTCTGTTAAGAAAAAAGAATAAATATAAATGGAATCTTAAGAAATTTGCTTTTGAAAATATAAAAGACAAGTAAGCCCACAAGCAGAACGACAGTTGTATAGAAAACACGTTTGCCATTTGGTGAAATATGTAGATTGTACTCTGAAGAGCTCAGATCTTGACAGACTTCCAGTTTGGCTCCAACTGAAATAAAATTCTTGGAAAATGAGCACATTATAAAGGAGATACTTGAAGGAATATCCACTGGGGTAAGAAGTCCTGCCAATGACTGGGGAACTGCTATTTACAACCTGATTTGAATCCAGGCAAGAATCTATACCAATGTTTAGATACATTTTCACCATGTCCATTATTGTCCTAGTTAGCAGATAATGTTAGAAACACCTCTGTAGTCTTCCTCACCTGGGAAGAGAAGGTAGATTTTTGTGGGGAGCTTCCTAATGGCCTTGGCTACAGAGGGCTGTCTGTACAAGAGAAATGTGTCACACAGAGACCTGGTTAAGAAATGGCAATGTCATCAGTGTGATAATATTGGAAGAAACCTTATCCTGTGTGCACAGCCTGCCATGCAACATTACTCATTTGGAAAAAGGCTATTTTTAATCAAGGAAAGCACTTTAATCAAGGATAGAGTCAGTGATTCAAAAATTTCATGCAGGTGCATGTATTACTTGACTGAAAGCCTCTTCCCAAAAGGTCAGAGCTGCAGAGAGATGTGCATGTCCCACTCCAAGAGCAGAGATAACCTCGAGGTGCTTGTATCAGGCTGATGTATTCTGGCTCCTGCTGCAGTGAGTTTCAAAGTCAGAACTTAGTAATCTTCTTAACTTTAGACAAATATTTGCCGTACCTTGAGCACACTTAGTAAGATTCATGACATGCCAAGGAAAACATATGTGAGTTAAAGAGGTTGATTTGGTTTATTTGCTTTCTTTGTCTTTTTCTGACAGCACAAAGGGTATCAGCTGCAGGTCCCACAGCATTGGCACAGAGCCAGCTCACCATGCAGGGGAATGGGAGCATGCCCTCATCTCCAGCGGGGAGTTCCACCTCTCTCACCACATCTCTGGGATGTGCAGGAAGAGCCAACAGGGGTCGGAGTGTATTTCTTCTTCTCTGGGGAATTAGCTTACTCCTATTAAAAAAAAAAATCCTCACCCTCAGCAACACTTGCTGAAATTGAGATGAAAACATTCCATCAATGTGTTCTGGAGTAACTCATACTCTGAGTCACTGACTGTAGGAGGATTTCAAGGAGACTTCAGTGTCTGAAATGACACATGCTGCATATTTGAGGTGAACCATGGGGGTTCAGAGCCTGCTTTTGTGTGTGCTTCTCAGGGGACCCCTCACCCGCCAACAGAGCTTCCCAGGATGATCCTGTCTGATTTCCCTGCAGTGCTCAGGATCACAGCACTCCTGGAAAACGCTCCATCCCCAGGACAGCCTTTTCCCCTAGGCATCCCTCAAATACTTCTTTAGCTTTCAGCCTTGTGCATGCAAGGCTACTTCACCACTGAGATTGCCTCCCTGGGATTTAGGCAGCCAATATCCTCTAGTAAGTAGGTAGTAAAATAGGTTGAGGAATAAATTGCTCTCATTTAACATTCACTCAAAAAAATATGGCTGCATTTATTACGCAGCATATTGTTTTATATACTGTTTTGTTATAATAAGTCATGTTTAAAATGTCATGACATTTAAATCAACAGCAGTAAGAGGGAAATGCTGAAAAAGAGCAAGATGATCAAAAAGAATCTGAAAAATCCTGGTGAGACATTATGGGCCAAACACTCTCATTACAGTAAAAATAGTCACAAAAGAGCTTAAAACTCACCTGTGAGAAACCCAGTGTAGAGAAACCCCCCCTGCCCAGGTCTCTGTGTCTCTGTGGTGGCCCCAGGTCTGTGACAGCTGGGTGGTGGTGGCTGGCTGTGGCCAAGGGACTTGGGCACCTGCTGCCAAGTCCTGCTGGTGCTCTGCATCCCCTTGAAGGTTCATCCTTTCTCTGTGCTGCCCTTTGCCACCAAGCCACTGCAATGCCCTGGAAAGCTCTACTGCACACACACCCTTGGAAGTTGTTAATGCCATTTGGCTCAGTGAGGAGCTGGGCTTCAATGTCTGTGCTGTCATATAAATGAACTTTACAAATAATATAAAAGACTACTTTAATGTGGCTTCACAGCCTTTGAGGAGACACAGAGCCTACCACATCTACTACTGATGAGCCACATGCATAATGGCAGATTTTCACTAGAAGGACTTTTAATATTAAAAAGGAAAAGAGTGTGGATCAAAGGAGCTACTCTGCTCCTACAGATTCACTGCTCTTCTTTTCCGTCAGGTCTGGACCCATATGCCAGCATCCCTCAGTGCTGCCTCCATGCTCCCTCACCCCCCTACATGGGAAAAAACAACAACAATGACTGCAACAACAAAAGAGATGGCAATGCAATGAAACATTATACCTGAGCCCAATACCTGAGCCGTACCATGAATATATCACTGAGGCATGGGGTAGAAAAGACAACAAAATTACCTTTTCTACCATCTTAAGGGATATCTAACCTTGTAATTGCTATAGATACACCGAAGAAACATAAGAGAGAGACAAAGACTATTTAAAATAAGTTGTGTATATTTTTAAAAACTACTATCTCAATGTTCCCATTACAACCTGCCAATATGAATGACATTTACTTTTGCTCTGAGAAATGAAAAAACTCTAAAAGACAGACTGCATTAAGAACATACTGATATTCCACTGACCTAGTGGGATAAGAACCAAACAAGTTTTGTCAAGGGCAAATGCCCCAGAGTCTGTAAATTCATGTCTTAAAGTAGCGGCAGTAAAAGGAAAGAAAATCTTCAATGTCTAGAACAGTTTTTAAACCCAGTGGAGGCTCACACTTCTCAGTGATCCAGTGGCAGTGGATGGCACCAGACCCATATATGGGAGCAGAGTTGGAGATTTCAGATGGTCAATTACCTTTTACAGTTTTTCCAGCCCATTAATATTGCTGTAAAACTTATGCAGGAAGTTGTCCAATTAAGAGACATCACAGGAGGTTTTGCCCATATAATTCCTTTGTGTACAAACTTCACAAAGATATAGTTCCCATAGCAAATACGGTCCTAGATTCTGTTTGAAATGGATGGATGGATGGATGGATGGATGGATGGATGGATGGATGGATGGATGGACGGACGAGGTTTAAGAGGGAAAGTGAGGAAGAGTTTGGCATTGTTCAAGCAGACTCCTTCACCCCTCAGGTGAACCTCTGAACTCACACATGAAATCAAATGACAAAAAATAGTCACAGAAAAGGAGCTCAATCCAGGAGCCCTTATTTACTCAGTGAAACTCAGACTGGGAGTGGCTTTTCAGGAGGTGGAGGGGCACAGGCTGCCTTCACTTTGAGGAGGAGGAATCTTTTTGCTCCTCTTCCAAGCTGCAGTGTTGGCCTTCTGCTGAAATCCTTTTTCTGGGGAATAAGGCCACAGTTGTACCACATAATGCCCATGCAGAAAAATAAGGATAGCATAATAGCCATGGAATAGAATATTCTGAAATTAATTTAAGTGAAGGGACTGTGAATTTGGGGAGAATTAATTTTAGCTGGATAGATGTGGCAGCTAATTAAGGCTGATAGCTTCTACTAGTAGAAAGGTGTTTTTGATGAAAATATATTGAAAATATTATTAAACTGCCTAGGAAAAAAAAGTTGCTATTGCCCATGTTAAACCTCCCAGACATCCCATATTTCTATATAGAAATCATAAACTGATAGTATTTGCATAACAATTATTATTTAACATGTAGCTTCAGTATCATTGCTTTTGGACAGATTTAATATTAAAACCTTTGAGCACAGATATTTTAGAAATACTCATCTGAAAAGTCACAGGAACTTCTTTAGTTTGCAATATTTTTGCAAGTTCTGTTCTGGTGATGATACCCTGGCAGCAGATCACCACCTTCTCTTTGCATAATCCAGAGAACACGCTCCAGAGTGACGGAAAATCCCACACTGCTTGGAGGGGGGGACCACATGACCATGCAGAATGGAGGGTAGGAAAAGTACAAAGACAATCTCTAGCAACCCAAACACTCCTGATTTTCAGAGACAAAAAGTAATTTTGTATGCTTTCAGTTCAATCAGTTTGTTCATGCCTTAGGAAACAATGAGATCGACAGAAATGAAAGCAATTTCCAGCAGATATGAATAAAACACGTGACTCTGCTGAGAAGAACTTGTATGTTATTCCAGAAGCGCAGTCAAAGACTTGTGGATTAAATGCTGGGAGAACGGATCACGCATGGACTTGCTTCATCTGAATTTACCATACCAGGAATTTGAAGGTTTCTCATTCCTCCTTCAGGAGGGAGTTGATTGGGGAATCAGTTGTACAGTCACACACTTTGTGGAGAACTTGCAAAATAATTTTATTTATTTAGACACATTTTGAAGTTGCAATCAGAACTTCTTTCACAGGTCTGTTGCCACATTTCTCTCCTTTCTTTACGTCTTTTTTCTTTAAACTATTCTTCAAGCAGAAGTTGAAAAAAAAAATATCATGTTCTCAGTGTGTTTCAGGGTTTTCCTGTGCACATACTGCGTGGTACAAAGGCACACTAGCTCGCCCCATTCATCCTGACCCATAATCATTATTAAACTTAATTGCAGAAGACACTGTCTTCACAGCTTTATTTCTCATATGACATCTTGTGAATTGCTTTTAAGAAAAGCCATTTACACAACTTCTATATATATGTAAACTACTACTCTAATGTCACATTCTTGTTTGCACATACCCTTGTATTCATGTCAGCTAGTCCTAATGCAAAAGCAAGTGGCCCTTCATGTATTTCAGTTAGGAAACAGAAGCATGGATTTTCATAAAACAAAAGTTTGACTGATACTATGCAAAATCTGTTCCACTGAAAAACTGGCATCTTGCCCATCATCTTCCACAAAGTTCAGTATCTTTGTCGGTGCTCATCTACTTGACTTCTTAATTGTCTGTGTTCACTGGCTGTATCAAATGGAGTTTTCTTTTTGCTTTTGCTCACTGCATATTACATCTTTTAATCGGTACATATAATTACTTACCACAATCTGCCAGGCCAGATTTTCTAAGCATTAGCCTAATTAACTTAAGCTTGATAATTATGTTTCAGCTATCATAACAGTATGCGCAGAACTTGGAGATTATGCTGTTGGTTTAGCTGTTTCTGATAACACTTCTCCTATTCTTACTTCTTCCTTTTGTTTTTTCTCTTTCTGTACAGGGTGGGAGCATAAGCAGAAAGAGGGACTGTTTTTCCCTTTAAGTGACTCCAATGTTCTCCAAAAGCAAAAAGCTGGCTGTTTTAAATAAGAAGCCATCAAAAGTAAGTCAACACAAATGAGAATAGATCCATAATGCAAGGATTTCCTCTTTTTATAAGAATAAAAGATAAATATGTCACTGCAGAAAGAAACTTGAGCTTCTGATAGCGGAAATTGTAGAGGATTCTAGCATAAACCTACAGCATTTATGGGCCAATTAGGAAAGTACTCAGATTTTCCACAGGTCTCCAGCCTGAGCCATTCTAATTATCCGCCTGTTGGCGACAGCCTGTCGCCAGGGAGGCAATAAATAAGAGATAACATGCATGGGACCTGGCACACGCACCTCTCCAGCACAGAGAGATCATCCTTCACAAAGTGATGCAGCCCATCTGGGCAAATGAAATACGCAAGTCTGAGACCCCAGGTAAGAGTAAATAGATGCAGAGGACACTTACGCCACAGTCATAAATAAAGGAAAGAAAAAACAAAATCTGTAACAGGCTGTGGGTTTGTATTTGGCTTTCTGGTGTAAATCAGCATTTCTCTTCATTCCTGACAACTCACCTTGGTATTCTGCTTTTACTTGGAGAATATATCCTGCAGTATTTGATTTTTCTTACTCCTGGACGAGGGCATGGACACCGTGTCCCACCACACTGAACAGCCTCTGCCCAGTGGGACAGAGCCAGGAAGACCAGACCTCCTCTCCCTGCTTCCAGAGACCATGGATCTGTCTTGTTGACTGGAGTGCAACAAGTCCTGTTAGGTCCCAAAGACACCCAAACCACAGTTTGGGTACTTAGGCTGCAAATCCACTCATATCTATGCCAAGAGACTATTTGTTGGAATTTTGGATGCAGCAGTGCATAAGTGCTGTCAACCCCACACAGAACCACATCAAAGGCATTGCATTTACTCTGGAGTCATTGGTGAGGATTTAATCAGCTATGAAACACTGAAAGACTGCTCAGCTGCTCCTGTATTTTAACAGACTTCACGGATAGAGACAGGGACAGGCAGCTCTTGCTGAAGTTCCCCTCATTCAAGCCCTTATTTTCAGATGATTGAAGGGCTGTCACCCTTGACAGAAAATACTATCAGCAGTCAAGGAAGTAATCAGGGTGGCAAGTACATAAATAAGAATAGCATAAATCTGAATATTGGTAATTAGCATTTGATTCAATCAGATTAAAAGTGTTAGACCACTGTAGCAGCGATTCCTTATAGAAAACTATTTAACATTCAAATTATCTTTAATGAATTAACCTCAAAGTATGGCTGAGGTGCAACACCCTAAGAATCCCTTTGCTCATCTACAGTCCACTTGCAACTAATTTCACTTCACAGGCCTACCTCAATTAACATTTTTCTGTATTTCACACATCAGTAACTGCAGTACTGAAATATGCACTCCTTTCCCAAATTTAATAGCTGAGATACTTTCATTTTTTTATTCTACAAATGAAGGAAAATAATTTCCTGCTACTATCTCAAACCAATTAAAATTCTTTTAATATTGGCTTTACATTTCTTCAATACATATATGAACAAAAAAGTCCTACATTTTTCACATAATAATTACTTGGAATTGATCTGCTATGCAGCACTCCAAAGACAAAGGGATTTACAATCAGCAAGTTTTAAAGTTTAGCTTACATTTTCCATCTCTAGTGTTTTAAAAGAATGCTTTTTGGTTGAAGGTTTTGTGTTAGGAAAGGAAACTCAATCGGTACAACTAAATTATTTTAATTTAAAAAGAAAAAAAAATTGGAAAATGTACAGATTTATTGATAGGCCTGGAAGAACACACTGCCTTTCAGGCCACTGTGGAACTACAATTACACAAAAAACTATTGTAAAATAAAGAAAACTTTTGTATAGTAGACCCTGTCCATTGTGTGGAACCGGTAGAAGGACAGATCTCTAAGTGAGATCTCACAGTTATCAAATGCCTCTGAGATAGGGAAGCCACCGACCAGTCTCAATAGCAGGGCAACTGCTGGGCCTCATGGCTCTTTCCTTCTACTTTCCTTGTTTTTCCTGGTGTATTTTATAAAAAGACAGTGTCATTTAATATCATTCCCACTTTAATGGGGGAACATGGTGAGGAAGCTCTTGCTCTGCAGCACGGTTGTGGTAAAAGGAGCAGCATTTGTGAAGAGATTATAAATCTGACGTTATTTTCCTTTTCACTCCATGTTTGCAGCATTATTTTAAAATTAAGAAAAATGAACACACATGTAACATAACAGCATCCACGCAGCAATATGGCATAGCTGTTATTCCTCTTACAGGCATCCAATTTAATTTTATCATTAAATACCACACAGCACCAATTCCTATGTTCTATTCCGTACTGATTTTAACCTCAGTGTAGAGCTAAGCATTTTGTGCTGTGCACATCATCTAGAGCTCACTGTGAAGAAGAGCACTGCCAGCAGAGAGACGTGGGGATACAGAACACAGCTCCTTCTCATATCAGGGCTATTGGATTTTCTTTCTCCAGCTGAAGCACCCACATGATGCCACAGAGCATCACTGCCATTCCTTCTCTGAGCTGCTGAGCACTGCTATAATTAAGTTATGCAGATAGGACACAGGCATAATATAGCTTGCCCATATAGATACATAGAGTTTGTTTTGTATATTACTTTTTATAACAAATAGGGGCATGCATGGCCTATTTGGTTACATGAGCAAATCCGTGCCCTGAAAGATGATGTTCTCATTAAGAGAAGCTGCAAGCCCAAATCTTATTTAGAGTGCTGTTTACTTTGCTGGTAGAACAGCCAGCATACAGCAGAGCCTGTATCTTTCACTATGCCACTCAAAATGAGAGCACCCCATAATAAATTGTGAAAGCTTAAAAAAAAAAAAAAAAAAGCCAGTAAGAGGAGAACAGATATTAAAAATCAGTAACTGCTTAATTTAGCTAACATTATAAACTAACATTTTTAGATGGAGTAAGTTTTTTTATCACACCATTTCTCTCTGATACTTTATCTACTCTCAGAGAATACTGAATATTTTAACATTTTGCCCTTACCTGAATTTTTACCAGCCTTTGGTTTCTACCGCATACAACACTTTGGAAAGTCTAAATAGCAGTTAAAAATAAACTCTTTGCTAACATTCTATTTCTACTACTTCCATTTATAACCAACACCACACTGCATTTATGCATGAATCTGTTCTTATGTCAAAACCTGTTTCAAGGCTGATTTTACTCATACTCTTTGTCAAGTGTCTCTGGGCTCCTGGAGTGGCTCTGATCCCCTCAGCCAAAGGGGATCCTTCTCCCTCTGGGGAGAAATTCTTTACATGAAGTGGGCGCTTCTATCCCTGAGTAAGTGTCCAGGAGCAAACCTTTGTGTGATGCTGCATCTGAGCAAATGCAGCCTCCAGACTTCTTCCCACATTTTCTCTTGGTTTTGGTGCCCAGCCAGGGCTATCCTGCTTCCAGGAAAGCACTGGCAGGACTCTCAGCTGCCTTAGAGCCAGAGAGAGCCCACAGGGCAGCAATTCACTGCTTCCTATTGCAGTTTACTGGCCCTATCTGAGCTGATAATTTCGTATTTATTTCCTTAAATGTTTGCTGCAGATGGCAGTGCCCAGCAACTGGAGACATTTCAGGAGACAGCCTTGAGAACATTAGGAAAGCTATAAATTCTCTGTTAGGGATTATTTCAGTGGCACAGATCAAGTCAAGAGTTTTGATTCTTTCAACTCATCTCTGGGCTTCTGGAACATCTGTAAAAATTTGGATAAATCTACTATTGGAAAAAAAAATCCCAGTTCACACCTAAAAAGCCTCCTGAAAATTAACACTGAGAAGTATCTCATGTTCATTCTTTAATAAAGGGAGTGGAAAAGGCTGACAATGAGCTAAAGAAAGCAAAATAGTGTGTGCCAATTTGCTGTTCATGATGTGAAGACAGATCTTGTGCACAGATTTTGGCACCAGTAGGAAAAGGCTGTAATCTCCAACTCATCTAATAAGACCCTAGGCAGGAAGGACACTCTCTCTAGACAAATTTGTCAGTAAATCTGAAGCTGATTCACATCCCCATTCAGCAGGGCATTTAATTTCTCTTTCAATGCTTAAGAGCTGTTTGAACTCACTTAAGCTGATCACTTGCTTAAATGCTACAATGAGATTGCACTGAATACCAGTAGGCACATCTATCAAAAAAACCCTTCTGAGCCTAACAAGCATAGCTGGCTGTGTAACTCATTGTCCACATCTGAGGGTAAGGACTCCTGCTTTAATTAAAGTGATCAAGTGAAGATATCTGAATGTTCACAGAGAAAGAAATTAAGTCATCATGTGAGTCAGAAAATTGCATGTAGAGCTGGACTAACATTAGGGAAAAAATATGAGACATTAGATTAAATTCTTCATGAAAATGTTATTTGCTAGTTCAAACCCAAACTTTCTGACGAATTTTAGGAAAACAACATTTCCTTCATTCTTAATGTCTCTTCTCTTGCATCTTCAGAAGCTTCTCTCATTATCACACTTCACCACTGTCATGTTTCAGTTGTTTCTAATGAACATTTGATCTTCTTAATAAAAAATACAGGAAATATACATGGTGCTTAAGGGGTAAAAAGAGCCCCAGCAAGAAATGACCACATCCTGCAGTGTTTACTCACAAGCATTTCAACAGCATGCCCTTTCACCTGCAGTGATAATTGGGGTCTGCAGGTCTTCCATAATTGTTTCCCTCAGCACAGGGAAATGCGAGGTTTAACACAATGATCTGGAAAACTGTAACAATCACTGCTAATAAAAACAGCAAAGGAGGGAGGAGCCTGCATTCGTCCAAACAAGACAGCTTTGTATATAAACTCAGTATTGTTATTAACACAGGATAAATTAGTGGACCATAATTGGCCCTTCCACAATTACATTAATTTTATGGAAATTAAGGTGAACAATACTGACTCTCGTATTTCCATCTCACTTTGGAGCTTCAAAGAAGCAGTGTGAGAACAAAAGGAGTAAAGCAGGTTCCAGAGGAAGTGAGGAGAGTGCTCCTTTCTGCTCCAAATATTCAGTGTCAGTCACAACTTTACTGAGACCAGCATATTAGCCAGGACTAACTACTGCTCTTGAAGGAGATCCACCACCATCCTGACCATCCTTCCCTTCCTTTGTCTATTTTTCAATCCCCCATTATGGTTTTCTTTTTCTCTCACTTTCAGTTTCATCTGATGCCCAAGCAGATGCTGTGCAGCACCCAGCACAAGGTACCTAATCCAGCAACGATGAAAGGACAACCATGAGGGGGTCTGGGATTTCCAATGCAAGAAGCAAGAACTGAGAACCACCAATTCCCAGTCAAGTTATGGTGTCTATAGCATTGTTTCTTCTAAGAGACTGTTTCAAAAAGCATGTTTGAGTTAAACCCCATATTCCATTCAACACTGATGTCAGAATGACTTGTGGAGCTCAGTGCATCTGTCCGGGAGAAAAGGTGTGGATCATAACTGGCCCTTCCATAACTACATTCATTTTGTGAAAATTAAAAAGATCAAAATACATAAATTCCATTTCTATCTGCCACTGTAAAGCTGCCCTGCAAACTGAGATGAAAAATTCCTGCTGTTTCTGCATGCTTACAAAGTGCCCAATATCCATGGGTCTTTTCTCTGAGGACACATTTTTAGCATGGATTGAATGAAAGAAATGACACATTTGTGCATTGCCCCCAGCAAGCATTAGATCAGCCCTTGGCTGCTTTGGCAAGGAGTGAAATCATAACAGGGCTGAGAGAAAGCAAACAGAGCCCATCCTGCCAGGCAGCTGCCACTGCTCATGTTGGAGCCACTGCAAACGGGAGACAAGGGCAGGTCTTGCTGTTGGTTATTCTGCATTACCCAGGATAAGCCCTGGAGCCAGCATGGTGACTCTGGATTTGCAGAGCTGTAATGGGGCTCTGACCTAATGTCACAACAGGAGAGCCAGGCCCCATCGGCAGCAGAATTTGACCCAACCAGGGTCTGCTGCATCCAATGGAAAAACATCCATTGGCTTCCCTGGAAGCTCGTTCAGTGTTTCAGCACCAGTGGGGAAACAAAGCTCAAAAGGTCACGCAGAGAAAACATAAAGGGGAAATTGTTTCAAGGCACAAGGTGCTGCTTCAATTTTTTTGTTCAAGCTGGTCTATCAGTTTGATTTTCAGCAAAGCACTGTGCCTTACCACGCAGGCTCCCCTAACTAACTAGGCAGGAGCATGATCGGCTTTAAAGAAAATCATGGGTTTGACTGCAGACAACTCAATATTTCATTGCATCATGCCCTGTTCTCATACTATTTTTTATTGATCAGAATACCTCAGGCTATTAAGTTTATTAATTAAATGATAATTTTTTTTTCCTGGTGAGTATACAAGGAGATAAATGTCTTACAAATAAACTCAAGAGCTTGCAGGCTGAGTCATGTGGTGATTTAGAAGTCATTTATCTTTTTCTCTCCCCCTCAGCAAAAAGTAATCATTGTCACAATACTCTGCAAGTCTAATGTGGCTGTGAAATGTGCAACATAAAGAGGTATTTTTCATTTCCAGCACAATTATACCAAGCTTTTATGTTATACTAATTTGTAATTGCTATGCTAACAAGAGGATATGGATAACTGCTAATCCATTTAAACACAAACGACCATCCTGGCAAAGTAGGGAGGGATCTGACCCTATTGGCTGAACCCAACCTCTGTAGAGGCTGAATTTAGATTAAAATATCCCTGTTCTTCAAAAAACCCCCTGTTTGTATATGCCTGAATTTTCATTGCTATTTTGAGCCAGGCCTGAGGTTGTCAGGTGATGCTCTAAAGCTGAGACACAGTAGCTCCCTGAAGACTTTCCTGCAGTGCTATTTTTCCCTGGCTGAATCACTGCAGAGCACTTTGATGGGAAACAAGTGCCTTTTACCCCACCACCTGCCCCAGAGGAAGCAAAGAAGTTGATCAGGTGCCTGCTAAGCATGAAAATACCACCTTTCTTGGATCAAAGCCCTAAGCAAAATGTGGCTGCCCATTGACACTAAATACAAGGGTCAACTAAGAGCAGAAACTCAGAGAGCAATTAAAATTAATGATTTTTGCACTTTTTGTTCTAAAAATTGAAGCTGTCTATTTTAGAGTAGGTTAGGATATTCTTAGAAAGTGAGCTGTATTATACAACAAAGAAAAGGACACAGCAGAACAAAATAAATGGGAAAAAAACGGTAAACTCTTGAGTAGAAGTCAGACTCCAGATTGGATCTTTTTTCCCAGGCCTTTTTTCTCTGATATGGTTTTGCCCAAGTAAAGACAGACTGAAAGGTCTTCAAGATTTGGGCCATAAATTTGATTACAAAATACTAAATATTAGTTTCTTTTCTTTAGGATTTACTAATCTCTTAAACATCACAGCATTACTTCCCGTTGATGGTACCAATGGTTTTGGGCAGGCTGAACTAGTTTGGTGTTAGTTTTGAACGAGACATTGCAGATCAGCCTAACACAAGAAGAGCCACATTCTCCTATGTCTGCAGTGTTGCTCTAGCAGTCTGAAATGGTGCTTAGCAGAAAGAGGCAAAGGCAGCAAAGGGAATGTGCCGCCTGCTGTCCGCCTGGCCTCTGCCAAGGACGCTGGCTCTGGGGGGC
>VZRR01000824.1:0-135751 GCA_013398015.1 Oreocharis arfaki | reverse complement strand
ATATTTTTGGCAGTGACATTTCTAAAGAGGAAAATAGGGAAAGAAAGAAAAAAAAGATATTACTCAAATACCTCACTTGAGAGGACAATGGCAGGAATAAAAGCTGGGTGCAAGTATGGAATATTTGAGAGACATTTCTTCTGTTCTCCCCAGGCTGCTTTCAAGGAAACCACAAGTACTAATGCAAAGCCATAGATAAAATGAGGTAGAACATAAAATTATAAAAGACTTTTGAGAAGGACTAATGCAGTGACTGACTTGCAAGGCAGAAGGGCAAATTTACCTCCTCTTCTACCACTGAAGTACAGTGGTGGTGCACAAGGCTGCTTGTCTGTGACCAGATATTGTGGCTCCCTCATCTTTCCCGTGGCCCTCTTCAGCTGCCTGCCAGCATGTACGAACAGATGTGCCACCATCCTTGTCAAAAAGCTGAGGCAGGGGTGGCAAGTCTTGCTTGGTTGAATCAGAAAGTTTTATATTTTTCTGCCCAGCTAGCTTCAGTGGAGATGTAAAGCACAGTGCCTCAAGGTTTGCTTTAAAGGCACTATTCTTCTAGCCTTTCTTCAGGCAGAGAGATGGATTATGTGACTTTTCACAACCCTTAGTAACCCTCTTTTCTACACTTTTTTTCCACTGGTTTAATGCCTTAATAGTGTTTTCTTGCAAGCAGCTCCATTTCGTGGGTACTCAATCTCTTATGACATATACATTTACATTAGACTTCCATTTTTTCCTCAACTTGGTAGTGGGCAATTTTCAGACCTTCTCTGAAGTTAAATTTCTTTCTTCTAGCCCTCTGGAAACATCAGATTTCTGCAGAATTTAGCAAGAGTCAGAATAATGTTTTTTATGGGTCCAGAAAGATTTAGATTGACTTTTAGCTTCTTTTAGTTTTAACACAAGCATTTTTAATTGCCTTAGTCATGAGCAGAAATCCTTTAACTGTAAGTCGTATTGAGCATGCTTGGTAAGGATGTTGACTGAGCTTTCCCAGAGAGCTAATGAATTCCTCATTGTTACAATAGTTACAATTTATACTGAAAAAAAATTCTTAAGTCTATAGAATTTCACTTATTTTGGCCTTTCATTTCCTTCTGGCTTATATTTTAGGAAAAAAAAAAAAAAGAATTTACATACTTACAGGTGTTTCCCACTTCAGTTTAAAATACTGAACTGGGAAATACATCATACAGCACCATGTTTGCCTTAGAAAAAGGTATGAAGGATTCATGAAAAATTTTCTGGAACAACAACACTAGTAACAGATTTAATTCTCTGCCAGACCAGAGCACATTTAAACATGGTAATCTAGAACTGAGAGAACCATAGAACAATAATTACGTGTGGAATATTCCACTCTCATTTTGCATGCTGCTCTCATGTTCATCTGGTCTTTCTCCACAGCATCGCATGAAATCAGAAGATTTTATGAACCTTCAGATCAGCTATGCTCACAAACCTTCTATCCATGCTTGGAAGGGTGAGGACTATACTAAACATAATTTTAAGAATAGTTGAACGTAGTTACCAGTAAGACAAATTGTAGGAAAGCCACTTTACTGTACCTAGATCCATTTTGACCCCCATTTCCTTTATTTTTCTGATGTCTTTGCCTGGCTTTGCATTCTGAGCTGGGCCACAGTCTAGTCTGTGTTTGCAGTGCTGGAGCTGTCACTTGTTCCCGGGACTGAAGTGCTCAGCACCGCGTGCAGCAGCGCTGCTCAGTCTGGCCTGCAAGGGTTAATGACCAAGTTATTGTAAGAGCTGATGGCTCTCTGTAGCTGCTCATGCTCCATAAGGTAACTGTATTAACTCAAAAGACATTGATCACCACTTTTTATTCTGAATGCCTACTTTTTAATGCATAAAATGAGGGCAGCTCTTAAACTCTTTAAGAAAGGGGCCATTAAAACAAACATTAATTGTAAAAATTGACTAAAATGCGGGAACCCGAAGTAGTAAGTGAAGGCTCCACCACATGACACTGAGAGCCCTGGCATGAAAGTACTCCCAGGTGCTTTGCCCCTTGCTCAGAGCTGAGGGTCTGGGATGTCCCCTGAAAAGAGGAGAACTTCAGAGATGGGGCAGATGGCCAACACGCTTGGAAGCCTTTATTCGTTGAATGATGAGCTTTTGATGAGGGTTTTAACTGATAGTTTTGGGGCTATTTCTGCTAAGCCATTAAAATTCCAGTGAAAGCAAAGTTCAGTCCTTATAACCCTGTCTCGATAGCCCTTTTTGCTGTTTTACTCGTTAGCTATAGGTAATGCCCAGTTGCATCTGAGCTTGCTGTTGCTCTGGATTCAAGGAGTTTGTTCAAACAGAACTGCACTAAAATCCAATTTCTAAGCTTATGATTTTGTAATTAGCAGCCAAAAACCATACAGACTGGATCTCTCAAATACTGATCCATTTTCCTGGCTATTAAAAGATGTAGATATGCACAGGTAAGCTGCTTAGTGTGGATGACTCCAATGTATGTCAAGAACAGAATTTTAAACACTCAATAACAAGATGGTGAACATTAACAACACCTCTGTAAATCAGGAGACCAGAAATATGAATTACTTCAGACACACTAATGGGTACCACCTATTCTGTTAAATTTAGAATTATTACACTAGGTATGTCATCAGAATTGTATCTATATAAATACAGATTCTGAATTTTTAAAAAAACAAACTTGTTTTGAATGCAGCTCCATTGAAAAAAGACAAAACAAAAATCAGAGGCAGAGAGTGCACTCAGTCATTTACTTCACGATTTTTGATGCTTTGCAGAAGTTTCAAGCAGAAATAATTTTGGAGTTCAACCTCCCATTAGCCGGCAAGCAATTAGTAAAATGGTCTCAAATTCCTCCCGCATGCCACTTTATTCTAGGTACATTTAACTAATTAATCTAAACAAATAATCTAATTTTTTTCATGGTAAATAAACACATTGTATAAACAAAGGAACAGCAGCTGATAACTAATTAACTGATATGCCTAATTCATGGCATAACAGAGACCAAATGTATGTCATAATCAGGCTTCCAGAGTATTAGATATTACCAGCAACAATGCTTATGGCAGTTCTGCCCACAGACATTCTACACATAGGAGGGATCAAAAGTATAATGAGAGCAAGGAAAATGTTTCTGTGGAATGGAAGAACTCTGGCTCATGCCTCTGTCAATTTGCATGATGCTGAATTTAGCACAAAATACAAAACCTGAAATACAAACAGAAAAGATTTTCCTTCTGCAATATGTTCTCCTCAAGTTCATGGTCTTCAGATCCCGTCTGGAATTCCCAGCATTTTTTACCCACTCCCAGCTGTTATTTTATCATCTGTTATATAAAGAAAATATTTAATTATGGGCTGCTGTGGAAGATAACAGAGATATCCCTGCCTACAGCAGAGTAGTGAAAGAACTGATGATGCTTCTTTACAGTTTCATGCACGATTTTTCCCTGATCAAAATATAGGTTTTATGATTTCAGTAATTGATAGCCCAGTACTCAGAAACATCAGAGCCATCAGAGCTGAATAATCAAAATATTATTAGGGCTTTATAAGGCTGTCTACCACAACTAGTCATTAGAGGACGTCAGGTGTGTCTTCTATTTCCACGTATGTCTAAATTGCAATGGTTTAGTCCTTGAGCCCCAATTAACAAAAGCAGAGTTTGCCAAGTTACTAACTCAGTTTCAGTAATTATGAGGCCTGATATAAAGGTTTTGAAAAGTGAGAAAGAAGCTGATTTTCCTTAACCCAGTTTAGAAGGAATCAAAATCTCAGCAGTATACGAAGCCAGAACTACTCAAGCACCAAATCAGGTCTCCTCGTTCTGTTTGTCAGAGGAGAATACTGACCCTAAGTCATTCCTGTGGCCTGAGGGGGGACAGTGCTTCACAGGTTGCCCTCATATATATGGTTACAGAGATTCTAAACACAATGATTTCTGCCTTCTAAACTCTGGCAGAAATGACAAGCCTGAATTTATTTTTAACGTGTTTGTTAGGGTTATGTATAGATCAGACATTAAACTCCTTCTTTCCTTCGTTATACTACTCTCATATCCAATTTAGGTTTAAAATCATCTTCTCATCAGGGACAGTATTTTCAGGGAAACCTGAAGAGTTTCTAATTCTGCTTTAACCTGTTCAAAGACCTTGCAAGAATAGGTTAGCTTTCTAATAAAAATGGCTCTGGGTTTACCACCTCTGTTATGCCACTTGTGAAGTCACTGACATTAAAGAAACACCAAGGCGACTCTAGTGTAAAGAAATGTACTTCGGCCTCTGAGCAGCTACAACACCACCACAATGACAAGGTTGAAGTCTAGTGCTTACCTGAGTTTTTTAGCAGGTTAGAAGACACTAAAACTTGGGCAGCCAGCTTTACATTAGCCAGAAACAGTTCTCAAATAAAAATAATTTCCTGATGCCAAGAAGAGTGTTTATGATGGTGAGACCAGAAATATGCCAGCAGTGTATTTTACTATTTATGTATGCTTGAGCAAAAGATTTAAAACAGGTTTATAGCACTACATAATTTAAATAGCAATCCTTTGGATCAACTTAAGAAGCCAGAGCCATGAATAAACATAAAATAAATAATCACATATCCAGATATATCTTTACTCCTTTAAAGCAACCTATCCCATGTCTTCATTAGTACACAAACACTGGGCTGCTCGAAAGTCTGAGCAGGATTAGGGCTGGCAGTTATCCTTTAGGGACTGCACGAGGACAGGAGGATGTGAAACTGGTGGCAGCAGAATCATTCAGCTCATGCTTGCCGTCAGGGTATCAGGGTGAGACATAAGGCACATACATGTTTCAAGATGCCTAGGGGCAAGCTAAACATCTACATCAGGAATTATTTGCCTACAGACATACAAACAGAATTTTCAGCACTCATACAGCTTTTATTCTCTGGTCTTTCAGAGAGGTCCTGTGAAATTCTAAATGTTTGAACACTTCCTCATATTCAAACATTGTCACTTCATGTCTGTACAATTTTGTTGAATTTGCCCTCTAAATCATTCATTGTTTGTAGGGCACATGTTTAACACTGGAACATCCAACTCCTGTCCTGTCATTTCCATGGTACGGAGCTATTTGTACAACCACAATCTTTAGGTAGGCAGTTATTTTTAAGAAAATGAATTGCTGTATTTGTAGCCTCATGCACACGCTTTAAACGCAAGATTTTTGCAATATTTATGCTTGGCAGTAACAATTGTATACTTGTCCCATGAACTATTTTGTACCAGCTCTAACAGTCATTTGTGTCTCAAGTTTTCTGTCTTAATAACACAAATAAAGGAAAGGAAATGAATTAAAAACCAGTGCTAGTGTTCAAAGCAAGGTATGAGCACATACTGCAACGGCTGCACAAAAAGCGCTCCATGGTTAATATCTAAAATGCAAACGTTCTAAGAAACAAAACTTTCGCAAATTATGTACTGCTTCATCTTTAAAAAATTAATTGAGAGATAAAAGAAAAGTAATTTTTAAATTTTGTATTAAAAGATCCTCAAAATAACCCCTTCCCTTAGAATCAAGCCCTTCATTCATACGCATGTATGTGTACATATACACGGCAGATGAATTAACAGGAGCTTTGGTGTCTCAGCTGGGCCAGTTTACAGCAATCAGGAATGGCACCAGCCATACTTGAAGTTATGACAAGAAAGTCCAAAAATAATGGAAAGTTTAGTGTTGACACAGGAAGGAAGGAAAAAGGACCCTGCATTGGTTGCTGCTTTGTGTGCTGCAGGTTGTTCCGTATGTCACCTGGCTTTTCAGCAACAAGGAGCAATTTTTTACAAAGGTCACAGAACCTCCTAAAAATTGTCCTTAGTACAATGTACTTCAATTGGTGTGGGTTTGCTACTCTTATTTAAACTGGTTCTTTTGTTACTACCCTCTTTCTGCATAAAACATGGACTGCACTGGGATTAAATAGGGTGATTCCCTACCTCTCTCACCTCCTTCCCTTCACACCCTGTTCTAAAGATGCACAAAGATTAAAAAAACAAAAGTTATGGATATATATGTATATTTATTAATATATATAAATGTATATAGACATTAAAGTCAGCTGCCAGAGGGCTTATACGTTGACAGAACCTCATTACCCTGGGATATCACAAGGGCTGACCCTTAAGAACAGACTTTAACACTGTTCTTGTCAAATGTTTCCCACTGGAACTGTTTCTATAACTTTTAGCCTCTGACAGCCTTTAAGAAATCTTAAATCTATAGCTTTCCAGAAAACAAACCAGGCTACAACCTGACCTTACTAAGAGTAGTAATTAGGGAGTGAGAAAGCTGAGCTTACGGCAACAGAAATTTTTTCAGAAGAAACCCAGGAGAACAAACACTAGCAGCAAGAGTTAACCTTAGCAGTCCAGCACCTTTCCTTAAACTCTAAGAGAAAGACCACCCAATTTCTATTTTCAGTTACCAACAGATTTCAAGTAGAGATTACAGGATTGTTGCTTCCTGCTCCGTAGAAAGGACACTACTTTTCCATTCTTTATTCTCCCTTACAGCAGCGATTGACAAAACCGAAAAGATCACACAGGGCAACAAAAATAGTGGTTTTTCTTCCAGGCAGAGAATCGGAAAGGAGAGAGAGAGAGAGAGATACCTGTGCAGGACAGTTTATATGACTGAAACAGCTCAGCAATGTTGCCTCTCCGAGCTATATTGAGGCCAAGACCTTTCGAGCAGGGCCTGTATTCCTTGGGTCATTGACCAGCTTTACCTGCCACAGCTTATAAACTCTCTCTTGAGCCCCTCCTCTCCAATCAAGGCCTCAGACTCAGTAAAACCCTTTCCATCAAACCCTTTCCACTGTTTCTTTTCCCTCCCCTGCATTTGCCCAAAATTCCCCCTTACTCTACACAGCCCGTACAGAGTTGGTACATTACAGTATTTTTTCAACCCTTTTGAAGTAATGCATATGATATTGCTGACTTTAATCAAAATTACATGTACTGCTCAGTTACTCAATGAGGGCATGCTTCCTGCAGGTATTTTGGTGGTCAGTGAAACACTTGTTATGATTCAGCCCATTCTACCCTCAGGGTTTTACTCGCAGGACAGACATTATTTCACTCAGTACTGCTGTAGAACTCTATCAGATGAATCCTTTTATCTTTAAAAAAAAAAAAAAAAAGGACAGAATTAATATTTTGAGCTTAACACGTAATTTTTTTTTCCATGGCTGAAAGTTAAGGGAAGTCCTAGCGAACCTAGATGGATCATTAACTATAAAAAGTCATCACCAGGGTTCCATTTCAAACTGAAAGATCAAGTGGATAAAGTAATCCCCCAGGTGAAACTCTTCAATACAAATGAGGAGAAGCAGGATATTCTGCTGCTCAAACATCTGACAACTGTAACTTCCACCTATGCCTTGCTGAATTCTGGCAGCAGGCTGGATTGCTTGGTCTGTTATTGCTCGGCCAGCAGGATGACTTTGTTATGGCAGGAGATGTGGGACAGCTTCCTCAGATAAAGGCAGGTATCAGACCAAATTGGGAACTGGAGAAACAGGACTTGAATGAGCTTATGGCCTGCTTATCTATAGGCAGACAGTGCATCAAATAGGGATTGGAGTAATTTGTGCTCTAGGATATTTAGATTTTGATTCAGCACGTCACTGCCTCTTCAATCAATTGTGGTTTCTTACCCTGATGCACTGGGAAAATGAAGCCTTTTCTGTTTAATAATAAGGAGAAGTGTTCCTATTGCCATACAGAAATAGTAGAGATGAATTAAACATTACACCTTAAATGAAGTGTGTTCCAGACAAAGCATAACATACGACATTCACGCTTATCTGGTATGTCATGAATCAGCACCTGTAAATCCTTCTTTTGAAGATATTTACTTGTACTTTGTTTCTTTAAGTGAAATATGCTTTTAGATGCAATTTAATGGTTGAAGATTGTACATGCGTTTTCAGTATAAGCAAGCCAGAATTTCATTATTTAACTATGTCTTTTAATTATAGGATTACTCTTCAAAGCATTGTGAAGTACATTTACAAAGTCACAAGAGAGAACAAAGGCTTATAGAGGATAAAAACCTCACAGAGCATAATAGGTAGCGATGGTATAAGTGAGTGGTGATAATGAAAAGACACACATATGCTACAGCTGTATCTATACACCAAGATTACAAGGCATGTGAATGAAGGAACCTTGGTTCTTTTGTCCCTTTGCACCGGCAAAGCCTGCTGTGGCAGCTGTCTGTACAAGGCTACTCAAACATTTCACAACCAGCTGTTCCCTAAAACTGCATGCTCTGCATCAGCTGGGGTCATCCTCAGCAGGGAATCTGTGATGTATTACAAACCTTCTCGGGTTTCTTTTTTTCAATAGAATCAGAAGGCAGGAACTGATTTATTATGGTGTACACCACAATTATTTCAGATTATTAAGCTAAAAGCTCATCGTTTTCCTTCAGCTTTCAGTGAGCTGCCACAGATGGCACTCGGTCATCCTGAGCCCTCTGACTCCTCCAATGGAAGAAAGAACATACTACAAACTAATTCGAAAAACAGTTCAAAATGCTTTGGGCTTTGGTACAAAACTATGAGATGCTGGAATATTTGTTACAGTATCTGTTGCCATTTTGCATAAAAAAATAATATGGTTAAGACCACTGAATTTTTAGTTGACTGACTAAGAAAAAAACCAAGTCACTACTGGACTACCTAAATTTTGTCATTATCTACCTTGGAAGGAAACAAGACAGTTATCTCTCTATCAGAAAGATATCAGATCTCTTCCTTTGTCTGTCATACTGCAGGTGTTTGACCTCAGCACCTGTGATTACATTATGTAGGATTCTTTTTTCTGGTGTTTTTTCTTCATGAAAAAGCATAACAATCAGTCTCTTGACATGAAATCTAATATAATGATATCAGGAATGCTGAGCATAAGTTATTTGAGGATGTTAGTTAATTAGTCTCTGATGGAGTAATAGCTGTGCAAATAATTAGCATAAAATATAGGCAATGCTTTTCTAAAATACGTGGCTCATTGGCCATATATCCAGCTATGTGGTTCATGCAGGATATGCTTCTAGACACTAATATTTCCTTTATGTACAGAAGTCACTTCATTATTTTCGCTGTTAGGCATTAAAAAGTGGTGACTAATGCTCAGAAGCTCATGGCATTATTTAAAAAATTTAAACAATTTTCAAAACACAGAACAAAAAGATCCTTTGGTTCATTTTCTGTAAACTCTCACAGTGCTCTGAAGTTCAACTGCCATAGTTACATGTTTCATAAAACAACAGAAAACTTGGGGGAAAAAAATCAGTGCAGGAAGGTGAATGGTTCCAGATAATTTGGCTGAACACTGGGGAATTCAGAGAGGCAGCCAGGGCAGGCAGGAGAGGATATCTTGTGCTTAAAGCAATGCTGTCTTCTCACTTCATCTTAACACTGATGTAATATGGGCTACCAACATCCTCACTTCTCCCTGAGCACAGCAGAAGGCTCCTGGCTGGAGTCCTGACTCACCTCACAGCCTCCAAATGCCCCGAGGAAGAGCAGTGACCACCCAGCAGTGACAACTGCAGGAGCTGTGTGGTGCTACAGAGAGAAACTAAAATGTGCCTGATGTGTCCCCGCATCAGTGTTCCAGTAGCTCAAGTGAAAGGAGACACAAATGGATCAGAATGACATTTGTTAATAACCAACACAAACCAACCAACCTTCTGGGTAGGGAAACTAATTACGGAAAACAATTGTTTTTATCCATTTGGTGAAACCCAAACCCAACAGATCTGCTGTGACATTACTGTTATGCAGAATTTTCTGGATGAAAAAGTAATTATGCTGGCTGAAAGGCAGCCAGTGTCCGTACTGAGTTACATGCTGGAGACTGAACTGTCTGTGGAGACCTCTCATGGACTTCTCGTGTTCTGTGTCAAGTCCTGTCAGGGGGCATGCGAGTCAGCAGAGGCCAGAAAGGCCAAATTACTCACCTTTCTCGTAGTAATCCTCTTAACCATTTCTTAACACTCTGTCTGTTTAAACATAAAAATAACGTGTTCAGTTTTTAACTGGTTCTTTGTTTTCTGCATTCTCCTCCCAGTGTCACTTTGGAATGAGATAGCTGTTTGGAAGCTGTAGTCTCCAGAATCAAAGCATATCATTTTCCCTGTTCCTGAGCATTTCCAAAGCCACAAATTTGTGAGGTTATCACGACTTTCTAAACCTGTCTTTTACCCAAAATTATGGAGCAGAAAATCAAGTTGATGAAAACTTTAGCTATCTCTCCTCACAAATACAGGCTTTAGCCTCATATTTTCTCTAATTCTTTTTTATTATCAGATGAAATAAAAAACCAAAACACAAGTTTCTATGACTATGAGGACTCAGACAAATAACTGTGTTAATTATATAGTAAGTGGTAGTTTATAAAATTCTTAGCACAGTTCAAATAATACCAATCTAACAGAGAGCATTAGACGACCATAAAAGTAATATGAAAAAAACTTTTACAATTTACTTTCCATTACTTTCAATACCAAAACCCAAAATTTGTAACTCAAACTTTCTTAGATGCATCTGGATTACATGAGATTAAAGCAATTGTAGTATAAATTACTATAATTCAATTATCATAAATTGTTACATATCACAAAAATAGAATTTGACTTTGAGATAGGTAGGGAAAGAAATTATACTGCTGCTAAATTTTACGCATTATTCTAGCCATCTAGATAACAAAGATAGCATCTGTTACTTAGTGCATTGTATTTAATGAAAGCCATTAGTTAAACTAAAAACACATGAACTGAAAACTCATAAAACTGAAGGGAAGAATATCTAAATGCCATGGCGTCCAAAATTGCATATACACATGTACTAACAAACTCTGTCAAAGGACTGTGGATGACTTCACTCTGGAAAACCTGTGCTTGCTTTGATCTCTTCTCTTAATCATCCTTGATTTTTCACCAAGGACACTCTGTAAAGTTTCAAAGACAACCAAGGAATAAAAATATGCTGGTAGAAAGAACAGAGTAATAGTACAGTATGACATTTATCCAAAATCCCATCATTTTCTTGCTTCTATAGACAATTACCTAGAATTCTGTGGAAACTATTTCTCCCTTCATTTGGGTTCGGTGCAACTTTCATGAGGTGTAGACAGAAAACTAGAGTGGTGGTAAAAGTGAGAGAGGATCTGCTTTGACTCAGAAGGAATCTCTCACCTGCTGACCTAGAATCACCTCCGTCAGCTTCATCAGAACTCCTGAACAGCTCTAGAGGGAGACATTCGCAGCCTGACAGTGGTTTTGTGGCTTCCTCCTTATCTAATGTGCAATTTTTCTATAAAACTTGTCTTTATGGTGCTTCTGTAGTTTCTAACTGGTATGCAGAGATGATCATGGACAGAAGAAATATCAAGATAGCTTTCTGTATTTTGGAGCCAAGGATATTTAAAGCACTAGCTCCAGGTCACTGTGGAAAGAAAAGGAATAAATTAAATCCATAAAACAAATGTAAGTTATTAAATTGATACAAAAGTCATTTTTACAAGTCGTAACTATGGTTCATGCCAGTACTGGATAAAAGGTCAACTAAATATGGCAAACTTAAAATTTCTGCATATAGAGTATCCTAAACACCAGTTGCTGACAGTAATTTAAAACACCTATAATATTTTTTGTGTGTTTTTGTTTGACTTGCCCTTATTTTCTGCTGTTTCTTCATATACACTCTCTTGGGATGTTGCCCATATTTTTCTGTAATTTTCCCCCATCTGCCTTCTCATAGGCTTTTGAAGGATGCCATGCTCTCCTGGGATGCCTTTAATGCCTGGCCTTTAATATGAAACAAAAAAATCATGCATCTGCAACTTTTCCCCCTTTAAATCAAATTACCTCATAGTTTCCCCTTGAGGACCAAAAATACAGACAGGAATGCATACTAAATCAACACGAATTTCTGATGTGCTAGTTTATGAACTGGTTTTGTTTTGTTTTTCCCAAGAATATCTAGCTGCCCTTTGAATTCAAATGCATATTTAAATAATGTACGAAGTAACAACTACTTTATCAGATGAAGATTTTGACAACAAACTTCTCTACCACTCTTCTCACAATGCTCTTGGGTTTGCTGCAGTTTTTATATGCTTCTACAATGCAGCACGGTGATGGTCTGAAACCGCTTCTGTTAAGGTGCTGGGAGAACAGATTAACGTAGGTGTGAGCGAAACAGATCAATGCCATCAAAACACTCAGCAGACGAGTCTGCAGTGACGGAAGATGAGGAGGAAAGGGAAGTACAGTTGATCTGCTGGAATGAAGCATCCCCTGAACGTGGCCGGGCGGTAATTAAGCTCTTCGGAGTGTTTATACAGCATGCAAGATAAGGGCGGATTCCTGCTTTCGGGCCTTTCAGAGCACCGGCTGGATTTTCTCCGTGCCTCCATCCGGCAGGACCGGGGGAAAGCAGGCTGGGAGAGCAGCTGGAAGCACCGTGCTGGTCGCTCCGGAGAAGGAGGAGCGCGGGGCCGGGCGCTCCGCGGGCAGGGCAGCGGCTCCGCGGGCGGAGCGGAGCAGGCGGGGCTGTGGCCGCGAGGGGGAGCGGCAGCCCCGCGGTTCCGCAGCCCCGGCTCCTGCCATCCATCACCTTGGCCACCGCAACCACCTCCCGGAGCGGGAAGCTGCGTCCTGTTTGTTCCCGCAGGTGGCTGTTTTGGGAGGCTGGGCGATGCCGCTGCCCTGCGGGAGCGCTGCAGCCGCAGCGGTGCCAGGGCTGTTCCTGTCGGGAAGAGAGGCAGCAGCAACGGGGCTGGCGAGAGATGAATTGTCTATGTGCGACCTGCTTCCCCGCCGTGAGCGATTATATATATGTTATATATAATATCATTCCTGTTGGCAACTTAGACGCTGCCAGGTTTAGTAACAGAGTCAGAAAAAAAAATGGGATTTCTCCCTCAGCTTGTTAATACTTAGATTCTCGGCCGCAAATTACGCCGTGTTTTCTAACCTCAACAATACAGACTAAACCCATGAAACACCCACACTGCCGTCCTGCCCTCATCAATGTTGCCCCAAACACGGTTGTGCTGCTGCTGCAAAGAGATTTGTTCCAGATCTACTGGTGACAGTTCCGTGTCAGAGTTAAAGCACATGGCTGGGGACAGTGCAAAGCTTGTCTGCATTAGCACTCCTCCGTGCCTAGAGCATAGACCAGCCTCCAGCACCACTGCTTTCATGAAATGTACTGCTGGTACATTTCAAATAGATTTTCACACAGAATATTGTGGTCTCTCTGAAGGACTATTTTACATACGAGCCACTAATCTGAACGTGGCACACATTCTGTCATCCCCACTTCATTTCGGGAACCAAATTTCACTAGGTTCCCAAAATTACAATTACAAACCTTGCGCACTGAATTTTCCACTCAAGCAGTGCAGAGTCATGAAACTGTAACTAAAGATGATGCTCCTTATGGCAACAGAGTGCGAGGCTATCAGATGACTCACACTCTTTCCTTCTCTCATGCTGTCTTTATGTCATATTTAGTTGTTAATTAATTAGATGATAAGAATTAAAATGTCTTTCCTCTCTTAGCCATATTTCTACATGAATTTTAATTGTTATGCAGCACAGAGCTGCAAACTGTGCCTGACATACAGCTGAACAAGGGTTATGTTGTTACATTTAAGTCCTAATCCCTTTTCCGCTTACGTACAGACAGATGTGTTTAATCTATTTAAATTTGCCTTAATTGCTTGATTCCACAGGAAGCTGACTGTACTTTCTGCTTTAATTTGGGCGATTCCAAGAAATTAATATGCACTAAGCTGTTTCCCTAGATATTGCAGACTTCTGTTAGCAGTTACAGTGACTGAGCAGATACAAAGTACATTCCCTGGTGATGTAAAGGCACCCCATGGTGTTTGCAACTGCCTGTTTTTACCTTGATATCAAAAGACAGATGAGGCTCTGTCATGGTCTTAGGTTGCAAGCAGCCATCCTCTACTTCTCTGTGCCACTTGTTCCAGCTGATATCAATCCCTTCTCAAGTGTGGGATCCATGTCGAGTTGCCGGTACCTGATTTTCAGTCTGGACACCATGTGAGGAAAACTGGCTGCCCTTCCTTACACAGTTGCACTGAATAAAGTAATGACATTGTTACGTGTCACCTGGACACTATGCTCAGCAAAAGAACTGCATTCTGTGCTGAAAATGTATCTAATAAAAATAAGTGAAAGAGAATGCAAAATTGCCTACAAGATAGCCAGATGGGCAGCCTACTTAATGTTCTCATTCAATCTTGCATATGAAAGAATTTTTATTTATGTCCTCTTGTATTTCCTTTAAACCAGAACTTTAACAGTTATTTTTTGGCCCTATTGCATATTACAAATAATTCCCAAGATAATTATTTTTCCATTAAAGGATTAGTTTTTCACTCTGACTATACCCAGCTTAAAATTTAAACACTAAAGTCAGATATTGTTTCTGTTACCTAATTAAGTGTGAAATATTTTAAATGGACCACAAACGGAATAACATCCTTAAGTGTTTTCTGTAATCTTCTGGGATTCAAAGTTTTCATCACAAATACGTAAAGGCTACTAAAAAGCCCTCATAAAGTGCTCAAGACAAGCCAATGTGAACTGAGGTATCACTCCTGCCATATTTGCAAACAAATTTTCCTATATTTTTGTGTTTTATTTAAGTAATATTGCTCTGGGAACTGTAGCCAGTTTTGGAAATTGGCACAAGTTTGAAAGCTGAAGGCTGCTGAACACGTACAAAGTTCTGAGCGCATAGCTCAGGTCCTCTCACCTCATGGAATCAATTTTTTTTGTTCTCCACCGCCAGAGAACTGTCATGTTGAGAAAAACAGATGAGTAGCTACTATTATTTGCTTTTGCTGCCTTCTGCACTTGTATACAGTATCCTGCAACTCAGTACAAGTCTTTAGCTTGGAACACAGAGAAGACTTCCCAGACTGATAATCACGAGCTAAAACCTTACCTGCCAATGCAGGACACGGATGGACTACTGGGAAAAGGAACAGAACGCACGACTTCCCCCATCATCCATGGTCACTAGAAAAAAAAAGAACAGGTTTGGGTCTTTCAAAACAATTGATCATGTTTCCTGAACCTTTATTTACATTATTTTTATTGCCACAAGGATTTTCTCTTCCATTTTGACTGTCTCCCTCGTTCATGGAGTATTGTTTTCAGGAGGAAAATGTAGAATTGAGGAAAGAGTGAAAATGTAAGTTCTGTATAAAGCCCAGATTTGGTCCTATTTTCCTGATCTGTCAGACTGTCTCTCCTGCTTTGTCAGGCATCCATGTGAATGATCCTGGTCTCAGTGCCATGAAATAAATCTTTAACAATGTAACTTGATGGAAATATCCTAGTATGTACAAAGGTACCAATAAAGTCAGAATCTGACCTAGAGCTCATACTTTACCGGGTATTTGTATTTATCTCATTGCAGTTACAGACTCTTTTCCCCCCCCTTCCACACCAATTATCATTTTTTGGAATAGAAACTTCTTCAGTTTGAATGAATGTTTTTTTTTTTTTTAAACGAGAAAAATCCATTTGGCTGTCTTCCAGCTGTATAAAACTAAAACAAAATCTTTACTGACTTTAAATTGTTTTTATGTATGTATTTCCTTTCACAGGTGTCACAGAGATTGCTTTTATTTGTGAAATTTATCAGGCAAAGAATATATGCTTAAATTCAAACATTGTGACACAATTAAAAAAATTTGTATGTAAAAAACAGCTTTGCCTACATGCATTTAGATAAGAATATATTCCAAACTGCAGAAAAATAAGTACTATCTCAATAAATAAAAAAGAACAAAAACGTGTTTTCATTTTCTGATCTCTCAAACCCACCCCATTTTTGGGGATACACATGGGGATGGGGAAAAATTGTTGTTTTTTTCTCAGATGTCTTTTAAAGGATTGTTTCTAGTATTGGGTGGTTTTTGTCCATTTTATTTGGAATAGGATCAGGTCCAAATTGTATTTTGCTTCCTTAATGACTGATGTGTATAAATATTCATGAGTCAACACCTGGGGTTGGCTATTTTCTAAAATCTGTATGACTGTTATTGCAGTTTTATCTGTGGACTGTGGCATCTCATTTGAATTCATGAGACCTGTTACAAATTTTAAATATATATGAAGTGATATTGAAGTCTAATGAAGAACAAGAATCCCACCTGCTACCTGCAATTTAGTACTACCTGCATAAGAGGGAAATAGGAATCTAAGCAATGAAGATGGAAACTTGTCTGTTTATTAAAACTTCAAATTTGTTTTGATCATTCCATCTAATCTCTGTTGATAAAAATCATGTTCCAAAATGGCTTCTTTCCAGATTTCTGTAGAGATCTTGGAGTTTTAAGCCACTAAAAGTTTGGCAGAGCATCTAACTGCCATATTTTTCTTAAAAAAGAAAACTACTTAAATTCCCCGAGAGGAGTCTATTTTACAGGCAACTTTGCTCACATATCAGACTCTCTTGCATGTTCTCTTATTTCTGTGGACTGGAAGAAAAATTTAATTTAGGATTTTCCACTTAGTTTTTTGTCATGAGAATTGCAAACCAATTTACTTGCACGTTCATACCACCCATAAAGTTGCAAGATATTTGCCATGGCACCAAGCAATATATTTATTCTCACTTGCAAATACTTTTCAGAACTGTTTTTCCACCAAATTGCATCAAGAGTTATTTCTAGGCTCAGACAGAGAGGAAGATTCGTCTCTCCAAGGTGACCACAGAGAGGTTATGAGTATCAGGGCTTTAGAACATGGTGGTATCCTTGGTAGGATCCTGGCAACCCCTGCCTAGGGATAATAGGACATCATAATACACCTTCAGAGTGCATTATTAGGTGCTCTTTAAGATTAAATTTGTGGTGAAGGGAGGCAAGTTCACCACTGGTATCAGCAAGGCTGGTGCTTCAGAGTGTGGCATCCATTCTGAAAGAGAATAGGACAAAAAGCAGTATTTTCTTCTTGTGTATCTAACCCCAAATCGGTCTGAAATCTGCTATCAGCTCTCTGTATGAGAACAAGCTTGCTAATGGGCTGTGACTACATCAGTTCATAATCATCACCGTGTTCCCTGGAAAAGCATGAAAACACAGGGCTGAAGTCTGGTCCTTAGCTATTATTACTGTTCCCATACAAGCATTTTCCATGTTTTTCAAACCAAAGGATAAAGGAGAAAGTACTTGGAAGATTTCTTACTTTCCTTCTTTCTTCTTTCCTTCTCTGACAAAGGGAGGAAGGAAACAAGCAGAAATCTGTAACAAGATTACAGAGAAGTGCAGAAAAGCTGGGGTAGCAGGGAGTTAGATGGACAGACACAGATAACAGAAAGACAATTTTTTTTTAAAAATCCAGATTGAAAGCAGGATATCATAACGAGCCAAAAATCTTCTGTTTTCCCTAGGTACATCAAGTACTTTCACTAAAGACAATTACGAACTGCCAATACTGGCCCCTTCTGACAGCCTCCATCATGCACCATAATTAAAGAATTTCTGCCTCCCTATCACTGAAAAATGTGGAATCAGCTGCAGTGTTTCCCTTGGCAGACACATGTAAATTCTCCAGCGGTGCCACACACTGACTTCTACAACTGGCTTTCTCCCTGCAGCAACAGGAAGGATACACCTCTCCAGAGGTGGGAAGAAGAGGCAGCAGCAAAGCTGAGTTGCTACAGCTCCTGCCACTCGCACAGAAGAAAAATGCCTGCTCTGCTAATAGAAATCTGTGTGTTTTACAAATGGCACAACAGATGCTGTGCACTGATGAAAACAACAGAGACAGTGATGCTACAAAAACTCTTCAGGCAGAAACATGGTTGTCGTGTACTGAACACCTCTCACACACATTGCCACAGCAATGATTTTGGGAATGTTTGGCTGTGCCCTAAGCTAAGCTGTCTGAAGTATTCCTTGGGGTTTTCATTTCCAGATGGAGAAACAATAGCTCTGAGTTCATCATGTCATGTTCAGGATGACATCTTCCTCAGTGAGACACCCCCTGTCACCAAAAGGCAGTGCCAAGCATTGGGTATGAGCCTAGTACATGAGGTGGAAATGGAAACCACAGCCTTCTGCTACAGAGACAGCAGCCAAGAGTTGAGTCATCCCAAGACCTTCCCATAAATCCTTGTACACTGCTTTTTACATTAGAAAGCTGATGCTGATACAAATATGTGCTGCCAGGATGAGGTTTTTCAGGTGGCAGGATAGTAAGGAGAACAACCACAGGAATAAGCATCCAGGTAATTTTCTGGATTGTGAGCACCGTATATGCTCTTTGAGCATTCCTGGAAGATCATCACAAGTCTTAATTAAAACTGAATACAACATAATAATCAGAATTAGAAATAAAAATCAATACTTCCTAAAAGATAAATCAAGACCTTTCTTTGGCAAATAGGTTGCCAGAGACATGACTGGCCAAGAATTCATTCAGAGTTAATCTGTGCTAGACATGCTGTTTATCTGCATTATCTGATGCTACCTCTTCTTCCGATTCAAGGTCTGCCTCGTTTTTCAAGTCATGTCCTTTCATCTCCAAACACAATGGCAAAGTGATTGCCAGTGATTTTATGCTTTTCTGTGCCCAGGACAATGGGACTGTGCAGCTGCCTGAAAGAGCTAATGCATACCTTATGATGAGGAAGGAACAGCCAGAGCCACCAAGGAAAGGTGGGATTCTTTTCATTATTCTATAACATCTTCAGCAGCAAATAGCACTTTCAATGCTAGAGCTTTAAAGTGCTTGAGATTTTCTGAAAGTAGAAAAGCATGGCACGTATAGAAAAAAAAATTTCTCGGACATTTAATCCAGTTAAAACGTTCAAGGTTCATTCTGAATTATATTAGTCCACTGTGATTCAAAATGTTAAATGCTTCATCAAACACTATCAGACAGAATGATTCCAGTGGCCATCTGTGACGATGAAAGTGAGGTAATTGCACAGTGGGCTTCTACAACAGCCTATAATCTCCTGAATTCTTAAAGAGGGACCTGTTTGACACTTGCCTGGCCTTTTGCAGGCAGCCTCTGTGTCTGGGATGTTGCTGCCTTTCAGACTCATTAGAAACTATATGATAGCTCACTGTAATTGAAGTAAAGCCTTCTTACTGCAACAAGCTTCAAAAAGAAAAAAGGACAGTTATAGAAAAAGAAATGAACTCAGAGAAAAGGAAAATGGAAGCACTATTCCCAGAGAGCATTAAAGACTGAAGCACAAATCTGCAGTGCACCTACATCCACCATCTTTCCGAGAGATACGTGCTGCTCAATGATTTCTGAGTGACAGTTTTAATAAAAAAAATACGAACAACTTTGTATTCCTTGTCTTCCCTTTTGATTTCAAAAGCTGTAGAATGTAACAGGTGAAATACACTGTCATTAAAGCCAAAAGAAAACCCCCTGTTTATTTCAAAGTCAGCTTAATTTCACCTAGTGATTTCATATAAGACAGACATGATGTAGGCAAGTGTCTTACTATTAACTGCTCTTAGTCAAAACCCATTACCATTATTTTGCACAACTCTCCCAGTAGGAATTCTAGTCCATAGAAGTTTTGGCATCTTCACTGGGACAGTGAGCTTGATTTATTTATATCGGTGATGATCCAATCTAATCTTAATTAAAAGCGGTTAAAAATCAGTAAAAGATATAACAAGATGTGTCCTAAGTGTATTCTGCCAGATGAAGAGAAACGATCAGTGCCGTCAGAATAGAAATAAAACCCTGTTTGTTTGCTCAGGTTTTACTGCAGTGCACTTGCATTATTGATACTTTTTCATAGTTCTCCTGTTCTACCACCAACCTTTCATTTTCATGGCTGGAAAGCAGGCTACTTCTGCTCTGGGAGCAGCTCACATAGTTTGCTGATGACACTGAAGATCGTGCTCTGCCACACAGAGAGGCTGTGAGACTTCATTGACGTGGTCAGCACTCAGCCCTTGTAGAGGAATGGCCTGCACAGTCCTTTAACTGAAAATCTTGCAAAAGGCAGAAAAAAACTGAGTGAACCCTGCAAGAGCAGTGGGCCAGGCCAAGATCAGCACCCACAGACAATTGTTACACCTTCTGTGGGCACAGCCCACTGGTACAGCTCTGCTTTTGGCCACTGAGCTGTGGCACCTCACTGCTTCACACCTGAATGAAGGGAGCTGGCTACCAAATCATCGTCACTGCAGTACCAGTAGGAGAAACCCTAAAAGAAGTTTTAAACTACTATAGGAAAAATTTTTAAAAATGTGATTGTGGCACTCAGACATGTAGCTATAGGCTCTATTTATGATTTATGGTTTAGAGATTTATAGTGTGAAATTGTAGTGTTATGCAGTATGATTTGCAGTGTGAAACTGCTGTTCATACTGTCAAGTATGGAAAAAGCAGGTTTCTAGGTCTTTTTTTTTGTCCTTAACAATGAAGTTACATAAATGTAAACAGCATCTTCTAAAGTGAAACTAAAATTTTTCACTTTGAATATGGGAATATTTATTAGGAGATGAAAATACTTACTGTAGTTGATGAGCAATTCAGTTGTATTCTACTCCTAAAATACCAGCTAGAACCCCAGCTCTACTGGGATCAAATCCCACTAAGGAGAAAATAAAATAGGGAGAAAAGTGAATCAAAGAACATCCAGATTTTAAAAAAAAGTTAAAAAATAAAATAAATTGAGAGACTGAAGAGTGAGAAAAAAAGAAGAGGATGCAGATACAGCATTTTACTGGAAAATACAATGCTTTCTCAAGCAGAATTCTGTTAGAGCTGATGCAAAGTCTCCTTTGTTGTACAGGGGCTTTGCAGTGAGCCCTGTAAAAATGAGTTTTAACTAGTTAGTATTTTAGGATTCATCCTCCCCAGTACGTGGCTGGAAAATGTGACTTTAAAATGAACTTCCATTTGGCAAGGAGAAAAAAAAAAGAAAAAAAGAGAGAGAAGAGAAAGCGGGAGGGAGAATAATCACTACAGAAAATAAAGAGATTCAAGGGCTTCAGAGACATTTGCAAGTAATTCATGAAACCTCAGTTACCACGGTAGAAATTACATCTGAGCACAAGTGTCTCTAGAATGATTTCGAGAATTTCTAGGATCACAGTAAAACAGGTGTTCTTCCTTTCATAGAACAGGGAAATCTGAAGCTAAAATGTTCAGTTCCAATCACAGTTATCTCAGTGTTTGTGCCAAGACAAAAGGAAGACAGCTGAGACTCCAATATTTTTGGCTTCACAATACTGGTAAATTACTTGAAAGTGCACTGGCCTTTATGAGCGTCTGGACATGGTCAGCCACGATTCACGAAACAGGAAGTGACATTAAAAAAACTCTTACAATTAAAGAAATGCTTCCTGTGATCACTTTTGCACATGAACACAGACACTCCTGCTGTTATTACAGCACAACTGAGAGTCCCCAGATAGGTCTTTAATATCAATGACTATTAATGTCACCTGCAAATAATGCTGAAAGCCTATGGATTTTAAACCATAAATGACTATAAATCAAATATCTCATGTTCAAAGTAGGCATCATTCACTTCTCTTCCAATGAATTACCTGTTTGTCCTGCTCTTTCTTCTGCTACTGTGTAATTGTAGGTATAGGTTTATTCACACTTGCTGTAGTGCTATGTTTGAGGCAAACAGATCCAATAATGCTTGTTGAGAGTCTGGCCACGTGAGTGCACAATGACAGTGACATTTAGGATAGTGTATAGAGACTGCAAACACAGTGATGGATATTTTTTTCCTCATAAATCACAAAAGAAACGAAACTACGTGGAACTTTAGAGTATCTGGATGAAAGAGTAAATGATTCATGGGGAGACATCACATTTGCAAGATCATGCTGTGGACAAACCCACTTCCAGCGACGTTCACGGAAATGTTGTTCTTGGCTTGACCTTAATCTGCACAGTGTGTTCATCTTTCTGCTCAGCCTCACACCAGACATGCAGCCAAGACACACCAATTATCTCACACAACAGATGCTAAGATCAGATTGTCTACAGAATTCTGAGGCTCAGATCACAAATACTGTCACCTTAGCACGGCCCTGGATTTACAGATCCTGAAGCATTTGCGCAAACACATTCCAGTTTTTGATAACTTGGAGTTCATGAGGAGATGAGGCCTTAACGAGGAGGCAGCAAAGAGCAATTGCAGCTGGGGAAGAGGGGAGGGAGCCAGCCCATCCTGCCTCTACCAGCCCACCACACCCTGGCCACAGCTCCTTTGCCCAGCTTAGTGGATGCTAATTCCTCAAACATGGCTTCTTGTTTCTCATATTAGAGCTGCTCTCCATGGCTGGATAAGGAATGCAGTGCAACCACACAGTAATTTGGACCTTCCCACTTTGACTTTCTGAGCAGCTGCCTGCTTTCTGCTTAGTCATTCCACACCACCAGCTTTGGTCTGCTTTCATGGCCGGTTCCCAAGGCAGGTATAAAATGAAGAGCGAGGTTCACAGCTGTTGGCATCCTGTATCTCAAGATATCTGATGCCTTCCTCCCACAGGCTGACTTTCCATGCTTTAGCTGTGCCAAGTTCATTGAAGCTTCAGAGGCAGGCTAAAAAAAGTAGAGAAAATTCTCTTTATCCCAGGTATAATGTGTTTTGCAGGACATGAACAAATAGCCTCTGCCTCCCTAAGCAACTCACATAGTGGGTCTTTGTTTAGTCTTCTCTGATGGAAAGGTGCTCTGCACAAGCCCCCGCAAAGTAACTCTCGTTGGTCCAAGCCCCAGGCTGCAAGGTGGAGGAGGAGCTGCTGCTGCAGGTGAGGCTCAGCATCTGGCGGGCTGTGACAACAGCCAGGCCAGGGCCAAAAGCAGCAATGATCCTCTCTCTGCTTACTTCAGTCTCCCAGTCCCTAGTGGCAGCACAGAACTGAACAGAATTTTTTTTATCCACTGAAAAAGAAGAACACTGCACCTACCAATCCCTGTGTACTGCTTATGAAAATGAGAAAATGCAAGTAGAATCTATGTTCTACAAATAAAGCTCCATGAGAACTGTTTTCTTCCCCCTCCCTTCCAAAATCTGTTTTGAGCAATCAGCATTTGACATATGTTTTCAATTATTGTGTTGATCAGCTAACACACAGATCTGAAGGGGGAGAGGAATTGCAACAGTATAATAAATGGTTCACAGGAATGGATACACATCACAGTTTTTTAGCTCTCCTGTGAATTGAGTGAATTCCTGTAAGCTTTTATTTAACAAACAAGTAGCATGAGTGGAGTGAAAAACTATACAAGCCTTAAATGATTTAAACATACTTCTGAAATACTAAAGCTACTTCAAATACTTCCTTTTCCCAAAAGTTTCTCCTTAGTGAGCAGATTTCGATCAGGTGGATTACCTGGTTTAGCTGTGATTGTATTTCAAGCTGTTGTCATCGAGAGAAGAAGAAAATGCCCAGGATGACATTATTGCACAAAAGAAGTGCTGAGACTATAATGCCCTCTCTTTGTAATGGCCCATTAGTGCCGAAACATTACCCGCTTCTGATGGCAATCAGCCTGTACCTGCTAATTACTGGCACATATGGGTGTCATGTTCGCTTTTGCTACTTGATTTAGTCAGATATATACATAGGGCTATGGAGGGATTGATAGAGGAAAACAGCAAAGGAGTAAATAAGACAGTTTGTAAATATTACTTTTTTCTGTTACAGCTCATTGGCATCACACAATTCTTGTGTGTGTGTGAGATACATGTCAGAGGTGTCAAAACAGGAGAGGGACAAAATTAAAAATGAAGAATGGCTTAATGCATTAAAAAGGAGGGGGAAAAAAAAACCAGGAGTGAGAAATAGCTTTAGTTTCTCTGCATTATGTCAATAGTGCCAGTTTTCTTCTCTTCACAGGGTATCATTCACAGCTGTAAAAGTCTTTGGTGAATAGTCCTGTATTTATATCACAGAGAACCTGTAAGACACAGCATCCCTGCCTCAATTTCACACGTTTCCTGAATCATCAGCTGAAAAGAACAAAACATTAAAAAAAGTGTGAATCCTACCACAGTAAGAAAATATCACAGGGCCTCTAACACTACAATCATTACAGCTGCAACACTTACTGCTGTCTGTTTGCATTTGCTACAGAGAAGGACAGTAAAAAGGGAGTTTTATGTGGCTTAGATGCTGTTTAGATTTAGGCATGAAGGCTTTTCAGCTGTCATCTCTTTAGAAATGGCATGTCCTAAAGACTGACAAATTTCATTGGAACACAAGGCAGGCCAAGACTATTTATTCTTCCAAAGTGCCACGAGACCATGCTGACAGCAAAGCCATGCAGAAACCGTAATGTTAAATTCAGTTTACTGCAAATGCAGGAAATATTTTTGGATTTTATTATCTATACCTCTGAGGATTTGTACCAGAAACCTAGTGCTAGGAAAAGAGAAAAAACGTGCTGATATATCACAGCATTAGAATTGTGTTAGTTTATGAAATGTGTTTGGTAACCATGGGTACTAAACAATTTCATAAGGATTTCACATAATCTAGGAACTATAAATAGACTTGGAAACAAAGCAGGAGCTTAATGCAATATCCACAGGTTGGGAAGCAAAATATTCTTTGTGGCATAATTTATGTGCTCCAAAGAGCATTTTTAAGGCATTTATGGCAATACTGTAATTTCTCTTTTTGTGTATATCTTCTTTTCTAGCCTATCCTGCCCATCTCTTGTGACTTGAGCAAGCTGAGCGTGGGTGATAACGAACCAGGGAGTAATAATAAGCCCTCTCTCAACTTATTCAAATTTTAGAGGAAAGTGTGCAGAATAATGTGTATTAGCCAATGCTAAGGAAATTTAACTGGGTGAAAGACACACTAAATAGAGTAAATTATAAGTATTTGTTCCATGTTATAACTTTTTTTTTTTAGCTCTTTGCAGCCTTACCCAAAAAAAAACAAAGGCAGAAGAACTGAATTTCTCATGAAGACAAACAGACAAATATAGTAAGCAGTTTACAACCCAAATTCTGGATGACTCAGCATGGAGACAACTCAGTTAATCAATTAGTTAATCTCACGATCTAAAGCATTTTAAAACAAAGCTACCAACAAATTGGTTTCAGCATTGCAGCTCCTGAAGAGAGCTTGGAAATTCACAGTAATGCAGAGAACTTTGCTTCAGCAGAATAGGGGCTGCTATAATTATAACTTCTATTCATATTTTAGCATTCTCCTTTATCACCCTCACGTCTCCTTTCAGTGTCTGTGCTTTGAGAAGAAAAAGCACGTGTAGATTTTTGGGGAGATTTTTCAAGTGTGAACAGAAAAAAGTAAAGCAGTGTCTTGTTTCAGGGTTGCTCAGGCACCCCACAGTGAAAACATTTCGGCCTCACGAGCTGAATTTGTCGTCAGCTTTGTGAACACTTCTGATGAGCTGCTTACTCACATCTTTATTCAGCCTTCTTTCATTGCACTATAGCAAAGCTATACAGATATATATTTTCTGCAGATTATCTCCCATCCAATTACAGATGCCTCAGACTTTATTTCAATGTGTGCTTCAAGTCCAAACAAGCCAGCCCAATGGGGTCTGTGGCATAAAATTCATACACAGCCGAGAATCAAAGTACAAATGCACAGCGACTTCAACCACAAGCCACAGATCAAGTTCTCATAATTCATCATCTGTTAATGAAATCACTCTGGGCTCCAAGGCTGTGGCTAGGCTGGGTGAAATAGCTGGCAGCAACACTTGCAGTGAAGACAAAGGCTGGGAACATGCAGAGCCAAATCCAAGTAAATGCTCCAGCAGTTCTTCCCTGTCAAACTAATTTGTGTGTGCTCAGTTTTTAATGAGAAATTCTTGATGAATTTAACACAAATGGCTATTTTCTAAAGGCTAGCTAGCATGTGGATTTATACTTGTAAAGCTGGAGCTAATTATAGATTTTTTTCATGTTTTTTGGCTACCCTTAGCATTAAAGTGGAAAAATACGTACAACACAACATTAAGGCAAAGAAGTGTTTTTCTCATCCTAGCAAGAAGTTTCAGTTATTAGATTTCTTATTTTAAAATAAAAGTCACCAGCAATCTTTTCTAGCACTGGCTGGCCACCATCATCTGCGTAGCATTTTAATTATCTAAAGAGGAGTTTCGTTACTTAACTTGGTAGTATTTAAAAAGTTTATATTTTTGAGGCTTTACTTGGACTGTGCACACAGAGACAGGCCAGTGGATGCCCCAGGGGTTCCAAGATACACACTGGGGCTCTCCAACCTCGGCATCTCAGCAGCCAGCCCAGCTGGCAGGGCTGCAGATACTCTGCCAACCTGCCCCAAGAAATCCACTCCTGCTGGGCAAGCCTCTGCCAAGGGAGAGTGGGACTGTGCAAGGAGAGACACAGTGTGAAATCTGAGATACAGGAGAAGGCCAGGGGCACCACTTCCATCCCACTCCAGAGGTGACCAGGTCAGTTCCCAGCAGCCTCAGTGATTTCCCAGATGTGCCAGGGAATGCATTTTGGATCACTAGCCAGACATTACTTTTTCATGCATCAATATCTTTGTGATCATAAAAAGAACACTTCTGAGAACAGAGGTGCTTAAGCAAAACTTAACATTTCCTTATTTTATTCCAAAATTGTGCTTGGCTTTGTATTCATTAGCAAGCATCCTCATGGTCAAGCCTGTTTTTCAAGGTAATATTGCAGTATAGTTCCAGAACTGAAGTCCAGTGCATAGAGGGCTAAAAAGAATTTTTCATATTTTTTCTCTCCCTCCACCACCCTGATGCTGCCCAAAGGAATTCTCTGTAAAGGACAAGAGAAAGAGAAGACAATATTTTTTGGATTTTGCCACTGGCAGCCTCTTGGGTTTGACAGGCTATGCCACTGCTCCATGTCTCAGAACACCATTCCTTATACAGCAACAGAAGTGTAGATTTTAAGGCTGACTTCAAAATGTGAATTACTATGAAATCCAAACATTGCTTAAAAGGAAACACATAAATAGCACAGCTTCCAGTTTAGTATCATGAAAATCTTCATTTCACAGAGCTAACTGCAAAACAAACTGCAAAATGAAAGGAAAGAGATTCCTCTCTTAGTTCTTCCTTGGAAAGACTTTTGATCAGGTACATACAAGACAGTAATCTGTGTGGAAACTTAGAGTTCTCTATTAAAATTTGGCATTCTATTAAAATTCAAACTCAGAGTTTTCTCTTCCACATCATCATCCTTGCGGTCTGTTTTGACTTTTCCAAGAGACAAGCAAAAATTTCCCCCCTGCTGTACTGAAAACCTGTTGCAAGGATGAATAACTCAAAAGACTGAAGCTGCCTCCTGTTGCTGTGGTTACCAAAGTTTCCTACCCACTGAATCTGTATATCAGCTCTGTTCCAGACTGCATATTTCAGGCTTCTGTTACTGATAAATATTTCTTTTCTCTTCTATCTGCTGTAATGCAAACAACAAAGTATTGTTCTAAACAGTCTTTGACTTCCATCCTCTTGCCAGTGTCCCAGGTCGCACCCCCTTCTCTCCTGTTTTTCATTTCAGGTGTTTCTATTGATTCCAGCCTACTCCAGAATTCCAAAACCCTACAGAAAAAAGCATTTCTTGCAGTGGAAGGAAATGAATTACACCAAGCAGAGGACATGGAACATCCTCCACACATTCCCAAGGATGTATGCTGTGTACCCTACAGGAACAACATAGTCTGATATACTGAGCAGGTACACATTAATTGTGCAAAGCCTGTTTTGTAGGGCTAGTGCTTTAAAGAAGCACCAGACATTCTAAACACTAATAATTAACGCTGAAATGGGCACATTTTTCCTTCCTCCAAAAATTCCTCTTGGTGAGCAGTAACACCAGCAGCAGGACGGCACAGCTCCTGTGATCCATTTCAATAACAAAACTGGACATTGTTTTATAGAATTCAAATTGGCTACTTTAATCCAGAGAAAATGTGTGGTTGGATCAATGCACAAAGAAGTTATTGATGCAAAACCATATTGTAAGGTCATTCCTATGTTACATTTCTCCATAAATGATAGCAAAACCAGTAGAGCAAGGTTTTGATGCTATCAAATAGCATCCTTGTTATTGAATATGCTTTGCAGTTGCTCACTTTTGAAAAATGCACTGCCAGTCTCACTAGGAAACACACACCAACATTCATCTAATATAAAAGTGCAACAACTTGAAGACATAAAATGTTTGAACAGCAGTTCCGTGCCTGCATTCCCCCTTGTGTTTTTTTCACCATAGGGCATATACACTGCTTTCTTTGGCTCCTTTAAGATTAGCACAACAGTCCTTAAAAGTGAAGCTTTTTAAGTGAAGCTTTTTAAGTGAAGCAAACCCTTGAATCATGTCAGGGTTTAATCAAAAGTCATCTGACTTAATTTTAAAATATTGGGTTTTAATTTTTCCCTTTAAAGCAGTACTTTAAATTTAAGGTTTTAAACCCACAGGACTTTGTTTAAATATTTTGCATAAATTAATTCAAAGGGAAATTACTTGACCTTAGGTTTTTTAATTTGGCAGGCATGAAATAATTTGAACTGTCTTAATGCAAAACCTACGTAGATGAACTTCAGTACAATATACAGAGCTCAGAAAAATGCATTTCTGACTTTGGAACACAGATAAGCACCCCCAGCCACCCCCCAAAAAAACCCAAACCGAAACAAAATAACCCCCAAAGAAATCTCAATAATAGGAATACATTTTCACTACAAAATTAGAGGTCACTGAACACAGAAGCAAATCAAAGTATTGTGAAGACCTCTGTTTCCACCACAGCTGCTCCAATACAGAATGACCCCAGCTGATAAACTCCCAGGAAGCTTTCAGTTAGATCCTTCAGGGCTCACTACATATAAATTAATGAGGTTTGTATATTGTGATGCAAGATTGGCTTCTGTTTGCCTTCTGTTGACTGACAGTGCTGATTGTTTCCAGCAGCCATTGAGAAACAAGCACATCAGTGTTTTTAGGAACACATCATGGGACATCCTGGAGCTTCAGGGTCCCTGCCAGGACATCAAACCAACCATTCTCAAGCAGAAAGGAATGAGAAGCCCCTTCAGTGGCAAGGCTGCTGCCCACTGACAATCAGGTCTTTTTATTGCATTGGAGTGCAGGCCCCTCAAACCACGGGGGCTTTTGAAAAGCCTGGCCTGGTGAGCTCCTGTGAGCCTGTCCTTTCACATCATGTGCTGTCAGATTTTTTATAGAAAGCTGAAACAGAATTGTCATTTCCCTCGAATAACTTATACTCTGAACTGCAAAACCAAGGTGATGGGCGATGGACACAAGCAGTGGCCCCAGGCAGCACAAGCAGCTGAGTGGGACAGTTACAGAGAACTGCTGACTAGAAATGGTGCAAACACAAAAGGGTGTTGAAGGATTTCTAAACTGCAAAGGCAATGAAGCACAAGATGAAGGGTGATCTGATTTGCAAAATCATGCTGCAGTCATTATGCTACAAGATAAGTCCATGGGATGCTCATCCCACCTGCCTCCCAGCCCTCTGGAATTTGTAAACATCTATAAATTTTTAAAAATATGTAAAAGATTTAGCAAGGGTCAGTAGTTATACAAAGAACAGGACAGCTTTCCCAAATTTCTCAATAAAGTCTCGATTAGATGTCTACTGTATTCAAAGAATAACTGTCTAATGAAAACTAACAGTTTTTTATGTCATGTCATTTCCACTGCCACTTTGTGTTATTTCACTGTTGATAAACAAATGCATTTAAGGTGACTGATTAGCAGACTGGTTTTTAACTTCTGTTTCAAAGAAAAATATGCAATTTTAATTCCATTTGTTTTTGCAGTGCCTTTTTAGCTCAGCTCTGACAGAAAGGAAATCAGACATTTGGATAAATGAGCTAGGTTGATTGAATATTGATAAGCCAATTTTTAATTTATCAAGGTTATCTAGAGGAGCTAACCTGACGCTGCATACTAACAAGAAATATCAACACACTAAGCGGTGTGTACAGTGAAATATTTCTTTGGGGAAAGAGCTCTGGAAGGACTGGGGTTATTAAAATTAGAACCATACAATGGGGATAGGAAGGGACTTCCTAGGGGGAAATTAAAAGCAGGTGACAAGTGTGACAAAGAGACTGAGATGAATGGGTGGCAAATTTTGTATTTTGCACTGACTGCAACACAAAAACCACAACAAATAAGTCTAAATGAGAGAGACAGAACTACCTTTGTGAGAAGTAGAGGTAAAATGGCACAAATAATGCTAATGTTTCACTTCTTCAAAACTTCACAGCAAGCCAGGTAATTGTTACAGACCTTACAATACACACTCCACTTTGTTAAAAACCTGCAAGGCTCAGCAGCCCCCTACAAAAGACAATGTCCAAACAGCTGAGGAGAAGAAAGTGAGCATTATTTTTCAGTCTTGGGATTCAAAAAAGAGCAAAGTGTACTGCAGCAAGAATAACGTCAGAGGAATATAAAAGATTTTTGGAAAAGTACACTAATTCCTCTCTTGACTCACAGAAAAAACTTAATAAAATTACATTTTATTGCAGCACTGGACCAATAGCAGATGTTTGCAGTTGTTCATGGGAGATAAATAATTAGATTCCTTCATTTCATAGATTTATCAATAAATTAAAAGCAATGTGAGACTCAAATGAACATCAGTATGGTCAGGAAATATTAAAAATAAAGCTTTTTACAGGACTTCTTCCTCTCGTGAAGCTGAAAGTACTGAAGCTTTACTTAAGAGCTTTGTGTTTTACTTCTGCTCGCTCCCTGTGTGAGCAGCAAGCAGTGGAACTGTGGCACCTGGCCCTGACCCTGCCTGGCCCCGACCCTGCCTGGCCCCAGCCAGGACAGCCACAGCTAAGGGTGTCCCCACCCTGACTGCTGGGAGCACCTAGCAGGAGCTCTCTACCCCAGCTGCATGAAGATCTGATTTCACAGATGACTTCCCTTACTGCTGTCCCACATAAAAGTGTGTCTGATGTAAATTTCCTTTGTCAATACTCATTTTTACATCTTTTTCCAGCCCTGCAAAGGCCTTCCTTTCTACAGTCTTTCATCTGTACCCATGAAAGCATGTCTATGGACATAGACAGCATCCTCCAGACTTGGTCTTTACAATTTACTCCTTTCAAAAATTCCTTAATGAGTTTCACTAAAATTCTCTCGGTTTCATAGTTTGCAGCAGATTAATGCAGTAGCTGCTTTACACTTCTGAGACAGGTGCAAAAAAACGTTCTAAATTTTTCCCCCACATGGGAACATCATTGGGTAGACTCAAAAGAATCTATGGATCTCCCAATTCCAGTAATGTGCTGTTCATGTTTTCACTATTCCACGTGCTCCTGTCAGAGCTACTCCACAAAGCACCAAACCGAATGTTCATAATCAAATTCTCACATTTCAGCAAATAATTATCAAACAGGTTATTAATGTAGAGGGTCTAAAGCTACAAGTTTGAGACAGATTTTAACTTGTTGCGCTCCATGCATTATAAATATACCCATCAAAGTCATGATAAAGGAAAAAGACACTATTATACTTAAATAATGTTATATACTTAAATAAAGTCTTAAAACTCCATAAAAATGTTTTAAAACTATTCTAGGTTCTGAAAACTATTTTATATTGGCATAATCTTTTTGGTGCTTGCATAGGATATATGTTTTTAAATTTTCAGCTGAGAGACTTCACTCTTGTAAGTCTACATTGTCTCATCCCTTTCAGAGAGGATGCAATGAGCATAACGAAGCTGGAACTGACAGAGGCATAATCTGCGTTTGATCTCTTCTGAATGACCCATAGTACTGCTGTGGTTCAATTCCTCTTATCTCTTAGACCATATTAATTGGAAATAGAAATCTGAAATATTAAATTGATAACGCGCAGCTTTTAATTTCCTTCAGACATTATCACACTGCATCAATGTGCACGGCTCTGAGGATCTGAGAATCTCTGTGTGAATTAATGATGCATCTCCATATCTGCATGATAAAGATGGACGGCTGTGACAAGGTTTACATCTGATACTACTAGAGCCTCTCCAATGATAATCATTAACAAGCCCATTAATGAGAGCATATTTCCCTGAGGGCCTATGGCCATTCGACATTGTAATATAAATCTATACTCTCCAGAAACTCGATTAGAAAGCAATGAAGTAAGTCCCTGAACTATATAAAGGTTATCAGCCACATTATCTCACTGAGCAAAAGAGATGAGGGAGGCTTCCTTCAGTACTGGCAGTATAGAAGATTAAAATGTACAATGGTGTTTTCTCTTAACAAATAACTGTATTACAAATACATTGGCTGAAAGCCACATCCCAGTGGCTTCAAGCAACTCATACTCTTACCCTTAACTTTCAGAAGATTGTAGTCAACTGGAATAACAGAGTTCAGAAACTCATCATACCGATTAATATAATCATCTAATAATAATGTTAAAGCCCAAATCCTGTTGGCTTGAAGTCTGTGTCGTACCTTACATGGATGTGATTGAAATAAGAGCCACTGCAATATGCAATTCCTTATTCACCAGCAGACAAAACTATAGTTCAAGAAACAGAAGAACTGCTTTCATTTCAAAATTACTCTGTTATAAAATATACTCATCAATCTATTTTCTGTGAAACTCATTTCACCTCAGGCCTCACATTGATAATCACTCACTATACAAAAGGCATCTGAGGTGGCAGCTTCCGAGCAGCAAATATTGCAGACAAAAATAGACAGTTGTTCCCAAGTCCTAATTCTTATGACTAGAATGAAGTGAGAGGGCATCACTGCTTCAATCTCTCCCTGTACTAATCTGGAAGTAAGCAGAATTTTAGACTCCTGCACTGGGTACTTGGTATCTTTTATCTGTGTTAAATCGAAAGTTTGCTGGAATCAACAAAATAGGAATTCTTACTGTAATTGTGCTTTTGGGGAGGAATATTTTGTTTCTCACACTGCCAAAAACCCCTACTAAGCTATTCATTATTATTATTTTTATTTAAAGGTTCTTCATGAAGGCAAAATTTCCCAGAATGTCAGCATTATGTAAAGCAAAATAAATTATCCCCAAAATAAAAAGGAGAATTATGGATTAGTGTGTGGAAGCCACAGGTAGACATTGCTGAGAAACATCCCTATAGACTTCAAGTTCACTACTAAACTGGCCTCATTTTACCATAAATCTGCCCTGGCCATGATGGATTTTGGTTTTGCAGAAAAGCATACATTTACCTGTAAGCATTACAGAAGCTGAAAGACAACAGTCTACAAATCCCTTGCTTATGTTGCAGTGCAAATATGAACGCTTACCTCAGGAGCTACCACTGATCATTCAATATTTTCAGGATTATGTCTTTTTCTGCCCCAGCAATAAAAATCTATTGATATGTAGAAGCTATTTATGTTGTTCACTTTATGTGCCATGAGAAGATCTGTCAGGAGACTGTAAGCACAGGTATTGAATACTAACACCTCTTCATATTTGTAGCATACTCATAACAAGCTCTGTGCTCTCTTAGCAGATTGAGATGAGAAACAAAATAATGTAAGATTCTTTGATTTTTTTCTACATAGCCTCTGTTAGAAACAGAAGAGTGAACTGGGTGAACCTTCAGTTCAACCCCCTATAGGAATTTCTGTCTATAAACATTATCTAATTCAGAAGAGCTTTAAACCACTTCTGTTTCCTCTTAAGTCTCTCTCAGATGACCTGTGAGATTACACACAATACCTGTGTCTGTACTTAGCTTCCTTAGCCACGTTAAAATTTCAAGACTTCTTAGAGGGGAAAACATACTTTGAAAATTCACTCATTAAATACTGGTCTAAGCTGGAAAACCCCTCATTTTGTAAACAGTCATGTTAATAGTATCTTAACTTCTGAGCTATTATTACTTTTTTAGAATTTAACATGTATGAACAGAACTTGAAATTTCACTTAATATGTTATAATTTACTCAGTGATCATCAGGGTCACTTCTAAGCAACTGCTCGTGAAATACTATATACAGAACTGTAAAGCAAGTTATACAGAACTGTAAAGCAAGTTCTGTGTTATAAAATACAATGAAGCATTTTAAAATCCAAATCTCTTCCCTCCCTCCAAGGGAACAAATTATTTTTTCCTGGAAACCAGCATGCTGCTAGATTCAGACTCTGTTTGCCAAATCTGAGCCTGAGTGAATGTTTCACAGTGAAGACATAATACTTTGGAAAGAGAAAACACACATAACGAACCTGACAAGAACGGCAGTGCACACAGGGCTCAGCCATGGGAACAAGCACTGTGCCAAAATTAATCACATCCAGAAGAGTACAACTCCTTCATGTTCATCTTCAGTGCTTGCCAATGGTGCTGACAACTTTTAACATGAAGCAGTATATTAAGAGATTTTCTGAAAACCTGCAAAAAGATTAAAGGAGGGTGATAAATCTCCTCCGACTCAGCTCAAGCAATAAATGGCAACAGATTTTCTGGAACACGCTGAAAACCCTGTATCAGCAGACAAAGGTACTCGATCCATATTTGTGATAATTCACAGAATGCCTGAATTTCAAGCTCTCAGTGAAATGTGTATTTCCCAGGATATTCAACCACCTGCAGATTTATAACAATTCAGGCTCATCCTTTGTTACATCGGCTGAGCAAAATGTTGGGCAGAGCCCTACACCAACACTTCTGCAAACCCAGCTGAATTCAGAGTCTTAGCAGAAGCATTTTAAAAACCCAGCAAAAACAACCCAGAAAAAAACCCCAACTTACTCCATTTTCACTATGCAGAGCATAAAATTTTTTCTGATATGCTGAATGCTATTTCCTTCTCTTGGCAAATCAACCTTTTCTTTGTTCAGTGGCTCACAGGAGCCTCTGCAAACTGCCCAAAGCAAGTTTTTCCTATGTATAAACATCAGTTTGGGATCTTCAAATCTAAAAAGATTTATTAAATCATCATTTGCAAGATCTCCAGCATTTTACATACACAAAGGATCACTGCCTTCCAGGTCTGTTTCAAGAAGGACATTAACTGTTGTCTGTTTTCAGGATCCATTACAGTCTGCTCAGGAGTCTTCTAACGCATGACTTGTACTACTGAACCTTCTCCTTGAGACTTGGCATCTTCTTAACAAGGCCATCATTGGCAGGAACTTGGCTTTCATGGTAATAAAATAACACAGAGGTTTCTAATTGCCTCTGGGCAGTTAACCTTCATTGACTTGTTCCATGACCCCATCAGGTCAGTGTTTCTGGAAGTCACTCATCACAGGCAATCTCTCCAAATAATCTGACTCGGCAGGACAGGGAAGAAGCCCATTTGAGTGACTTAGCAATAATAATGAGAAATATAAAAAGTGATGAAATGAAAAAGAAGAAAGAAAACAACATATACTTATGTAAAGGTTTGAAAGGAGGAAAATAGCAGAGAACAGAGAAAGTTAAAGTGGAAAGGCAACAGCAGGTAGAAAGCAGCAGAATGGGAAGAAAGCTCAGGGGCAAATGTAGGAATAGCTGTTCCTCTTGCTTCTCCATAAGCAGAACAGTAGTATGCCGAGTATCTAAAATTAGATATATACACAAGCAAGTACTATACAATATCCCATTCTCTAGTCTTCAGGGTCACTTCAGCAGTCAGGATCAGGCTTTTCCAGACTCAAACTGGAGAGAAGACTAGTTTCCGTAGACAATTGTGCCCTTAAGTGTGTAGATTTTACCAGAAAAGAAAAAAAACCCAAACACTTCAATGCAATTCTCTAGATTGGCCTTTCTGGAGCATCACACACACTTTGTGCAAATCACTTGGCAGTCTATTTTGGCTAGAGAAGTTAGCTGGCTTTGGCAGCTCACAGGCTCAAAAAAGCTTTCAGTAACTTCTGTTAACTTCTCTGTATGTGGTTATAAAAGAACCTTTTCTCCTCCTCTAAAGCCCCAGCAGTATGGGGGGCACACAGAGCTTCAGACAGGATTGTATTTATTGAGGCTGTTGCAACAAATACTACTTTTACAGTCTCAAATGTCATCTTAAAATCTAAACACCTGCAAGTCTCTGATATGGTTACATCAATTGCAATTCGTTCAGACAATGATAAACTGTCAAATCTGTTGGGTTTTGTGCTGTTTTCCCCTTATCTTTTGCTTTTTTAGAATCTGTGACAGCTTTATGGGAATGCATTATTCCTTGGGAAATGTAAGATCTGCACAAACTTTTCAGTGAAAGACAGTATTCACGAGTTCCATGAGCAGTAAAAAAGAGCTGTAAAGGGGCTGAGCAATTTTCTTCCCGGTTTCAATGTAAATAAGAGGTAACAGGAGACGTGCAGAACTCTCTGCAGATCTCCACATTGTTTCGCTTCTGGCACACACTTGCTGCTTTGTACTGGGGAAATGAAAGTTGCATCACCTCGAGTGCCTGATGGAATCACGAGGCAAGAGTGATTTTATCTTTTGTGCTGGGGCTTATTGTGATATCTTCCAACTCAATGGTGGTCTGAAGCCACAGCTGCTGATAACCTCCTGGCCACCACGGACTACACATGAGCTTTTAAATCTCGGGGTTGCAGCTGTGTTTAAGGAAGTATTCCAGTTAAAATATCTGTCTTCACGATTCATTTCCACAGTAATTTGCCAGGGAATTTCAGATACTAATGAGTGTGCACCTTTCCAAGTCTTACAAAGAGAGATGTCAGACAGCAGAAACCCTTCTTCCAGATCATGAGCTATGAAAACTTGTAACAACCGTGAATTCTGACCCCAGACCTAAGCTGAAGTTTACTTTTGTCTGAAATTCAACCTTCATGAAACTCTGGAACTAAATGAAGTACAAAGCCTGTGTGAAAGTCTCCTGAGACTGTCCTGCAATTCTGAAATTTATGATGCAAGGCAGCTTCAGAGAAGGATTAGAGTACTAATCTGGATCTCAGAAACACATTCCAAATACCAAGCAAAATATTTTCCCGCAGGCAGGTGGCCAATTTTTCCATTCTCTTCCCATTTTTAACTATGCAACTGGTGCAAGAACTGACTCTCAAAGAGGACAAAAATGTAGTCCTACAGAAAAATATATTTTCTAAAACCACTTCTACCCATTTTTGATGGAAGTAGATTTCAGAGGATTTCTGAGAGGAGAACTATTTTTTTTTAAATAAGTTTAGATATTTTTTTATTCAATATATGTCTAGAATTACTTGAAAATTAATCTTCACCCTAGCAACTAATTGCATCTCAAAAATAACTTCCTAGATAGGTAGCTTCTAATGTTTCAAAAGAATAGCTACAACGTGGCATAATTGCAAGGGATAGTTTGATAGTATACAGAATATAATTACATGGTATTTCATATCTGAGTCATCCTAGGGATAGAAATGGAAGGAAGCAATAAAAATTTTTCAATCACAAGCTTAAAATATTCTAGCTAATAAATTTAAACAGCCAACAACACACTTAACATATATGTGGCACAGGCAGCTCCTGGTAAATTATGAAACACCTGGCAAATACTGTTAATTCCCTTGCACCTAAGTTAATTGAAGATTCCAGCAAGCAATCAGATATGATTAAATTACATTTTTGGAAACTATCACATGGTTCAGGCTGAAGGAAGACAGCTTAAAATAGACCTTTAAAAGGTAGCACTAATTAGGCAAAATCGTAATTCTACTCCTCTCAGTTTTGAAATTGCAGGGACAAATCTTCCTTTCAGAACACAATGTGAAAAGCAGCTGTAAACACCAGGACTGTGTAGGTATAGTGAAAGCAGGATTTCAACCTCCCATGGAAGATTTCTTTTGACCTCATTTATGCTCCAGAAAGAAGTATTCCATAAACAAGAAATCAAGATTTTTTCTTTTATACTGGGTTTTCCCAATGTCTTAGGGCACTAATCCTAGTTCATTAAAAAAGGTGCTAACAGAGTTAGGGAATGCTGGAATATTCTGAAAGCAAGAGGTCTAAGGAAACAGCTAAGCAAGCAGCATTACTTGAGAAGAGATAACAAGAAGGGAGAGTAAGGAGATGGGAGGTCAGGAATCATTTGGGAAGCTGTTTTCAACAGTACAAAATGCATGATGCTCTGTATCACCCATATCATAAATTACCTCATCTCTCTCTCTCTCTGACATCTCTAAGCCAGACCCATTTTCCATTTTGATTGAAGTAACCTGTTCCTCACTGACTTTTTTAACACTTGTCTCATTCTTGCTTAGTCTTGGACCTGTCATGCTTTGAATTTTTCATTGTACCAAAACACCCCTCCCTTGGTCACCTCAGAGACCTCCTTTTTACCTCCCATTTCCATTTCTAAACACGTTAGAGACTCCTGTAAACTACTGAGCTCAAAAAAGGCCATGGATTTCACCACAGCAAAACCTATCCTGAACTTGAAGGACCTCCTCCTCCTCCTGCTGTAAAAACTCAAGCTTCTGTACATACAGCATCAGGAAACTGACTGAAAACAGATCATGGAATAGAATAAGGGGTTTTTATGCCACTGAAAATTACATAAGACAGCTCTGTATACCCAAGTTAGATAGTGTAACCCCACTGTAATAACCACTATTGATAATAACAACCACATTTTTTCCTGATTGATGCTCTAGGCCACTGCATCCTACCTGAAGACACCTTAAGCAGAGAGAACTCTCAGTTCACATTTAGGGTCTATCTAATGCCATGAGATCTCTCAGGCTTTTGTAACTGCCAGGAAAATAGAAAGTGTATTTCAAACCTTCCAAAAATGTACAAATGTGTGTTATGATTAGCAGTACTGTGTACATGGTGAACATTGAACAGTTATAGAAAGTATCTTTAATAACATACTGGTGAAACCTTCCATATTTTTCTCCTTCAATAGAATAAAAAGTTTTACCACACCAGTACTTGATCGTGAGAGTTCACAGAGTTTAACATAAAAAGCTGGGAAATGTTGAAAGAAAACTGAAAATCTCTGGTTTTATGGGTTGTTCTAAAAGCTCAGGCACTTGGAAAGCAACAGCAACCAACTCATTTACTCCATATTATATTTTCCCTCTTGTAGCATATCATTTGTTCATCAAATTTGTATTACTGAGCCCCAGAGTGGAATATTTCAGATGAAGACAGAAAGGACAAAGTGTGGGTGGATAGACACCAAGTGCTTGTACATGCCAGACTGCCTGATCAGTAAAAAGGAATTACTCATAAATGGGACTTCTGAGACAAATATAGGCACAACCGTGCTTCCAAGTCCTGTAAAAAGAGAGACAGCCTCCACTCCATTCCAGGTAGAACTAACCTAAGTAGCACAATAATTTTTTTCTGATTTCCATGACTCATCTAGCACTGGTAGAGGGCCTGATCTTGCAAGATATATCTTTAGCAGCTGTGAACTTCATCCTGTCAGGTCACATGAAAAAGCACTGATACCCGTACATTAAGCAAGATCAGTTACTTAATGCAATTGATATGCTGGAGGGGGATCCAGAGGAAGTCCCACAGGTCCCTTATGAAAATTTATCCATCAGAGCAGGGAAGAATGGATGGCCTCCTTGACTTTGGGTGAATCAATTTCCCTTGGACACTCCTGAACCTTCTCAGTACGAAGCACTTGTAAGTCCCATGGGTAAAAAAGTATGTCTGAAGACCTTACTGTTTGGGTTTTTTCAAGGGGCTGATATCATCAAATACCAGTATTTATAAGCCAATTGGCAGGAGATAAAGATCTAGAATCCCACAGGAAAATATTTCACCCTACACTTGCCTTATCTGCTAGAGGTATAAATTCTGATTAGCCCAAATTTCAGTCCTAATGAGGAGCTTCTCTACTCTAACATAAACAGATGTATTTATACGAATATAGTGATATGTGTCAATATACACGGATATATGCTGGTTGCTCTTCTTTTGAGTATTTGTAAATACAGACACACAAGAAGTGGTTACACACATACAGAGGTACAAATAAATACAAGTAAAGAGAGGGTCTCCTGCAGTGACATCTGTAGCTCTTCTGGATCATCTTTCACTCTCTGAAGCATTCTCACTTAACTTGTTGGCTAAACACTGAGTAAGTATGCTGAGTTTTGAAAGGTGTCCTGATCAGAACAGCAACAGCAGTAGACGTGCAGTGGCATGAACACCACCACCAAAGAGAAATTAATCAAAGAGTCCGACAAATAAAATTGATGAAGACATTTGTTCTAATGACCTCTTCTCTTTTCTCAAGTACCTTCTTTCTCTTTTCATAAGAAATAGAGCATACATCTATCTGCACATGCAAAAGGGTGGAAGGGTAAAGCATTTGCATTTCTTTCTTGTTTTGAAGCCAAAATTCCCACATTCATTTTAAAGAGCACTATATATCAAAGTATTACATAACTTGGCCGTGAAATCTTCCAGAAACAGCACTTGCTGTCAGTTTGCACACACAAAACACCATATAAACTCAAAGAAAAACAGACAGAGAACATTGCAGCTGCCCCAAGAACAGGCATGCCTGGTGTGTGTGCCCTTCGTCTCAATGGACAACTCAGCCACAGTAACATTAGCACAGAGCGAGACAGAAATTACAGAACACAAAGGTAATCTCCAAGAAAGTCTCCTAATCTTTGAAATGAAAGTGATGGTACAAGCACAAGATACTTCTTGCTCTACCACAGTGGCTTGTCAGCCGTTCATTGACAGCTAAACTTAAAATTATGTGTCCAAGTCGGTGAATTGCCTTTAATGAACAAACCAGATCAAACCAGCATAGTTACAACACTGTCTCCAATACAGACATGTCATAAGGCACATAACTGCAATAGCAGCTTTGCAGATCCCAGAGGTACACCAGAAACACACATATATGTAGATATAAGTTATCGACCCTGTCATTCTACACCATGGGTTTAATGTTTGCTCTGCTGCAACTTCCTATATTTTCCATAATAATCTTATGTCACTCCAAGTGAAACTTCCCCAAGCAGTGTGCTTCTGAATGGGAAGTACTTGCTGTTCTTATGCAAGAGTTTCTTCCAGGGACAAAAGAGATCGGATAGTTTTACAGCTGAGCCATCAGGACAAGTCTAGATGACATGACTGATGGAATTTGGTTAGCAGAACATGGAGGAAGCTGTGAGTTGGGTCAGTCTCACACGCACACCCCTGCCGGCTGAAAGCATCTGTACCTGAAACCGGTGTGCTTGCATTGCCAGAAAGGCCAATAATTGGATAGGAAGGAGAAACAACTTTTCTCATACTTGAGTCTTTCCTTCAGCTTTATTTACAAAGAACAGATGCCCAACAACGAGGAAAAACTTGAAAGGTTGGCTCCTGTTTTAAATCAGGTTGTGCAACAAAGCCTATAGAATTGCTATTCCAGTGACTTTCCTGAACACTGAATCCTTGCTTTGAAAGTTGAGATCGGTATCTGTAGCTTGTAGCTTTTTTTGCAATTTGTATTCAATAGAGATACCAGAAGCTACTCCCTTGAACAATACTTGGTCTTAAAAAAGGGCATAATTCATTTGACACTGGGCTATTCTTCAAAAATTTTTCAGTCAATCACAGGGTTAGTCCACCTTATTTATGCAACACTACACAATAATGATAAATTAGGTTATACTAATTAAAACAAAAATCAATTAGTAAAAAATCTATTTAAAACTAATGTCTAAAAATTAAATGTAACTGTTGGCATTTAATCATATATTAATTGTCTAGTCAAGTACAACCTCCTCTCAGTAATTATTTTATTTACATTGGCTTAATACCATTTCTTATGAACAAGATATCAAATATCACAAAACTGAAAGCAATCATTTGATTAAAATCATGGCAAAGAGAATTCTAAACTCTCCTTGTGTGGTTTTATTTAGACTTCGCTAAATTTAAAAAATTAAGCACTTTATCCCTATAATACAGGGGAATATTATCAGTACAGCTCTTTGCTTAGGTAAATACCATTAATTTCCCTTAAGGTCATTCAGGAACACCCCTGAATACAGGTACATAGGGTTACAGAAAGGTTTTTAAGTAAACAAGAGTGTAGGAAAGGACTGGCTGGTGCTCCATGGCCAAAAAGTGTTTTAACCCATGGAATTGAGCTACAGAGCACATTTCTGTTCCTTGGTATGTGTGACACTGAAAAATGGCTTGGTCTTAGCAAAGCCAAGTTTCTTACCTCTTGAAAGAAAAAAGTAACAAAACTACTTCATCGCAACTCCTCCAATCTAAAGAATTAGACTTCTGGAGAGAGTTCTAAGCTTTTGAGAATTCACTTAAAAAAAAAAAAAACAACCTACTCCTAGGCAATCCCTGAGAAAACTGCCCCCAGAAGCTTCTTTGTCAGAGCATGACAAGACACGAATAAAAATGTTAATCAGTATCAGACACTGATTTATTTATGTACCATCATACCAAAAAGGAATAAATCCCCTAATATACACAGGTGCTGCTTCCTGAAGCCTTCCTTATTTGTACTGCCAGAGAACAGATAAAACCAGCTGTTTGAATCTATGCCACGGCATAGAATGAGGGAACTAGGTTTAGATCTGCCTTTCCTTCCTAAAATATGTGCATTCTTGTCCCGGACTCCGTCTATATAAAATCCAATTAATCAACGGCGATATATCCAGCCACCAGAAACTGACGCTGAGAAAAAGAAGTTCATATTTAGAATAAGCCCTTGAGTTAAAACATTTGCTAGCTAGATAGTACAATGACATGACAACCCACACCAAAACTATGCATTTTCAAGCTCAAAAACTGAATTAAATTCAGAACAATGAAAACTTTTATGGTGAAGGACATCACAAAAGGCAGAAAATACTGGATAGTTGCCTTAAACCCCAAAATATTTACCTTGCCTAAAATCAAAGTGAAACAAAAGATTTTTTTGCCATATCCCATCATCCAGAATTCGCTTCCTCCACACAGCAGCACTAAACTCAGGACAAAAAGTTCAACATAAACGTGGTTAGGAAATCAGCTGGCACATGCACTGAGAGCCTGTGAAGCACACATACTTCTAGGCTTGACGTGGAGAAGGTGTAAATCAATTCAGCACCCAAGGCAGCTGCAGGACTGACAGCAGACAGAAAGGCCTGGCAGAGCAGAGCGTGGCTGAGCCAGCGGCACGCGCTGGTGACACACACCCCAGGAAGGGCAGGCATCCTGGCACCTGATGGTGGCCTGGGCTTTTAACCTGTCCATCTGGCAGGTTTCCTAGGTGAAAGCAGTCTACTGTCTCTACTAGCTCAGCTGCTATCTATGAATATTTTAACTCTCGTAAAAAATACATTACCTCTACCCTGCACTCCTGACTTTGCAGGTCTGCCAGAGGAATGTGTACAAGCCACCTAATTTCTCTAAAGAACTGTAAGAAACACTGATTTAGGACTGACCTGTTTGGGTCATTTAGAAAATAATTTCTGGCTGTACTTGGTCATTCACAGAACAGTAGTGATAAGCTATGTCTTCCTGTAAATTTTGTGCGGTGGCTTCGCTTTCTGGTGCCTTGCCATCTCTCCTTCTGAGGGACAGGTATCAAGACTATGATTCTTCTCCAACTCCTATTCCAGACCCAACTATCTCAGCCTTCCACAATACTTTGTGAAAAGGAAACCAATTTAATCTCTGACCTAGGACAAAAGTTCTTTAAAGCGTTTCTCATTCTCAACACATCATCATCACTTTCATAGACTCCAGTGCATCCTGCATTATCACTGGTTCCAGGGCTGGGTCCTGGATCTATCAAACCTTCAGTTGCTTTCCTCAGCCACCCTGTACAATCACTTCTTGATGTAGTATCTTTATTCCTGCCCCTTAGTTCAAAGATTCTTGGGCTCTCTGCCTAGCAAACGTCTGTATATATAACTCATTTTTATGCAATCCATACCTCCTCAATTATCAGAAAGGAAAATTTGAGGTATGCTATAGTATATTAATGTCAGCTGCAGTGTGTATTAATTCAATTATAGTGGTGTTCTTCAGAGATGAAAGCTACATGCATAACTTAAGAAAAAATTTAATAGTGAACAGTATCAAAAAGATATCTTATGCTGTTTTAAAAGAATGGCATGCATCCTCTAAGTTTGATGTATTAATTTTAAAATGCTGGTAATTATAAAAGACTTATTGCACAGCTCAAAGAGGTGGAACATGCTACCAACATGTTCCATTTTCCAATGGGAAAATTCCATTAAGCAAGTAAATCAGAGTCTTCAGTAATAGATATGTGTGATATCACTTTTTTCCTTTCTTACACTTTTACATCAGCATCTACCCAGTTGCTTCACCTCACAAGATGGACAGCGGGTCAGACATTGTACGAGTGAAAGCAATCTAATTTCAAAAGTGTTTGCTATTCCCTTATGGTTTTTAATTTATTTTTTAGTTTTCTGGGCATACAATTAAAACAGCTTCATGCAAAAAAATTGGCAGTCAGCATGAACAACCAAATATAAATCACATTTGTTGTAAACTAACACATTATAAAGCCATGTCTAGTATAGAAATATACCAAAGCCATGGCATAGAAACAGCTGGCTGGCTGAAATCCACACAGTTCTTTAGCTGATTTTTTTATCCAGGAATACACTTTACATTATTAAGCTATCGTAGTCCTTTCTCTAGAGGTTCAATGCTTGTTCTTAAGCAGCCTCAGATGGAATGAGCTCCGTAAAATACCACTGGTCTTGACTTTTCATTAACTTTGGTTCACAACCCCTGCTTTCTAGGACTGATAAATTCAACTCGTACCGCAGTAGTTGTTTCAGTCCAACCTGCATAATAAATCTTTTTTTTTTTTCCCCTGCAACTAGTTTGACTTTTTTGTTCTACTTCTGGAAGAGCACATGTTTTTCTAAAAATAACTTTTAAAAAATCATCAACCAAGAAATCGTTTTAATTGGACAATTTCTCCATTGCAAGCCAAACAATGAAAAGTAGTAGCTGTTATAACTGCTTGTATCTAAATTGTTTAAAAAACACAAAAGTGGGGTAATGCTAGTAAAAATGGCAACCTATCAAGTGGAAAAGGCACGTGCCAGAGAAACCCTTGTGTGAGTTGACTCACTAATAACAGAAAAATATTTTTGTCTTTCCCCTCCCCATACCCCCTAAAACACATTCCTGTCCTTCCCAGGTTTGTTCTCCCCTTAAATGGTTTCCTCCTTCACTGTGGCCACTATGGACTGCTAGAGGGGAGTTGGTTTATTTCTTCAATGAGATCAGCAGGCTACAGAGGAAAATGAAGAGGAAAGGAAACCCCTCTCTTCAAAATGATGAGGAATAATTTGGCAGCAAGTCAAGGAAATGAAAGAGGTAGTTTTAGGATGTACTTCCAGTAAGGTCTCAGCTGCTAACATCAAATGATAAAGGCAGGACCACTAAGGGAGCTGTGATCACCCCAAATAATGGGAGTGGAGAAGAAAGGGATAGGAATTCCACAGGCAATACAGCAAATGGTTTCCCAGGAAGAGGAAGAAACATTCATAGCATATTGACCTCTCCTCCCTCAGCCCATGGAAGATGTTTACCCAGCTAAATGCCAACAGCCCAGGACTCACTTGCTTCGTGATTCAGTGAAACACTGGTGTCAATAGCTGGATTCCAAGTATGAGAGAAATGTGTGCTCCTTAATAAGCCTGACTTTTTACAGCTGACCTACTGCAAGGTCCTAGAGTGCTGTGCCCATTAGTCTGCAGACAACATTTTCAAAACACCTCTGCTGCCAGCAGAGTGCTCACAAATTTCCATCTAGTAATTTCAAAAGCAAAACATTTATTCCTTGAAGCCAGCTGACAACATCTAATGCTTTGACCTCCAGAAAGCATGCAGCAAAAATTATCCCACAAAAATGGTATAACTCGAAAGATGTAGCTAGAAAACTGATGTCTCATCTGCAGGGACAGCATGACCCTGGCCCCTCATGGAACAGCCTGTGCTGTCCCTCTGCCCTCAGATGGTAAAGTGACAGCTATGTGTCTGCTTGTTCACAATTGCAGTCCCTGTGGCAACCATTGCTTCCTATTGCAGTCCCTATTGAACCATTGCTTCACAGGAAAACCATAAAAAAATATGATAAACAAGAAAGGCAAACAGGTTAAAAAGGTTACAGTGCTTTCAACAAAACAGTTTCATACTATAGCATAAATACATGTACTAGGGTGTAAATAACACAATGAATAATGGAAGATTTACTGCAGGGCAGCAGCAAGGAAAAGGCTGTTAGACACTCAGGCATGACTAACAGACCTCCTGGTTTATACATGCTTTTTGCCCCCAGTGTCAAATGGGCAGGCATCCACATCCCCAAATTTTCAACAACTGTTACTCATATGCCTCCTCCTGGGCAGAGTTAGGAATACAGCCAAAAACTAGATGAGCAGGAGGAAAAAAAGCTACATTTCTACTGCCAGAGGGGACCCACAGAAGCACAAGGGTGATTTGGGTACTCGGGCGAGCCGAAGCAGAGGAGCAGAGCAGGTGCTGCTCTTCACACCAGCTGACACTCACCCCCTCCAGGGCCCTCAGCCTGGCACCTCCAACAAACACCAAGGTCCCCTGCTCAGAAATAAGAATCGCTGGACCATGAGGCCTCTCTACTGTGCTGAAGCCCTTTTTCGTGGTACCCATTTCCCAGTAATGGCAGCCAGGACTGCCTCAGGCTCCCAGCCTTGGTGAGTTGGCAGCCCTGGATCCCATGCCTGCTTCCTTCACAAGAAGGTTTTTGTGAAATACCAACAAGTAATGCTAAGAGAAGTTTGATTGACATCTACCTTATTAGCCTTTTACTGTGTACATTAAGTGTTGAAAAAGGGGGAAGAAATACAAAGTTCCAAAGACTTTCTATGCAAATATCATTTTTAAAAAACTTTTAATGAGTTTTAAATAAACCTGTTATCAACAGGCATATTATACATGAATTAATGCAGAGCATTAGCATTAAATGTAAAATGTGTTCAGAAAGATAAAACAGGGCAGCACTATTGGCTGTCACTTGTTTCACTGAAGTACTGCACTCCCTCTACAGTACCATCAAAGCTCATCTGCTCATTACCTTTTATTTGCTTTACTGCCCTATAATACATTTACATAAAGAGTAAAATTTCATAACTCCACACATTGTGAATGGGATCTGGATAACAAGGCAGGGAGAGTACCTTTCCACTTCATAAAGGAGAGCTCAATAAAGATTTCTCTGAAGAGGGAAGTTTATCGTTGCATACATTCATCAAGTACAGTGAAAACATCTCATAGGAAGTGGGCAGTTTTGGAACATTTGTTGGGCTCTGGGCCAAATTTTATCTTGTTCATTCTGGTGAAATCCACAACAAATCTATTTAACTAGTTTTGTGTCACCTTACCCACAATCAAAATTCCGTTCAGAGGTGCAAATTCCCCATCAAAATATATTGATTTCTTTCCCCTGAGATGTGACCTACCAAAGATGACACTAGATACAGCTGACAAATCCAGTACAATTCTTAGGTATGTCACCAAACTGGCATCCAATTCAAATTCCTTCTCAAATGAAGATCCTCTCTTTCTCTTCTTAAAAATTTACTGATACACCAGAATGAGGTGCAATACACTAGTTATACAGAATTTAATAAAAAATTAATTATCAACAGTTTTTAATAACACTGTAGAGCATCACTTGTATCTTCATTTGTAATTTTACAAGACAGTGAAAATAACAATGCCACCACTATGAATTCAAGCCCGCTTTTGCAAAGTGAACTGGACGATCCTTAAGTAAAAATCGGTGTCTTGGTTTGGCACTACACATGAAATACAATGGTACAAGTTGTCATAACCTGGTTTATGAATCACTAATTCAGTTATTCATTGAACTAAAAAGGTATATCCCCCTGAATTATTCAACTTCCTTCCTGTAGGACAAGGATGACCATTCCGGAAAGATGGGAAGCCAAATGCTTCTTTACAGTCTTAGCCACAAGGAAATAAACACTGATAAGAAGTTTTATTTCACAGCAGCACAAATCCTTAAAACATCCACTGCCTCCAGCTGCAGAAAAGAAACTCGGTAACAGAATCTTTTCAGCTTATTACAGAGCATCAGTGACAGAGGTCTTCAAAGATTAAAAGCGTTGAATTTTGTTACTACTTAGCTTGTGCCATCCCTATGGACAACACTGCCCTCTGCATCAGAAGAGGCCTTGAGAAAAGCCTCCTCACTTTGAAGGGTTCCATGTAGCAGGTGTATTACACACTAATTAATATGGTGACAGATGAGACACACATGAGGTTTGGTTTTTTTCCACTTGTTCCTCAAAGCCACAATTAGCCACATGTCAAAACAGTCCAGTACTAGACTGTACACTGCAATCGATGAACAGATATCAGCTTTCACCTTTGTTTCTAGATTTGATATTTCAGGCACAGCTCTTTGGATTCCTTCTTTTTCCTAGTGGAGAGATCAAGATAGAAAACCATTGGATTAGATGCTAGAAGATCATTTGCACTCATATGCTTTGAGGACGAAATACTCTTTTTCTACCATTAAAACTATGTATTTCCTGAGCTGAGCTGCATATAGGAAAAATTTCCCAGAGCCTGCAACTTTTCTTTTTTTTGCTTCTTCCTTTAGATGTCCAAGCTGTCAGTGTTGACTGCCTTGTCAGACAATGAGCAATGGCTTTAGTTCTGGAGAGAACAATTCTTTTGAACCAAGTTCACAGAAGTCAGTGGCCTGAGCTGACAATACAGACAAATGCAGTGAATGCTCTCATAAAGGTGGCGGGCTTCAAAACCTTCCCCATCCACAAGATACAGTATGGGCTGGCAAATACACATGCACCTACTTCATAGGTCAAGTCTTACATTTTAATTAGGACGATATTTGTGGCCACAGCTCTGTAGACTCATTTGGTAAAAGAAATTAAAACCGAATGCTTGTTTAGACAAAAATCTGTTATGCAAATGCTAAGTACAATTTTGTCTCTGTTATGGCATAGAGGTAATAAATGTCAGAAGACTAAAAGTTCTACAGAACAGAACTGTCTTCAGGCCAACATATGTATCTATGCCACCAAATTCAAGAGGAGGAGATGAGATTAAAATAGTTCTAACCTCGATTATCTGAGCTGCAGGAGAATGAGTTGGTGTGACTGGTGTATTAGGCACTTCCTTAAAAATATCTTCCTGAACAAGCACATTTGTAATTTTCAAGGCCACATTCTGAGAAGCTTTGCTCATTTTCTTCTACTCTTGCTCCTTTAATTTCCAGCTAGGATAGACATTTTGTACCTTCCACAGCGTGAAGGTTCCATTTGCTAATGAGAATTCAGCTTTAATACATTACCCTTTGTGCTGCATTTCTGAGATTTAAGTCCCAGCTGGATGTTCATATTCATGATAAGATTGCAATTTCTGGATATCTGCTGCCCTAACACGAGAACTTCACTTTTCGCAATAAGCAAAGAGGTTGCAAATTCTCTCTATGAGCATCTGAGATAGCAAGGATCCAAAAGATTTTTAGTTCATCATCCATAGGATCAAGAACTCTGCATTCACTTTTAAAACATGTATCGTAAGATGGAACACAGGATTCCTCAGGGCTTTTATAACTAATAGAAATATTCAGATTAAGAACTTTTCTAGGTACAACTCATTGTATGCAATATTTTCTATGAGTATTGCTTTCCAGTGAAATTTCTACCACATGAACTGCCTGGGTGGCAATGAGACAAAGATGCTCTGAAAGTCTTGGTAAATGCTACTGATTTAAATCTTATAGATTTACCATTATATTATCCATAAGGGTAGCTGATATGCTACAGTTACTGCGGCTGATTGCTTTGAAGTTACTGATGTATCAAAGCTGAGTCATGTTTTAATTTTCAGACCTCTCAAACTTAATTGTAACTATAAATTATAATTGGTAAATATTGAAATTTGGATGACTTATTAGACTGAGATACTAAGCTTGGAACTCTGTGTCTAAATTATGTTAGTGCTATGCCCTTTCTTCTTGAAAGAGCTAAAGAAGCCTAGAATTAATTATTATGTGAACAAACTTCTCAAATACCAAGTATTTGTAATCATCCTGCATAAGCTGAAGTCTGTAAAGAATCTGCCTTAATTATGCATCCAGCAGTCACTGGTAGGTAAGTAGCTTTTAATCAGAGATCTGATTGCCAGTTTTTTGTACCAGATCCCTAATGAGTTACCCTGTTATGTTTCATTCTTCTACCCAGTTAATACATCAAATTTACCTTTTCATCTTGAGGATATAACATATTTTATACCAAGTATCTTTATGCCTCATTTTACAAAAAGAATCATCACAGACTGGATATGATACATGTGATGAAAAACTGTGACATTTGTGTTTCATTATAATACCCTTGCCAGAAAAGCAGATCTGGGAGCAGAAGTAGCCCAGCTATAAAAACACAGAGTAAATTCAGAGAGGGCAGCAGCAATTACTATGCATAACACAAGAGCCAGTATCTTGTCAGAGCCACGGATGTAGGTGATAAATTACATTAGCAAAGGGTTGAAAAATTGCCTTTTTAAAATACAGTAGTAGCTAAAAAGGGAACTGATCTTAACTAGATTAGATCCAAACACAACACTGTTCTTCAAATTAATGGCTATGGCACAACAACATTATGCCTACCACATGGACCTGACTAGAAATCAAAATTTTCTGTCTTCTTGCTCTTTAAAATCAACAGCTACAAAATATATTTGGTTTGATATATTTTTATATTTGCCTGGGTGACAGTCTCTTCAGTATACTAGGGAGGTGAAAGGTTGCATCCGAGCTTTTTTTGTCTTCCTCTTCCAAAAACTTCAGTTACAGAGCACCCCACTTTTCTCCTCCTTGTCTCGTACACACTCAAGATGCCACTGGAGCATGTTGGGCTGCACAGGTTAGTTTTCCTTCTTGTTAGAGTACGACCTGCCCTTCTGTCCTGACTTTGAGTTTTTATTTTTTTGCAGAACTGTGATTTGGATTGGGGCTGGTTACCAGGGTGATTCAGCAGAACGTTTCTGCAGAATGTCCCTAGGTCTGTTATAGGAACTGATGTAATTTCCCGTACATCCTTCTCAGCAGAATCACCTGACAGCTCCGAGATGGGAAAATGGTGCTCAGCCATCATTCTAGAGTCCCTTACAGAGACAGACAGGTCCAAGCCAATGGCCCAAAGTGCCTGGTAGAAAACGCTGTAGAACTGCAGGTTGTGACCGTTCGTAGCTCCAACATGCCTTCAGTAAGTACATCATTTTCTGACCAAGGAGATCTGCAACTGATTTTCAGAAAACTGCACGCAGTCTTTCAGGAATAGTAGTTCAGTACCACTATCACTCTGTTAATAATAGGAAAAGGATAATATCCATTGTTTTAAAAATTATTTTTACCATTGAATGCTCTGTGCAAAACACTGTACTTTCTTGGCAAATAGAGTATTAGGATTGCATGAAAACATTACTGGTAAATTAGAAAAGAGAAAAAATGTCTCCCAAATTCTACTAACCCATCAAATTTCATCCAGTAGATACCTAAATAAAATAAGCGCTAAAAATTAGCACGTCCACACACCTACCGAGCCTCCTTTCTTCCTCTGCCACCCACAGATAATGTAAATCTGCCTGATGATGTGAAATTTCATTATCACAAACCATTAACTGAAAGAAAATCAAAATCAAAATAAAACTGTTTACTTTGTGATGCATGTGTGGGTAGGGAGGTTCCCTTTGACACTGAGCTACACAGTAGGACAGACCACTAAAACACTGTGCTTTTTCCTGGTCTTCTGGAGTTCTGTTTCAGTGTTCTGCACACTAATTCAACCTTCCACCCTCCAAGTTTTAGTGAAGCAATTGAATAAGACGGCATATTAAAGGAACATTCCCTAGCTTAAAATATTTACATAGTGCAAAATGTCCTGAAATAAGAACGGTCATAGCTTCTTTTTTTTCTTAATTTTCATTAGGAAATTCCTAAAGAAAAGTCTCCAAAGGACTGCTTTCTGAAGCAGATGATGTAGAACATTGTGACCCTAATACAGTGAACAAAGTTCACAGGGACAGTTGTGATAAATTACATGGATTATAGCAGACATGGGAAGCAATGAATCATTCGTTATCTCAGATCTGAGTTTCACTGTAGTCCTCTTTGCAGCAAACTTGTGAGATCCCAGTCCTGCAGATAATATGGACATTCCTAACACTCCACTGAAGTCTTTTTCTCAGTAGCCATTACTTCCCTTTCTGCTGCTTGTTCAATTATACTGAAAAACTCTATCAAATCAGAGAGCACTGACAACCTGGAAAACATCTGCAGTTTAGCCACAGCACGGTTAAACCAGCAAAACCCAAACTATTTTAGAGCTACACTACAAACAGTTGTAGCTACACTTGTTTAAAGGGAACAAACTTAATTACCTGCTAAACCAGACAAACAAGCCAGCATTTAAATGGAACAGGAAGTAAACAAATCAGACTCCTATGCGAGATGAAGTATATTCCAACAAAAAAAAAGGAACGTAGTGCAGAAAATAAATGAGGTCACGCAAATCACTCAGACATTCCCTCCCTATCACATGGGGTGAAGGAGACCCAGAAAATGAGCTGCACTGGATCTTAAGCTCTGGCCATCCTCATAAATATGAGGGAGCTGAGAAAAAGTTGTCAGAGAAGGGCATATTTGAGACTCATGGGGTAGTTCCCCATTAGTGCAGACCGAGAAGAGTGGTTCTGGAAAACAAAGAACTGCTGCCAAGGGTCATGGGCCATGAACTGATGGCCCACTTGCGGCTGGGGTGCATCTTTTAGCTCAGATTCATCCCAAAGAAATACTGGTTTTGGGTTAGTGACTTCTCTGTGGTATGAATTAAAGTATGGGGAAGGGAAATTCACCTCAAAATCCCAATATTCATCTCAACTATGAATGCTGACACACTCACAGTGGTATAAAGAGAAAAATCCTTCACAGTTACGGTGGAATCAAAGAGTGAGTCCTCCTGCTCTACAGCTTCCTTCTCCCATTACAGTTTCACTATAAATTCTATGCCCAGATAAATTCTACCCGAAGATGCAGTTTACTCAAGGACTGGAGACACCCACCTGATTTCCTTTCACAGTGGACAGCTATTTAGAACTGGCTGACAAGGAAGTGCAAAGAATTAAAATATAACAGCTACGTGAAAGAAAACCAGTCACTCCTAACGAAAATCAGAACGATAACAAGGAGGCTCTGCACAAATATTATGGATATTTTGGCTGTGAACAGATACATGAAAAGAGAGGAAAAAGAAAAATCTTCCAATGCAGATAACCTCAAATAACTTTGCATTTCCTTAATATTTTTGAGTTTCCGAGGGGGGTAAACTCTGAATGCCTCCAATTTTATCATGAATCTTTCACACGTTTCTAAGACTAACAACACTTACATACATCAGAAGGGTGCTATGAGACTTAATGTTTGCAAATCACTGTGAGACACGGATGAAAGGTGCTACAAAACAGCAATATCTGGCTGGTAAAACTTTCAAGAACAAATCTTCAGCTGGTGTTAATTGTCTGTTCCACTCTAAAGTCACTGAAGCTATGTAATTTATAAGCACCTGCTCCTCAAATCAAATGTGCTTTGTAAGAGGACAAATACCATTCTAATTAGAAAGGTATCTGCAGAATAAAAAAAACAGTTTCTCAATATTGATGCAGTACTGACTCTGAATTTTAAGATACTATTTTCTTCTGAGAGGTGACTTTCTTAAACTGCAGTAAAGGTCTTTATGGGTTTCTTTAACAAGTGCCTGACAACCTTAAAAATGCAATACTGTAGTCACTGACAGATCCTGTCCTGTTTCCCTACATATCAGGTACAGACATAGTGAACACCACCCAGGACAGTGCAAGTCCCACGAAGGAGATGGGCCCTTGGTCAGTGCACTTGCACCCTGCAGCGGGACCCAGACAAGGGGAAAAGATGCCCTTGGCCATGCCCACCCAGCAGCTGGAATGTCAAAATAAAGCTCTTCTCTATTCTCTGTGGCTTTGTCGATGAAGAATTTCTGATGCTCAGAAGACTACGAAAAAATCACCCTCCAGTTCCTCTTATGACTCATTCTTGCAGGTGCAAGCGGTTACCAGGGTGACACATTCACAGGCTGCAGCCTCACAATCCTGTGCGATTTCTTACCACATCTTGTGACAAGCTGCTGCACCAGAAGCCAGGATTCCTTCTGTGAGAGCTCAAGCAATTAACCCAGGAGACATGCACTGAGAGAGTTTGTAACGGGAATAAAGTATCAAAGCCATGTTGGTTCCCTGCCTGTGTGTTTAATACCATCTGTCAGTGTTGGCTATCATGGCTGCTTTCTGAGGCCAGAGTGCCTTTAAAAAGTTGCAATTTTCTGAACAACAGGGAGCACTTCTCGCTAAGCTAATATGGGGATTTTTGTAACGGCCAGCTTTGTAGCATCTCACAAGTATTTCTCGAAAACAGTTTTTATATTCAGTTTCCCTCTCTCACCTGCCCCTCCCCAAGCCAACAAAACCACAAGCTTTCTTTCAAGTAATTACTCTTCAAGCTTAAAAATCAAATACAACCCAAAGTGCATTTAAGACTAAAATACCAATCCTTGCACATTAAAAGATCAAAGAACAAATATAAGAAAGCAGGTGAACAAAGCAGACCAGCTTGCCATATTCCTTCCTAAAGCTCTTTGAAGACCCTGCGCATCTCTCCTTGGAGACTATATTTGAAATTCTGTCACAGATATTCTGTGATAGCTATCACTACACCTGCAACCCTAAATTCTTCCAATTCCCTTGGAATTGCAGATTCAAAACATCATTAATACTGCTATTTAGAAAAAGAATCTGTAATTTTTATTACACCTAAATGCTTCCAAACTGGCAGAATTTAACAACACTCATGCACTTCAAAAGATGAAACTGATGAAAAAATAAATAATCACGTTTATACTCACCCTTCCTTAGGGGATCCCCAAGCACTTAGTGAGAACATGATTTAACCTCATCGTGCCTCTCTGGGGTCATATTATTCTTATTTTATCAAAGGGGAAAATGTGTAAGAAGAATAAGGGCATTCCCTAGGGTCACTCAACTAGTCAGCTGCAGCACAGGGAGTTTAATTTATAAGATCTGAATTCTAGTCAAAAGTTCTGCTCCCCAAAATAACTAAACCCTTCAAGTTACATACATATGTTCCTACACCGCCTTGTACTTTTCACTTTTGCGCCATTTGGGAAAATACCATATATACATTTTGACTCATTACAGCACTGTTCTCAACTTCAAAGAATTTTGAGCATAATTAAGAGGTTTTTGTACAATGAAGGTGATTGCAATAAAATGCAATGCAGCTAGGAGCCACGGGACAAAAGCCTGATACCATCTGCGGAGATTCTGTGGATTAAGAGACACATACAAAATCATGATCATAAGTGCAGCTAATTAAGAAGAGCAATACATTTACATTTGTCTCAAAAGACCATTGTGCTAGAGGGACTGTCCTTTTGTGGAAGCCATCTTATCACCAGATTCTTTTTCCCTTAAGACACAAGTGATAAAACAGCCACTCATTTCATAGATGAAAAGATGAACAAGATGTAAAATACACAATCAATAATTTCAATTATCACCAAAATAAATGCTTCCCTGACCTCTAATTTACTAGCAGGAAACATGCTGTAAAAGCCTAGGACAAAAAAACCAGGATAAGATAGCTGCATTTTAATTTAGGCTTTGACAAGTCTTAGCACAGATTGCTTGAATGATTCCTTCTGCTGAGCAGGGACATATGCTGGCCAAGAGTCAGAGTGCCAAAATACAGCCCTAAGAGGCACAGACTTAGACATTCTTGCTGTGCCTTATTCAAACCTGCGGTCTGTTTTTTTTCCTTGCAGTCTTAAGTTCCTGTTTGCAATCCTGGTTTCTTACAAGAGGTGGAAATATTGGTGGTGTTGTTGCGCAGCACGCACTGGGCTGAGGGGAATGAGAAGGCTTCAGAGAACCCGTTCTACTGTGCCGTATGAACAGCTAGCAAGGTTTAGACACGCCTAATACCACAAACAATGTCCCATTCGGAGAGGGGAAACACATAAACCTTACCTAATGAATTCCAGATCAGCAAGGCTGCTTAAATTTTTCTTTCATCACAAAAAGATGGAAGTCAAGACAGTAAGATGGACATGGGAGCATCTTTCAGTAAATCTGGGCAGATTTCCTAAAAGGCTTTGAAGCTTGGAACAAATCTTAGCCAAGTTTTGAGCATCCTGGGCCCAGCCTGCAGCCTAGGATTGGAAACACACAGTGCTGTAGAATTAGGTAAACTTCTACTAGGAAAGGCTTCTCTAAGTAAGTAAAAGCATCACCAGAATGCAAATTTTTTTCTGTATGGCTCCCATTAAGTTGAAAGAGATGAAGGGATCCATTTTATAAGAAGCCACAAGAACAAGGTTAGAGTTTTAGGCAAAGAGATGTCAACTTCTTTTGACTTACAAATTTCTTAACATGTTCCAGTTACACTGGACTCCTGCATGATAATATTTCAACCTGTAGACAGTAAGCTTTACATTTTCATTTAGGCTTCATTAGCCTCTTGAAAATAGCCCATGGATCTGGAAGGAAACTGCATGTTAAGATCAAAAATGGCACCAAGGAAATTTAAACTCTTTGTGTCCTGAGAAGGTAACAAAGCAGCTCAAAGCAAAAAAAAAAGCAAGGAGAAGGCATAAACCATCACGAATTTGGTCTTAGAATTGAAAAGAGGACTCAACTGGGGTACTTTACAGTGTGGTTCAACAGGGCAGAGATTTCACCTTGTGCATGTAAAATTTTGCAAAACACTAACCAGTAAAGGACTTTATAAATAGGAGCCAATCTCCTAAACAGGGTGGCATTGATGGATCCTGTGCACAATACAACTGACATATAGGACATAGCACATCCCACCTAGCAGAACAGAAGTTAAATCCCTAATAACAAATCAGTTCAGATAACAACTCTAATATGGCCTTGATTTTGCAAAACACCGGGTGCACATGCTTAACTTTAAATCCTAAAATAAAAATTTAAAAAATTATCATATTATAACCACTGACATCTTCACTTGCTGAAACACCTTAGTAGACTTAGGGCTTTATTTTAATTTGTACATGTCTTTTCATTTTTGTTTTTCATAAATACATTTAGTATCAATTAGGAAAAAATACCCCAAAACCCAAATCTACAAACCAGAAGAAATTAGTGAGATCCGCCACATAGTTTGGAGATAAATATCCTACCAGAATACATTCTGTATTTCTCATCAAAACATGAAGTCAAGTTTTTCCACTGTAAATATTTTATCTATAAACAAATAGTCTGACATGTTTTGGAAGGAAAATTTATTTTTTCAGATTCTGGTTTTGTTAAAACACAGATTACTGTTGAAATTATGCAAGATTTGCTTCCAGCATCTGCTGTTACTGATAACTTTTGAAGGGCTGGTTTAACATCCTTGTTGCCAATGTAGCATGACCTTCTTGTTTGTTCTATACTCAGATTGCTTTTTATTGTAACTAAAAGCTGAAAGTTACAACTGAATATTCTAAAAGCTTCAAGGAAAGTGTTGGGTTCCTCCACAGATTCAGGAGCTTTATTTTTTTCTGGATGAAAAAGGAATAAACACAGTCCTTTTTAAACAGCATGACCTCATACAGCTGGCTGGCTTTACATATCTTGTTTTCTAACTCTATATGAGGGCAGCAGTGTGCCAGGCACTCTCTAAACAAACGAGAGAAAAAGGGCTTTGGTTACTTCGATTACATCTTTCAGGTTTGATTTTCCTTGTTGCTGTAGCAGTCATTTGAATTATTTTTACAGGTGCAGAGACCAAATCAGGGGCTTTTCCAGGCATGCTTTAAGCACTGCAGGACAGCCCTCCTGCACCAAGTCCTTCTGTTTATACACTACAGCATTGCAGTTCATGGCACTATCGATTTGATGCTCACCCTAAACTACATCTTCCCTTCCATCAATTCTTCATTTCCGTCTCCTAATCAGGAGTTATATTTATACATTTGATTAACTGTTCCCAAAGGGACCACTATGGCATTTACTCTTTTTCAGCCTCACTCTTCTGATTTTTCTACTGATCTCTACTTTTTCTAGGCATCTCTGTCTGTCTCAAAATGCAATATGCCTCCCATTATTTGTGTCACCAGTATATTTCAGCAGATTTCCCTGGAAAACTGCATTACACTGAAATAAGAACCATCAGGCTGGAGTTTGAATTTTGCTCCTCACAAACTTTCATCTTTGAGGGTTTTTATCCAAGGTTTTCATTTCTGCTTTCAACCAAAGAGAATTCTTCTGTCAGAGACAGAATTCTTCTGTCAGACATCCAAATCTGGCCAACTTCTTTTATGTGCAAACAGATTTGCACGGTCTCTTCCTTCTTCCCAGAGAAGAGGAAGCCTCTTTTTCCATTATGAAACCACAACTCATGAGAAACAATTCTCCATGAATAATACAAGACTATTAAAAACATTGAATGGCCACTTAGGAGGGCAATATCTTTCCCAGAAGGATCACTTTTCATAAGGGAAAATTGTTTACTTCCTTGCTACTGAAAGTACTTGTTTCTGTATATGTCGTCCTAAGTTTTCAACAATTCAGGATATACTGCAAATGTAAATGGGCTTATACAGGGATCTTTGGTTTATCAGTGATATTTGCCACCATTAGACATTGCTTCTTTGTCTTTCAATAGCAAAGCTACCAGAATTTTCAATTAAAATTGATACATCTCTCTCTGCTTATCTGCTGCTATTGTTTTTTTTCCTCCTGCTTCCAGACAGGAAATGGGTACAGTTACAGTTAATTGTAATATCTTGCCCCATTAGACAGATTACCGAGCATGCCAATTTAGTCAGTTTTACTGCTCCCCCCTGGGCTACCCACTTCTCTCATCCACAGCTATCTATACCTGAATTTTTCATGGCAGAAGTTTGGAATTCAGTAGCAAGCTGTATAGAACAGATCTGTTTCTGACAGCATGTACTCTTCCCAGAATCAAGATTAAAGATGTTTTGACGCCTAAAATGTGCCTTGGAATGTTCTCAGCATAAAGATACAAGCTAAGAGAGTATGCAAACAGTGTAAAGCTCTACTGCCTGGCTTTGCCTGAGAAGGAAAGTGGAATTTTGAGGTTATGTGTCCATTTGATGTATAATCTCTCGAATGAGGAGCAACAGTAATCACAGAGGTGAAGCATATCCTACCACCTTCTACCCAGCGCTCCCCCTTCCCACCTAAAGAGGACATGAACTTCCTCATCAAACCTTAATGGTGCAGAAATTTCCCCGACTACAGCAGTCCAGAGCACACTTTAATTTATTGCATTTAGGACTATAAACCCATGTTTTACTACTGAAATTAATTGCGCCTGACACTTCCATCACATTAACACACATTAGGCACCATGACCTTTGGATGATCAAGAAAGACCTAATTTAATAATTTAGAAACAGCGTGATGGCTGAGTAGGCCCCAAAGGGGAAAGAAAAGTGCTATGAAAAATGATCTTATTTCACCAGTGGGGATATTTGCTTACTAAACCCCCCAGATGAACTTTGGATGCTGCTTTATCATTTTCTCTATGGGTCACACACAGCACTCTAAGTTCTTGCAGTTCTATATATTCTTTCTAATGATGGTCACATAATCCTCCATCAAATATCCTCTAAATTCTTAGAGGAACAATACTCCTTTGCCTGACAGACTGCAAACTCACAACAGGAGTTTTTTAAACAGCAGCTGGAATAGCAAACAGGCTAACAACTGCAATTAAACAAATGCAGCAATAATTCACTTCAGCTTACAATACAAATTTGTCACCTTTAAAGAAATAAGTTTGTCATAAACAGCAAAATCAAACATGCTCATCAATTATAGATGATTGATTCTAATCAGTGTAACTCAATCTTCATGTGAAGGCAGATATAATTCAGAATAAATAGGCAAGTTGGCAGAAAACATGAGGGACTAGGAGGTGAGCAGACAGACAGCATGGCCAATCCCATTCAATTTCAAAATCTTGAAGTCCCAGAAAAGCACTCCTCTACTGCAAATGCTCATTTTCTGCGGGGTACAGGGGAGATAAAGGGTCAGAATGTAAACTCATGGACGTTTACACACTATTTGAAGCAAAATGCTCTGCAGTAGTAGAGCTTGAGTGACCTGCAAAAACAGACTGCCAGTGCCTTGCAAGGGAAATTGGAAATCTACCTCCTTTCCACATTTCTCGTTTTAATAATTTCAGTATTATTTCTTTGTTATATTGGCTTTTAAAAATCCTAAATTCAAATATTATTTTAAACTTAGTATGACAATTATAGTACAGCAAACTCTTAACAGGGTTTTTACTGAATATTTAAAAAGCATCTAATAGAGTGCAGACTTTCATCAGTATGACTAGGAAAAGAAAAAGAAAACAGCTGCAAAATAACTTGCTGCAATAAAATTTAATACTCGACCGCATGTGTCAGATTAGATGGCAAACGAAGTCTTATTTCTAGACCTGAGATCTGGGGCCACACAACTGTCATCAGATTGCATTTAAAAAATAGTTCTTCCTTGTTTCTTAATTCTGCTTAGCTTTTCTTTATCATACCTGGACAATACTTTTTAAAAATCTCATCATAGCACAAATGTTAAGTGTCACTTGTACGCCACTAGTCTGAGAACCTGCAGCTCTTACCTGTGGCCCAGGAGGGAGCAGCTCCTCTTGCCAAAAGGGCAGCTGGGTTACACTGCTCCTGCCCTGCCTGCCGAGACCAGAATTTTAAACAGTGTGAATTGGTGCATCAGCTCCTGCCTACCACGAGCTGATTTTCACAGCTGTTAATTGCCAAGCAGATACCAAAAAGGAATCATAGATCCGGAAGTGTGAGAGTGATTTTTCTTTGTCTGAAGTTCCTAACTCTTTTGCCATGAGGATTTTAAATGTAAAATTAGTAAAGTCCAGAGCAAAATAATTTTCTTGGTATATAACAACGAGTTCTTTAAGTGATTTCTATGTAAACTAGTACAAGGGACCAACATTAAAAACACAGTCCATTTTCTCCCTTTGCAGTGAAGTCAACAGTTTTGGGCTCCAAAAAAAAACCAATGCTTAAAAAAAAAAAAAAAAAAAAAATCTGAGAAGGTAAAACTGTACTTCCTCAGCCAGCATAGTCTGCTATTAATCTGCTTCAGCTGGGCTGGGACAAGAGGATGAAAGCGATCACAAACAGGTAAAACACAAGGCCGATGTAGCTTGTGGCTGCCTTCGTGGAGTTAATGAACCACAAACATCTTGATAAATACATAGCCTGAGAACAGTAACTTGTTGATATAAGATATAATTTACCATATAAAATGAACAGCAAACACAGGCAAATTTTCTTTTTTGTTGAAAGAATAACTTTGCATTCTCAGGTACTAACAGGCATGTGTTTCCTTTCTGCCACAGCTGCAGCATCAAGGCTCCTCTAAGGCAATTAGCAAAGGGACAAGAAAGCACTCACATTCACTTTACAAGCAGTGGATGGCATTTATACTTATGTCATTTTCACACCTTCGAGCAGAGTATCCCAATGTTCCAGTTGTCTTGCCTCTCCACACCATTTACAATTGTGTCATGTTTCTCCCTCTTCAATGCAAGCAATTTTGCTTTTGACACAGATTTACAGCCTTCAGCATTTAGAATACTTTCATGAACAATTTCTGTGCTGGTTAGACTCAAATTTCACGCAATTTCCTTGTAAACAAGTAATTTTTGCTCATGGTGTTTACTAAAACAGAGTTGCTTAGAAATCTTCATTCCTAAGCAGTAGTGTGGCACACCATGGGGTTACCCAGGACACACTGCCTGTCATTCTGCCTCTGAGCCCACCACAGACCTGGAGAATGAATGCTCCATTCCCAGGTGCAGGGTTTATTTGTTCCACATCATCGTGGACATGTCATGTGCATGCTCTGCCTATTTCCCTTCCTTAATTCTGCCTTTTCCCAACTGGGTGGGGATTATTTGACCATTCTTGCACACACACACACACACACTTTGTAGAAAGAAAACAATGGTAAATTAAAATTTCTACCGTATGCAATTCTGTCTATTTTCTATCATGCTGTGTCCACTACCCCTGTTTTGTGAGACCCTCTGATATACAAAGGCTACTCAGGAGGCAGCATGGATGTGCAACATCCCTTCTATGCACAGCATTTCCCATTTCTGTTCATATTAACTACTCCTGTTTTGACACATCAGAGGACAAGGGAAAGAGCTGCTGCAGTTAGAAAGTGAATCATTTCTACAACCACAGACACTGCAGCAGTTGATTTTTATGCACCCTCATCCTTGGCTTGCATGGTGAAACATGATGCTGCAGAATGATAAAAATAGAGACAAAATAGCCATTTCCTTCTGTTATAAAAGTTTTGTAAAGAATTTAATTTAAAACCCCGTTATTTTGTCCGTCTTCCCTGCTGTTCTGCTGGGAATTATATCATCAATTCAAACAAAGAACAGTTTTTCTGTCATATAAATTTCTGCTTGGAATGCAAATATTTATCAAAGTGAAGCATAAGGTTTCTCTGTGATACAAACGTCTGTTGTAGGCATCTTTTCTGGTGTCTCTGCTCTGTTCTTTACTAATGGATACCTAACATGAAGGGAAAGGTGACAAAAGCCTTATTCTTATCTTCTTTACTCATCCCACTAGAGATGCTTCTATTAGTTTTTGCATCTAAGAACTTATCTTTACTGATCAAAAATTCATAATTCAATCAGCTGTATTGAATTACAAGCTGTATCTCACCCTACCTTGTGATGAGTTTAAGAAAGCACATTAACATGCTAAAACCTAAGTTAAAGGGGATGCTCCCTTTTTAGATGGTTAACCTGCTTGCTTTGCTTTCAGTGTAACAACACAACATCAACATCCTTTCAAAAACATGTAGCAAAATTCCCAAACCACCTGATTTGGTTTAACATATAGCATTTGCTATTATATTATCACTGGTGTTGATTAGCGACAGCAGCTGTGTCTCAGTGTCCACCCCACCAGTACTACTTGCTCCTCTTTTGGTTTTAGACCTTCCCAATGTGGGACCTTTTCTTTATCAGAGGGGAAATGATAAGGCAGAGTGTGCAGTTTGAATCTGTGCAAAGTGCCCTTTGCTGCACAAGCACTCCTCGCCCTTGGATACAAAGGCATTGATAAATGTGTTGCAAAAATTACAGGGCTTGCCAAGACCAAGCAAAATTTTTATATATTTCAGTGAAAAGCCTGTTTGTCTTAGGCAGAAAATTGTCAATATATAGTCATTACTGTTGGAGAGAAAAGAGGAAATAAATTATAGCCTAAAACTTCAAAACATACTTCTGTCTCTTGAAGGGAAAATTTAATCTATAATTTAGACAAACCACTGAACAGAACAGTATCCTTCCTTGAAATTATTTTCACATGCTCTAGTGCCTCACCTGCTTTTGATGTGATAACTCAGCTGAAAACTGCTGACTATCCATCTAGAAAGCAATGAAAGAAACTTTGATTCTGCATATGTTATACAGAACAATTTGAGGAGGAGAACAAAACTGAGTGCGACATTTGGGACCATTTTGTATATTTGCAATAGCAGACAAAGATATCTCAAGGAAATTCTTCATATAAAATTATGCAACATGAATCCTGGCTACATTCACCAAACTCTAATTAACTGAGCTCTAGAAATGCTGATATCAAGCACTTGGAGGAAGCAGGGAGAGGGAGAAAAGAGTAGGGGAAGAAGAAAGGAAGGGCAAGAAACTTTGGAAGAAAACCGTTTCCATAAATTCATCATCTTGGATTATTGCTTGAGATCTAATACAGCTAAAAATAGACCAGAAAGCAATTCTGTCCTGCAGTACTCCACAGCCCTTATAACACAAAGGCATCCTCTCTTCAAAAGATGCCAGCCAGCATAAGTCCCTGAAAAGCCACGTAAAACCAAATGTGAGCAGCACTATGCCTTTCATCCATACTTCTCATAAACACTTTCGTCTTCCAGGAGTACTGGCAAGACAGTTTCTGCAAGACGCTGCACCTTGGCTGCATCAAGTGTTTTCAAGAATTCCTTAGTGTTGGTATATACAGATTTAAATTATTTCACATTGTGATCTCATGATATGGATAGTAATGAGAGTTCTACATAGAGCTTTAAGACTTGACACTGGAGATTTGGAAACCAAAAAGTGCTGTTCCATTTTCTAACTTCATCTTTCAGACTTAACTTTTCATATGGCAAAAATTCACAGACAGCTATCTCGGAATAAAGAAATACTGCAATTTTTCTTGTGCTTATTGTAAAAATATAGAAAACAAAAAGAAGTTGCCTAAGTGCAAATATATTCATTTTCCTCCCCACTCTGAAGAGCATCTCTGAAACAGAAGAGCATTGTGCTTGTCCTTCTTGGGAAACAGGAATAAAGAAGGTTCAGTCATGAAACAAGTACAAGCCCTTATGGTTTCCTTAATTTCAGCACGCAGTAGCAGGGCTGAGTCAGGTGTCTGTAGGCAGGAGGGATTCCTCTCATCTTGGGACAAATTTCCTTATCAAATAAAAACAAGAGGCTGAAGAAATGACCTGACGCATTAGAGACATCCCATGGGATTTCCCACCCTGGATTTCTTTCTGTGTTATTTACACACAACATCAGCTCTAATCAAATATGCAGTCACTAAATTGTGAGGTTTTTATTGTGTGAGCTGGAAAATCAGAAAGTTCAGCAGCTTGAGGCAGAGACAAGGCTTGCCACGTTTGGAACAGGTTGCCTAAGAAACCGCCACGACCGGTTTTATGGAGAGACTTGTGTGAAGCTCTTCTTCCATTGCTGCTGTACCGCCCCAGGGATGTTTCATTGGAGGCTTATGGGCCTCCCAGAAAACAGAGAAAACATCTGAATTTCACTGAAGTGGTAATGCTTTGTGTAAATAGACGATCACACTGAGGACAAGAAAACCCTTTTCCAGAATGACTGAGCAATGTAGGTGCATGAAACATTTTGCCAAGGAAATACTATATGCCACAAACCACCAGAGCTGCATTGTGTATATCAGAAGTCAAAAAGAGTACATGATAAAATTTAGATTCCATCATGAAATTCTAGAATCTAAGCCAGATGGACACCTAGTTCCTTTCCTTACCACCCTCTACAGATCCTCCACTTGTCCCGTCCCTCTTTTTTTCTTTGATTTTTTTCTGTATTTGATTCAATTTGCAGAAGAATTCCACAGACTCATTTTAAACAATTACACTTCTTCCTTCAATGCCACTCATTTTTTTGGTAGCTTTCCAAGATGTTGATTCCAAGCATTCTAGTCAAGTATCAGGGAGAAATAAAAGCAAAAAGGAGATAGAGGATTAAAGAGGTTTTCTTTTAGCAGATGTTGGAGTGACAGACAAATGCAGGTGAAGACGAAGCAAGGCTGAACAGGGAGCAGAGAAGAGCGGGGAAGAGCAGGGAGAGCGAAGTCTCTTCACTGGGAAACATCTGGGTGTGGTGAAGAGGCGAGGGCCACACCAAAGCCAGCCAAGCACGAGAAAGGAGAAGTTTTCCTCATCTTAGTATTTTAAAGTGCTGCTTTGCTGCAGCACTGCTCTTACACACACATACCTATGTAATCCTATTTATCTTGTGTACCCACAGGAGCCTGAAGCTCACAATAATTTTCTGAAAGTTTGCGCAGTTTCTCAAGTGGCTTTTATCACCAACCACATGCCTGAACTATTGTCCCTCCAGAGCCAAACTGGTTTTGAGCTGGATCTGCTGCACTGCAGTCACTGCATCCTGGACCAGCCCTTAGAACCCCCTGTGCAGGGCGTGTGGAACACATCAGAGCTGTCTGTCAACTCACACAGCTTTGCTCTGTCAAGCTGCTTGCTTGGACTAAACTGTGTTCTAGAACTGTAACTGTTTCCATTGAAATATAACTGTTAAAAGTCCTACAAATTAAAGGAAAGTTTGGAGTTCATATCGAATCAAGTAACTTCACTGCCTTCCAAGTCCTTCAGCAACTGAAAAATAAATAAGGAGCCAGAGAGTGACATCTGGATACAACAGGAAAGTGAAAATACATCAACGTAAGAACTAACTAGGAGACTTTCAGCTTTACCTGGTTTTGGAGGGTTTTTTTGTTTGAGTTTTTTTTTATTTTAACAGAAAATGTCAGTTTTTTGAAATCTTAAACTTTTTGTAAGTCATGAATTTGGAAAGAAACAAATCTTTCATGTGAAAAACTTCTCAGGACTCAGCTCCTGGGAGTTTTGCACTGCAGTTTGCTGAACTGCTTTCATGTTCCAAGTATTTCTCAAGCTGGAACTCCTAGATTTCACTAAGAAACTTACAGGCTTTAGTCTGGGAAAATTTGGTACTCTGAAGACATCTGGAAATACAAAATCTTCTCAGAGTCAGAAATGTTGGTCCATTTATGATACCTCAGAATATTTTGAGAAAAATTTTCGTTATGTGAGCTCTCATACCATTTGAACAGTTTCATCTCTGCCATAGACTCTATTAGTTCAGTAACGCTAATTACAAGTCTAAAATCAAAAATACAAAAGTACTTCGAAGTCTTAAAATCCCTGATGTGAATTTATACTGAACCGAACAAAGCATATAAGCTCTTCAAAATTTGGCATGCTAGTTACTAGCATTAGGGGAAAATTGCAAAACAAATATGTAGGAACCATGCTAAAAGTTTATTCCATGTTTCACACCACCAAGGAACCAAGAACACCACCAGAATAACTGCAACCTTGAAAAGCCTGGCTGAAAAAGTTATTAAATACTCCATTTAGAAATAAGTATCTATCAAAAAGCTCACATAATGACCATGTTTAAAAGGATGTGATTAACCTTGCTCAGTACTAAAAGGAATTGCAAAACCAGACCCCGAAGATGTTTCTGATCTGGGGAAGGTCAGCATTGTTTATTGAAAGTTCTGTATTTTGGTACTGGCATAAAATGCGTTGTTGGACTTGAAGTTGTTTTAAGAGAAATTCAGCTCATGGCACAGAGTCCAGGCTTAAAGTATTACCAGTTCTCGTGGGAAGGTCTTTTATGAGATAAACAGCCATTTGAATTTTTTTTTTTCCAGCTGGAATACACACCCTCTGGTTTCCTTTGCTTTCCATTTCACATACGTGGCTTTGTTTGCTTTGGTGCTACAAATAATGCAAATTTCCCAGTTTGCTTCCCAGCGTACTCAAGAGCACCAGCAGCCCAAGTGACAGAGAACAGAGCTCACACACTCTACCACACTCTGGCAAAACCAAGCAAGAAAAAAACCCACAAACCCACCAAGTTCTGGTTTTTAACTGTTTTGAAGACATCCTGAACTGCTCCTGCATCTGATACTTTAGTGGAAAACTGTGGCAACTTGCTTTGGCTAGAATCTGCTATTCAGTTTTTACCTGGCACCTCCCTGTGAGTTGCCACAGTAGCTGGCAAGCTGTGAAACCCAGAGGTGAAAGCAAGGTGCTCAGGATGGACACTGCCCTCATCACACTCACAGCAGAGGGCATGTACCCGTGTGCCCCTGCACAGATGTATCAGCCCTGCCTGTCAGCAGTAAGCCCGCGCCTTCCTAGGAGGATCAGGTTTGCTTCTGGGCTCATTTGACAAGCCCTGAGAATGCTTTGCTGTGTTCTACAGAACCGTATCTTTTCATGCTCCACATTAAGAAAAACGCCCTAGAAAGTAGCTCTAACCACAGACCTTTAAAATTGTGCAGGAGCTGCCAGGTGATGGCATGAATTCACCACCAGCTCTCTCCTGCTCGGGCCCAAGGCAGGCAGTGCCGGTGCCACAGCAGCTTGTCCTAGCAGCACTGAGAGAAAGGAGGCTGAGCCACACGGGGCTGCAGGAGCACAGCGGGCACGGGCCACACTGCACACAGGACTTCACGCACATGAGGAAAACATAAGCAGAAGCACACGTAGCTGCGGCTTTTCATTCAGAAAATGATCAGTTTATTTTCTATAAAGAAACCTGAAGGAATAAGGCAGCAAGCTCAGTTTTGAAACAGGAAAAAAAAGAATGTCAAGACATAAATTAAAATCTGTATTACTGTCAATTACCCACCAAGAAAAAAATCCCTGAGGGTTCCCTGTGGTATTAATGTAGTATTAAAATATTCATTGTTCTTTGCATATACAGCATGTTTTCTTTTGTACTTTTCTTCAAGAGAGTCACTGAGATAATTACTTAATTACATAAGCAAGAACTTTAAATTCATAAGGGCTGTATTCTTGCAATGCTAATGCAAGAGATAATCTCTACTCTTTTGTCATAATATGTCACTATTTACTTACAAGCAGCTATTTTTTAATCAATTAATCACTTGTATTTTAATCTGTCACATCACTGGCTTACACTGTTTAATAAAATTCCCCATCACAGATCAACTAGTCACAGAGCTCAAATGAGGAATCAGAGCAACAAAACTTAATCCATCTGTATATTCAGCAAAGCTAGAAATGTTATTCATGTACTCAATAGCAGAAAGTAAAATGTCCAAAAATGATTGCACTATAGTCACTCACTTGAAGAAACTTCATTTATTCAAACAGACTCAAAAGAGTTGTAATCTTCAACGGGAAAAATTTACATTTTCACCAGTTAAGCAGTTTGCAAAAAAATTAAATTTTAACATTGCTAAAATTTTGAGCATTTACCAGATAAAGCACTTTTCCTAATACTTATTCATGTAAGACCAATCCAATTAAATTTTTAAATAAAATCCAATTTGCTGCAATGTGATTGATTGGGACTATGAAGTGCTTCAAAAGATGCACAGCAGGATGGCAGAAAATGTGCACCATCTTTACTGCAACATTTAGCACAATAAAAACAAGCCTGCTTTCCCCTCCACATACATCCCAAGTAATGACTGCCTCACCCCAAACATCACACTACAAGCACCTCTGTCTCCCTGTGAGGTTCATCAGTATGCACCAGCTGATTGCCCTATAAATCCAGCAAGCACAGAATGCATCACCAAACTGCAGTACATTGCAAGCCTAGTAATTGTATGTCTGCTTAGAGGAGATTTGCTTTGTTCTAATATATCCTGGTAATGGGACAGAGAAGAGTCAAATAAAGGCAGGTTAGAAGAAAATGGTCTTTGAATTCAGTAATAAGGTCCCTGATCTTTTACATGCACACACTATAAGCTGTCTTTAGTTCATTGACAGACAGCGTGGCTGGGTGGCAAAGATGGTCCAATTGCCAGCTGCAAATCATCTGACTCGGAAAGAGGGCTCTCCTCAGTTCATGAGTAATCACCAACAGACTTTTGCAACCGTGCAGAATGACCGTGGCTGCCAACACGACCAGGTCACACCCGATGGGCTTTTCCCTCTCACATCCCTCTGACAAGTTGCTTGAGCATAACTATTACTTCTTTATTGCAGTTTGATTGCTACAGCACCAAGCCAGTACCACTAGTACCAGGCTGCTGTTCCCGCTCTTGAAATACTAATGAGATGCAGACATTTCACTAACTTCAGTAACACCCTTAAATATCTTTATTTTAATATTTTATGACGTATCTTGCTTTATTTAAAGTCGTACAACCAAGATAAGAGTAACTGCTAGGCAATATCAGGTTCATTTAAACGTGGGAGTGGTAGTAAGGAAAAGTGTGTTTCAAGGAAAAAATAGGGAATGCCCAGAGCAAAGCTAACAGGTGCTAAGAGGGAATGACAAGAAAACCCTAAAGTTTTATAATTCTATGCTATTTTCAAGGCGTCTAATGATACTTGTATGAGATTTTTATCATCATACTCAATCAAAAAATTCTTTTTTAAGGCTGATCATCTCCTTTATCTCTAGGTAAAAGAAAGACTTGGAGAGAAGAGAGGGGGAAGGAAAAAAAAGGCAAACCTTGACGTGCTGCAACACTGGCAAATACTCCACTAATAAAAGTAATATACAATTAATTTGTCAATTTAAAAAACCCACTATCTTCCCAAGCCTCACTTTTTTTCTTTAGGGTGAGCTATTTATTAGGCAATAATAAAAAAGTGCAAACCAGGCAGGCATGGAAGGACACACGAGCATCTAGGTAAATGGACTAGGTTGAGAAAAGAAAATTTAGTGGTAAAACTCACTGACAGCAAAAGCCTGCAAATACGAATAGAAACAAACCAATCAGGGGAAAATATTTAAATGGACCCTATCTGCAAAATCAAGCCTTGGGTGAATTAACCCATCCATGGGAACACAGGCAGTACTGGAATGTTGTCTTGCATAGAGGTTTTCTTCAAAACGTGTTGTACAAAACAGCCCTCTTCATGTCTTCCACCCTGATTTCCAGAGGTGGCAGTGCACCAGCTGAAGCACATACATTTCCCAGTGACCCTTTCCTGACCTGGCAGCAATGTCATGCCTTTGGAAGCAAAGTCACCAAATCACTTCCCTGTACAGGGACGAAGGAAAGAAAGATAAAATGTAGATTTGGACAGGCTTAAAAAACTGGCAAGTGAGGATGAATGGATTAGGCAATAGCAGAATATGTTCTCTGCTCCATTAAAGCACACCAATCCACAGATGATTATTTCAAGCTGCAATATTCAAATAGCAGTTGGAAGCCATGGTAATATCTCGATTTTAGTATCAGCTACTGATTAAATTTCAGGAATACTGCACTATTTCGAAAGACTGCAAGATCTAACAATCAAAAGAGACAATGCTTCAATTCTTCTCACCCTAGCAGTCCAAGGGCAGCAGATTTTATCGTGGGAGGGAGGAATGTGACTATATGCCCCAAGGGAATGGTCCAACATAGAACAGAATATTTCTTTCAGATTTACATGAGCTACAGAGGACCAGAAAATAGGATATTTTAGCTTAAACAGATGACTACAAATTAGTGAACTGAACTTAATGTAGTTTAAAGTGCTGTGAGACCTCCAAATATAAAGCCACCATAGACTGAACCAGCTTTCTATGCATTCTGTATGTCTGATCTCCCCAGGATAGAAGACAGACATAAGCATACACATATGTTGATTTTTCTTATTCAAACCCTGGCTCAGTATTGGAGCAGAATGCCAAATTTGATTATACTTTCCTTTAGTATCAACAGCAGCTTCTGAAAAACAAATTATTATTCCAAGTTTTAACTCTCCAACAGAGCTGCCCTTAGTGTGTGCCCTGCTGTTGCAATGGTACATTCTGCTGGCAGCAAACTGCCACAGCATTGCTAAGCATGTAATTGGAAGCCATTTCAGTTCATCAGGCATTGAACTGAGCCATTATTAACACCTGAACGGGTAAATCGTTATCACCAAGGCCTCTCTAGCTCACCCAACTCCAGGCCTGCTTATGCAGGGCTGGCAGTCAGACATTTCTCTTTAATGACCATTAAGGTGGGTAATAATAACAGACTGAGAGGACAAGCACACCAGCTGAATTTCACAGGTGTTCAGGAGGATTCTCCTCTTTCCAAGATTCGTCTTTTCTGTCACAATGCTCGCACCTAATAACAAGAAAAACATTCCATCATTCATCAGGCCATAGAGAAAATCCTTCTTTGAGTGTTTATGGCAAACTTTAAAATGCTGTTCTCCTTTTATGAGTGAGGCTTCTGCTGTGTACGCTTTTTTAAAACTCTGCATTCTTGAAAATAAGTTTGCTTCTTGTTACAATATTCCAGATTAAGCGAACTACCAGGCCTCATCCTTTTGTGCTATAACTGCTCTTAACTGCTCAGAAGGAGACATAAAGCAGTGAAAATCTGGTACATAAAGTGTTCTTTTTGTAACTGATGGGATGTTATTTAATTACTAGAAATATAAGAGAATTATGATTAAATTGGAATATTCTTCAGGGTGGGAATATCATATCATAGGGGAGATCATGTTTTACATCACAATAAATCAGGATGTATTCTGTCATTTTGAATTAAAATTGATAGGCTTCTTATTAACTCCTATATCTCTCATAGCTCCAAGAGCTATTGCTGGTGTATCAATCCTGAAGTTTTATTTAAGGTGAAAGTGTGTGAATATTATAAATCTAATTTTTATTTCCAAAACATAATTAACTCGTTCCCCTGCTAAAAAATTTATCAGACAACTACATGTAGAGAAAAGAGCTGACACTGATGAAAAAACAGATTCTTCTTGTATATCCTATCCACATGCACAGTAGCTCTTTCAATGCATTTCAGTCAGCAACAAACTCCTCTCTAAATGTTTTTTACAAAGTTCCTTTTAAAATGTTTAGTATTTTAAGAAAGGGGAGGGGAAGCCTTCCACAGATGAGGCATGACTTTTCTTGCAAAATTGTGAAAGGAAAGGTAAACTACTATTATTCCATGTTTGACTTCACTATTCCAATTCTTTTCTGTCTCCTAAGTGATCACAGTCCTGGTCTGCTGATCAGGAAGGGGTTCATTGCATGATTATTTGCTTTGGCCTACATCCTTGGGCACAACGTCTCCATTATCACATTAATGTACGTTAAGATTTCGTTGCAGAAGAGATAATGCAAAAAACATAGAGCAATCTAGACGGTTAATGACTTCTCCTTAATATGCAGGCTACGTATCTCTCGTGACAAACACTGATAATTCACTTAGGAAAAGTGTGACAAAATGTAGGATGATTTAAGTCCAATACACCAACACAAATTGTCCTTGCTGTTAATCATCCAGCATCTCAATGCCTTACCCATTTTCACACCGGTATTTCAGCAGCTCAGTGAGATTGGCTGCAGGCAACCAGCATTTGCAGTCATCCCAAATATCCTTCCTACTGCTACAAATCTGTCTAAACACTCTCAACAAGGGATGTGCCTCCTCTTATTAAAATATTTCAGTATTTCATTTATCTGATGTTTTAGATCATGAGTGAAAAAACCATGACAGACAAGAATATCACTAAAGCAAACTCCTCGACAGGTTTATGCCTCTTCTCTGTCGAGTGTTTCAAGGAAAATGCTCACAGCAAAACTAGCTTTCAACACCACTGACCATCTTTCATTTAAAAACGTTAACCAAACAGATTTTTTTTTAAATGAACACAGATTATCTCTATCGAAAGACCCTCCACAGCATGATTTCAACAGCTATAGGTGTTAAATCAGCCTGCCACTCTAAATTCAGACCAGATTCCCTCCTTTTCACAGTAACCTCATTCAGCATAAAAAAATAATCAGGCACATCTATTTTGAAAAAACAGTTTGAGGTTCTGCAAGGAGCAAAGAAAATGCAGCAGTTTCTGAAAACTTAGTTTTTTGAAACATTCTTTTCAATGACACGTGAGATGAAAGCAATCATGTTCACCAAACACCTTTTAAATTCCTGCCCTTGAACATATAAAGGCTCAGCACCATGAAAATTCCTCCGTAGTCACAATCCAAACTAAAATTCTGGTGGTACATGGAACATTTAGGGCTTGATGAACCTTCTGTACTGAGATGATGAAGCTACTGCCTTTGTCAATTTGCTCTGGTGAAGTTTGGTCCAATTTGTAGTGAAGGCCATAGTCTGTTGGCAGGACTTCACACAGCAATATGCGTGGGACTTCCCAAAGGTGTGCACAGCATCCTGCTGAAAACTGCAAAGCTCACTCCTGCTGGATTGAGATCTTCAGTCTCAAAGTTCAGCAACGTAAACAAGACTGTGTAGGAACACCTTGCTACTGAATATTTTTCTTGAATAAACGCAGATTTGATTTCCAATACCACAAACATTATCTCTTTTATGAGATAGAACGCAAAAAGAGAGTTAAAAAAGAGGCATCTCTCCTAAGCAAAGAGGAATTACTCGAAGACTGGCACAGTATTTTGATGGGATTATTTTCTCCTGAGTTTTTTTTTAACTCACCTGGCCTACAGCATAGCACCTTCAAAGTTCTCCACTTCTTTTTAGAACATCATCCATTCTAAAGCCTGTTTGCTCTGTAACCTGATATGTGCCCTCAAGCTAAGGAGTCAGAAAATATTTCATCTAAAATATTCTTCTCGGTCACTTTTTCCTGCCAAATTGCACAATGTCTGGCTTTAGCATGACTCATACACTCAGCACCCTGCAGTCTGGGTTGTACTGTTGCTGCTAAGACAATTACAGAGCTGCAATATTTTGGACAGGACCATGCTAAGGTCAGGAAAGCAAACTTCTCTAGCATTACACACTGGAACACACTTGTCAGTGGCCAGAAGATTCCCGTACCAAAAAAAAGTCATTATTTTTCTAACACAGTAGATGAGAAATGAAAACATTTTTGTGTTACAGGATTGCTGCCTTCAAGATGAAGAGATATCGACTGCATAACCATTACTTCTCTCTCGTGCAGATTATTTGATTTTGGGCATTTCCTCCTCCAAGCATCACCTCTCAATACTGCAAAAAAAACTTGCTTTTTTTCCGACTCAATTATAATATAGGAAATTGAACACATTTGGGAGATTAATACATTAAAAACCTGAATAGAAAGATTTGTTTAATGTTACATACTGATTTAAATGGCATGATTTAAATAGCCTAGTCAAAAAGCTAAAAGAGATCAATCACCAGCTGGATAGCAAAAACTTATTAATCAGCTACTGTTATTAAACTGATGGTGGATCACAGAAGGCTTTGACACCTAGGATTGTTTCTGTGTTCTGTCTCCATTCCATGGTAGGAAAAAAACTTATCCCAGTAACAGGACATCAAAGTCCTCTGTTTCAATTTAGGCTTCACCATATCTGTCCAAACTCTGGTTCTGCAGCCTCTTTTCAATGGTTTTCAAATTCCCCACTGGTTTAACAGAATTCATCATCAGAACCCACATAAACTCTTCTGATAATAACTGTGCTGAGAGAAATGGGACAAGTTTTGAAGTTATAGAGAGATGGTGGAAAAGGAACTGAAGGTGACCATTGGTTTGGTCTTGTCACTTGTGGCCAATACATTAATGCAGCAATTAGCAGCAACCTGGCTGCATAAGAACTGGTCTTTGAGTCACGTGGAGAGTTCAAGGTTTTTTCCAAAAAAAGTTCCCTCGAGTCCACCTGAAAAAAAATTAATTTTGTATTGAAGGACAAAAAATAGAATCTGTTTAGTTTAAAACCTTCCTATTTCCCTCAACTACCACCCTATATGTGCAAGTAATAAAGAGATGAATAGCTTCTTAATTTGAAGAATTTAGGATGGAGGAGATCTAATCTCTGCATGTAGAAATAAGGGAAAGTGTTTGGACCTGTTTCATCTGAGGACTAAAACTTCCCTGAAAATTCTCAAGCTGAGGTAGTGCTACCCTCACAATCCACACATAAAACCAGGGAGTCACAAGTGGCTTGCATAAAGATGATACAGGCAATAACTATTAATAAATAAATGACAATGTACAATGTAGCAATAAATCTGCCAAACGTGAAAGTTTAGAAAAGTAGGGATATCTAAGAAACACTTAAGAGCTAAATTGGAAAGTCATCATTTACACAAAAGGCAACAGATTCTTCTTTTCTATCCAATGCCTAAGCCAAGTAGAAAATCCCCACACTCTACGGCATATCCTCAGCTGCAGGAAGATAAAATAGCTAGCGGGGCACCAACACAGATCTAACATAATTTAAATTTTTCCCCATTGAGAATTTTGAATCCTCAAAACTCATCCCTCTGTACCCATTACTAAGAGGCTTCCCACCAGGGCTCTCTGGAGCATGCTTAGCACAAAATATGCATCTAACATTTAATTCCTAAAGTTCTTTCACAAGTGACTTCTGCAAAGGAAGCAGGAGTGTGTGGGGCTTTCTTGAGGTCTTTGAAAGAGCTTTCAGTCAACTGAGAAAACAAAACTTGTCCAAGTGAATGTCAAGAGGACCCTGACTGGACTGATACAGCACTAAGGATCCCTCCCTGACTGGTAAAGGAGAACATCTGCATAAAGAGTGTCTGAATTCATACAAACACGACTTAACTTTTTGAGAGACCAAAGCACTGAGACCTGCAGACAGCAAAGCGAAGCTCACGGAGACCGCGGGGAAAGCAGTAATTCATGCACATGGCACGTGCAAGTCTCCTCTGCCTGCGGAGCAGAAGAATGCCAGAGAGCCTCTCATTCCTCTCAGGGCTTAGAGGAAAATGACACTGCTTCTGAATGAGCAACAACTCTTCCTCTTCCTAGCACGGTTACAAGAGTTATGTTTGACCACATGGTTTTAGATCGCTACAATTTTTCCTTTGAAAAACAGCACTGTAATGTTTCCCAAGAGTTGCAAAAAATAGAGCTCAAATTTTAAATGAAAGTCAACTTCATGGATTTCTTCAGTATTTCCCTCACATAACAATTAAAGCCAAGCAGAAAACTGCTTGCTTCTTTAAGCAAACTGCTGCGGGGGAGGAAGGGAAGAGGAAGTCATGTAAACACTCTTTAAATGTTAATTCCAGAGTTTAATTGTAGCTCACTGCAAGCCTATTAAACCCTGACTAAGTGCACCTGACAGACTGACAACAGCATAATGCTAATGCATGCCATCGAAGAGCAGTAATTAGCTTCTTTAAAAGGGTGAGATTTGGGGGAAACTGCTCACAGAACAAAAGAAAATGGGGGGAGGGAGAAGGAAAGGAACGATAAGTTTTTTCCCGTTATACCTTTCTGCATCTTATGTAAATCTCTGCAGAACTCGGGCAACTCTCGGAACTGTGCTATGAAAGCTTATGAAATGGCAAAAACATCTCAAGACTACTGGGCACAAGACAAGGGCTGGTTAGTTTTTATGTCTTGATTTTTAGCATGGACTGTGTGAACAAACTAAGGTAACACTGAAAGTGTTGTTAAAAAAAGACCCAGAAAGAGGGTGACTGGCTAGTTCAATATTTCTGCCAACTCCAGAGCACTGGAAACTTACTTAGTGAATAATCTCCTACAGAGTAGTCTGTCTTTCTTGCTAGTTCTCCTGCCTAAATATCAACAGATAGAACTCCTTCAGCAGAATGAGAGGGAAGCAGAACTGGTTCAAATCAATCAATTAGTATCTCATAGTAGGTCATCTCCTTTCTCTGAGTAGGTACATTACATTTAATTGGACATCTAGGTTAAACGCCGGTAACTGCTTTACAGTACATTACAGTACAAGCTGATTTGTGTAATTCCAACCAAAGATCAGATCCCTTCTCCCAGAAAAGGCTCCAGAGGCTTAGAGTACCAAAATATTTACAGGGTTAAGTGTAGCTTTTTAAAATTATACAGAAGTATCTCTTGTTACCTGTACATTGCAACCAGCCTACAGTAACACTGAAAACATGGCAAATTCTAGAAGGAGTCTGAGCTAATCTTGTTAAATCGTACATTTTAGTAAAACTTTTCTCTCTCTATTTTCATTCCAAAATATGAATAGAGAATTTCATATTATATGTATGTTATTTCTTTCAGACTGGCCATTGCAGCTTCATTCATAGTGGATACTCTCTCAGGATGTTTAACAACGACTAACAAATAATCCCATAAAAATCCACACCACTTCGAAGTTTCCAAATACAATAAGTCCTCTTTGTCCTGAGACTGTTTAAGGCTACAACAATTCTTTCTCAAATCAGTCCATGAGTGGTCTAACAAAGGCATCATCCTCTTTTGACAAAAATCTGACACAGAAATGTGTGGCAGTGAAGAAATTCCAAAAAGTCAACAAGCTGAGACAGATGAGAACATCCCTTATCTTCCATTTACAGCAAACATTTCATTAAGACCCAGAAGCATCTTTATGAAAAGCAGTTCCACTGTATTTTAAACCACAATAGACTGGTTTCCCACTGCAGGAGCACTTTCATGCACCTGCTTCCTTATTTAGCTACCTTAGAGGAATAAACTTAAACCATATTTAAACTAAAACTAAAGATATTAGACTTCATGAACATTTCTACTTTTATTAACCTTGCTCCAAATTCTTGCACGTATCAAAGTGGACAGCCAACAGAACTTCAGTATCTCATGTTATTGCTCTTCTAGACCATTGTCTTTTCCCTGGCCCTGAGGTTCGGAAGCAGGATGAAAGCAATCAGCTTGCATTTCCTTGGAAGAGTATTTTGTGCACCTGGTGGGAGACCTGTCACTTAAACGGCTGCCCCAGGAAAGGGGGCAAGTCCAAGAATTAAAGTGTCTCAGCAGCAGTAACTGCACAAGCTGTTCCATTGGCTCCGTGCTTGCTCTTTGTTAGATACGACCTTGCAGAAGAACAGAAGGCAGCAGAACCTTAAGAGATTAAAAATAGTAAGGAAATAAAGACCTAAGATTGTGTTCTACGAAAGGGGATCCTGAAGACTCACGAAGATTTTCTGGGTTTTTTTCAGTATCCTACTCTACCTGTTCTTATTTCAATTTACTGTAGGATACAAATGCCACATTGGAATATCAGTTTCTTAATTCGGGAATTCTTATACCAGTGGAAAAGGTATTTGTAGTTTTCTATGAGATGTACTGCATGCTGAAAGACACAGATATTTGTGGATCTGTGTGCCTTCCTCTCAGGTTGGTGGCAAAGCCTATCTGTAAGCAGGAATCAGAAGGCTTAGGCTGCCTTTAGCTGTTATAAAGAAATTTCCTCTAAAACTGATCCTTTTACTGTTGGACTCATTTGGTGTCTTTAACGACGCACTGAAAATTGGAAGCTTTTGTTCACAGCTGCCTCTGTCCTGGATCTCTTCCACCATCTCCGATACCTTGCAGGGGGCTGTGGTAATTCATCTGATCATGCCAACCTCCTCACTGTGCTACCATGTGTCCATGCTAGAGCGGCCACTTTGCAGGCCTGGGGCTTCTCTCTCGGCTTTCCCAGTCACCGTCTGAGCCATGTGGCAAACTGGCAGAAAGGTGAGAGACTGGGAGAATCTCTCAATGCCAGATGATCTTTGGCATCCATCACTTTCCCAACAAAAGTGTGTGCAGCTATCCTCGGGGAACTGAAAGGCTCACTAGAGACAGGTAGGGAAATTTCGAGGGGGATGGCAAGGCTGCCCACTGCTCCATTTGTCCCTTGCTGTTATTCCTAGGCATGAATACCATAATCCTGTCCAGAGAGCAGCATTCAGTGCCCCATCCAAAGAGCCACTAACCAGCTTCTGTTTGTCACAGCTAGAGGGTCTGATCAGCAGGGGCACCTGATACATCCAAATAGTATCTCTGCAGTAAATTACAGACCACCACAGCAGACACAGCCATCCTGCCAGATTTGTGAACATAACTCCTGATCAAGTCAGCTGACTTTCACCCACCATGTGCTGTACTCTCACTCAAAGCACCAAGCTGAGAAGTCTCACAATCTCTCATTTTCTATTTTATTTTCCCACGACACCTGGGAGGACAGCCAGAGAAATCCAGCCAAATTACTAGAACTGTACAGGAATAGCACTGAGGAGTACCACAGTTCTCCAAAACATGTCTAAGGACAACATGTCACAGTTTTCTGAGCATGAAGAACTTAGGAAGCTTCATCTTTTCACTTCCTCCTGAAGCATTCCCCCATTTCCTTTTAAATAAGGTCACCCCTTTAAATAAGCTGTGACTTCCAGCCTTAGTCTTGTAATGAGGCAAATCTCTTGCCAGATTTTCCATGCACACCACTTATTTATTCAACTTTGTACTTTAGAGACCAAGGAAAAGTACTGTTAAAAAGAAAAAAAAAGTTACCTATCTGAAAATGAAGGCTATTATCCTTTTTAAGCATGAGATTTGATTTCTGATATCACGATGTATGATATCCTCTGGGGACAACAGACAAGGTGGTTGATGAGAACAGTCAGTTTGGGGAAAAATGTCTTCTAGAATTTTTAAATGAGCTCTGCCTTTTAAAAAATATCTTTATAATGCTCTGGTGCAATTTGCAGACAATACTAAATCAGAAAGAGTTGAGAAAATCAGTCAGAGCTGAGAAATGTTAGTGACAGAGCCAGAGGCACTAGTGGGCAGAAAATGACAGCATGAGTTTCAATTTAGAAAAATGCACATAAAAAACACCTAGGGACATAAAAATCAACGTGTGGCTGGCTATTCACTGAGTGGAAGAAATCTAGAAAATGCAACAAAAGAGAAGTGTGGATGATAGAAACTCCCACACTGCAAAAATACCTAAAAACAACACAAGCTTAGTGCAGTTGCAAACTAAAATCCACAAAGACAATGCACTGCAGAAATGATAATTGCCTGACCTTTGGCCAGTTTTTGGCGTGAACACACTACGAAAAATTAATTCAGTGCAGGACATAATGTTAGCTGTAAGACTGACAAATTGCAGTGTGTTAAGAAAAGACCAGCAGAACAGATTAGAGCATGGAAGAAATGATTTATGACGGAAAATTTATATAATTAAATATTTATCAACCTGGGTAGCTGAAAATGGAGACAGGATGGGAAGACATAACAGTCTGAAAGGGTATTAACAATGAAAAGAGAAGATGAATTATACACTCCCATGTCTGCAGTGTGCTGGCACACAGAATTGGGTTCTGGTATAAGTTTTAAATACTGAACCCTAGGCTGTTACTCAGTGAGGCAAAGGAATCCCTCATTCCTTGAACTCCCACCATTTTTGTTCCCACTTCATTCCTCAAACACCATCTAACATATTCAGCCCTGGCCTGAGTTATTTTACTCTCCCTCAACTCCTTTGCTCCCAAATCCCCAAAGCTTGACACCATCTCTGTGGTCTGGGATGGGGTGGACGCTTAGACCCTTTCTGCTCAAATTCTGTTCTACTGAAACTGCAGAGCAAACTTCTGTAAGGGCACTTCAGTCCTGGCCAGATGGGATAAGTCTCTCCAGAACCAAATGCAAGTAGGACATGAACATTTCCTTGCCTCCAAAAGATGACTCATAAGACCAGAGCATCTGATTAGCCCACCTGTAGATGAGAGAAGGCAGCTGTGCCCAGGGTCGTGTGAAACCCCTGTGACAGGATAACTTTACAGCAGATTACTCAATGTTGTGCACACAAGCTATTGGCCCCAGTAGGCAGAGCAAATATAACATAACTACATACTTCTGACTCCTCTGGCACACCTTTAACCAACTGATGGAAAAACTAGGAAAGCTGATCATGCCATGAAACCTTCATCAGATGTGTATTTAAATGTACCAAGGCTGCTCGACTTGAACGTTTCTGATATTACACTCCAATATTTCAAATTTTCAATCATTTTCACACTTAGTACTCTCCTGTGATAATTCAGATGTACATTCTCAAGGTATAAGATATATGACACTAACTTTCTAAGCTTCAGCTGAGAATCCCCTGCTTTTACACATATATCTCGGAGAAGATGGCCAAAAAAAATTAGGTTTATTGAATAATCTATCCAGGGCTGATAATATTTGCTCAAGATTTACAAAAATTTCTGGGAAATTTAAATTCCATAACTGAGAAAATCAGTGAGTGATGATGCTCTCTTCAGAAGGAGAAGAGATTTCTCTTCCATATAAGAATTATAAAAGCCTTGCACTACTCCAAGAATTCTCATAACATTAACAATTGCAAGTAACAAGTCCTCTAACGACGTATAAACTACTTCTGATTATCTTGCTCACCATATATGGGATAAAAAATGTCCCAGATTGTCGTTTTCATTTTTTAAAGGCTCCCCACAGACATATCCCTTTTCCATCTGTTCTCTGGACCTGCTGTAAATGGATGTCTGCACCATGCCCGACCTGCTGGGGGGAGGCAGACAGCTACCCCTGGCTTCATGGCTCTGTGCTTGCCTCCCAAGAAGGGCATTTTTCAAGGAATTAATGGCTGGGGACTGTCACAGAAAGCTATAAAATTATGGATGATACCAAGAAAGCAAGTGGGAAATTAGTATTTACTATTTCTTATCATACAAGACACATAGGCAAATCATTGTTACTGTGAGGCAGCTGGCTAAAACAAGCCAAAGAATGTACAAAACAAGAACATTTTGAAGCTCCTTATTCAGATAGCACCAAGACACAAAATACACACTGATCCCAAATGGAAGGGGAACAACTAATGGAAAACACATCCAACAACACCCATAAAAAATTATTCATGTGCAGCTTCAGATTTGAGATGTCCCAAAATTACTTCCCAGAAGCAAGAAAAATATCCCAAAGACAGGTATTTACATATGTATAATGTTTCTTACCTTCACTGGTTGCTGTCACAAGCAGGATGCTGGACAAGGAGAACTTTTAACCAAGCCCAGGACCCCAGCTATTATATTTTGTTTTCAAAATTCTATACTTCAAAATAAAATATATTAACTATCACTCCATCACCTCTGAAAATAAAACCTCCTTTATCCTGGGAGTTAAAGTGTTTTACTGTACAGTTACAAAAGTACCAATCACTAAACAGAACCACTGTATCTAGCCTAATTTTGAAGAGCATTTGACTGATTTCCTCCCTTTTCAAGCACAACGCCAAGAAGTTCCAACTTCCTTAGTCACACAAGCCACATTAATTACGATGTCCACACCCGAATTCACATCTGAATCCAATTCAGAACTACATTTCTGTTTCCAGACCTTCTCTACCTCTTGTTGTTTCTTCTTAGATTTTTTTTCTTTAGCATCTGAACTCTTTCCACATTCAAGAATTTGCCTTTTGTTTAAACTAAGTACCTTGAAATTGCCCATTTCCAAGTTCAATCATCACTTCTCCTTTATGCTTTCAGCCAACGGTTCCTATGCTTTAAAGAAATTTGGCCGCCAGAAAAATCCGTCTACTGAGGCTAAGTAGTGAAAAGAATATTAATTCAGCAGAAAATATCATCCTATAAATCTAGTTGTCACTTGATAAAAATCATCTGGGGAAAAAAAAAGCTGAAAACACCTTGCTATTTCTAACAATACAAAAATTAATCCAAAGGATAATGCCTTCTCTAATTTATGAATTAATGCTATTATTAAGTCAATTTACAGCCAGGAATTATTTCTGAATAATACAATTTTTATTAATTATCTTTTTAAAATTAATTTACATGTACTAATTATTAATTACTGTGCATTACCAAGTGGTATTAAAATGACAACACAATCTCTTTAAAACAAAGGTCAAATTCAGTTTCTTGCCTACCACTAAAATTGGATTTTGCTTCACACATGGGGCTGTAAGAAAAAATTCTAAATTATGTGTTCCCATTAGCTGCAGATGCTGATAGATTAGCACTATCAAAACAAGAAATAAAGATGTCAGTGTTGCTAGACAACCACTTCTCTTTTTAACCCTACCAATGACGCAAGCTGTAAGAGCAAAGAGAAAAATTTGCAGTCATGCTTTAGGAACCTCTGCAGTTATATTTAAGACATTTTTTATTTTAAAGTTTTTTAAATATCAAACTGAAGACCAATAGTCAGCTTAAGTGACACTCCAGATACGGCACTTACTGATAAAAATGTTACACATAAGGTTTCTGTGCTATAACAATTTTATTATGGTATTAAATTGTGGCAATACGAATTAAAGACTATGGGGCTTAGAAATAAATTTAAATCTATTTTTATTAAAACATACGTATGAGACTTGAGAACATGTAATCTGTATCTACCTGTATCATTTCTGATTAACTAGCTGATAGTAAACTGCTGATTTTTGCTAGTAGCCTCTCTTAGTAGATAGGGAAGCATGATGAATTCATAGATAAATAGAAATCCTGATGCTCTCCTAGGTCATCATATCTATTTCTAGCTCCCCTAATAAAAACCCTGTTGATTGAGAAACCAAATATTCAAGAGCTGAGATATGTGAAAATTCCATTATAATAATTATTTTAACTAATCCCTGCTTGGGCAAAATTGCTCCTGGTACTATATACTGTGTAATCATCTAATAAGTGGTAAATATATCAAGTAAACAGAGAGTCACCTCTGGAAGAAAATACTATATGGGATATATTATCACAAAAAACTTAAGTGCAGGTATTTTGTTCTGCAGTATCGCTTTTTATACATCACTAAAAATCATCTAGAATGCTCCTTTCCTCTCCAGTCTCTATCAGCAGAGAGATGTCCCAAAAAGGTGTCCTAGATCACAAAACTTGTTTCCCTACCCTTCTTCCAGATTTACACAGATCAATGACTGTAGGTATTGAAAAAAATGCAACATTCCCTTTCTCCCACACGGACACACAGCAAAAACGATTATTTAGGCAACTCAAGTGCTGATGTGGCCCAAACAAACTTTTAAAAAACAGATTAAGCAAAGGGTTCAAAATCAAGTGATGCAGCAAATGCCTCACCAAGCTCGACAAACTCTGTATTTCAGCCATTTATGATGGGAATAGAAAACGTTTAACACCTTTGAGTAAATGTGGGGCAAAAAGCATGACGAAAAATTTGTTGTGAGTCAGACAACATTTACGGCCTTTGCAATACATCTTTAAGTGATGGTAGGGAAATACTGCTCAAATCCCCCATTACTGTAGAGTCTCTTGTTGGTTGGAGCAATCTATTTAGGAGAAAGCACAAAAGCAAACGAATGATGAGACCAGTTTCAGCGCAGGTTCCGATGCCCCAGATGAGCAGCAGAAGAGCCCAGCACCCAGCCATGCCCAGGTGAGCTGTACAGGATCAACAGCTCAGCTTTTCCAGCTGCATGAGGTCTCTGTGCAAGCAGCAATACAGAGGGACTCAGAGCAGTACTAAAGAAACAAAACAGAAGAAAAAAAACCCTCAAGGGTTCTAAGTTTCCTGCACCCCAACATTTGGTGGCAGTGCAGTGCACGTTACAGAGCAATGTGGAAAACGGAAGGTGGAAGACTGCGTTACATGTAACTTATGAAAAAATTTAGACTTTGTGCTTGTGTTTTGTCTTGCACATGTTTTTTTTTCCCCAGTCTCATTTTTGCATTGCGATGGGATTAATTTGGTGCAGGCCAAGTCCTCCAAGCAAGATTTTATCATCTTGTTGCTCATCTATCTAATGAAAATACTGAACATTCACCTCTCCTGCTGCAGTATGCAAAATGACCTCAATAAACACTTTAGAAATATAGATAAAAGTACATTTTCATCTTGAAACTGGCCAAGCAAAATCAATTCTGCACAGATCATGTTTATTAGACACAGGGAAACTGATAGCCTGTGGGTTTAATCTATGAAATTATACACACTCAAACATGCATCTCAGACTGTAAAGAAACTTGCCCAGGGTTCACAGTGAGATTTGCAAGTGCAGATTTTAAAGTTCTGTGTTTCTATCTCCTTCCATAATATCAACTTAAAAATGTTTTCAAATTAGAATCCAAAAATCTATCAGTTTTATTGCAGTTTCCAGCCCGTATTCACGAACTGTGGAAGCTTTTTCACAAGATCAGCTGGTTGGGTTTCAGCTTTCCTTTTGTGGAGACCTACATGCTCAGTACTAGTGAGTATGCAAAGATTCAAAAATGTCATCCAGCTGAGACTGGCATACTAAAAAGAGGGGTAAGCAGAATTTCATAATAAAATAGTTCGTCTATTGAATTTCCAGTGTTTTTTTACGTTGTGGAAATAGAAGTGAAGTTTTTATTTCTCAGCACATAATTCTGAGATGCCTTTTCTCCACCTAAGTTCTGGTTCTGTTGAGGTCACAGGAAGCTTTGCCAACAGCTTTAATAAAAGCAGGTTGTCACCTTTCATGTTTAAACTGATCAAACAGTGATAGCTAATAAGGGTCATTTATTCAACTGCATGACTGGAGAAATGAACATTATAGCCTGTAGAAGGCTTAATCTCCTAAACACCAAATACAATTTTCTCACATATAAATTGCCCTTTCAGTTTGAAGAAAGGATTTAGGTGTTGATTACTCACCTCAATATTTTTCATACATCACAAAGTAAAAATTGTCAAGAAAAACAAATTCCCAAATAACAGGAAGATTTAATGCCGTTTATAAATATATATATATTCTATATATTTTTATCATCGTATGTGAAAGCAGTAAATATCCTTTAAAACTTTTTGCCAGTTTTAAAAAAATCCATATTCAGTTATTTTATGCTGTTTTGCTGATGAAATGGAAGATATACATCGCCGTGAAACAAAAAAATGGTAGCTGACCCTTAAGATCTTGCAAAAAAATCTCTTTCGTTCATAAAACAGATTTTGAAACAAAAAACTGATAAATAAGCAAACCAAAGCTTTCATTATTTGTTGACATTATTAAAAATGAAAAGAGCATTCAGGTATTCAAAAGGAAGCAGACACCAAAAGAGCAATAATGTGATGGGGATTCTTGAAACCTCTGATTCAAAAAGGGAAAGAATATTGAAGCAGAAAAAAATGACAAAAACCTCCCAGCCAAACTTGCTAATCAGTTAATTGAGAAATACTCACATAGGAAACACATTATTCCTTCTAATCAAACATCATTTGCAGAAGAAATGAAATCACATTTAACTGAAAAATGGCACAAAACCAGGTGAACAAAAAGATACATTTAAGATAATTGAAAAGATAACTGCAAAGTCAGGGAACAGAACACAGATTTGAGGTCTAATCAGTTTTTTGGATGTTTTGAAGCACGGAAGAGTTGGTTCAACAAATTAACATGCTAAAGTGGAGTACACGGAGACAAAGATTGGTAAATTTTGTATCAATGTTTTTTAAAGTTTCACATCTTTTAAATTCATACAGGTCGTATTTGGAAAAATAGCAATATTTATTGCACAGGAAAATATGCCCATATTCTCTTCTTTTCCTTAGAAAGACCGTGTCTTTGAAGTCTCAAATGCTGATATTGTAAAATAAATATTAATGACATGTTTCATTTCTAAAACAAATTTTAAGCAAACAGAATAAAACTTTTGTTGTATGCTGGAGAAATGCTAGCTAGTTGGGAAATAAAACAATAATAATAATTAACGATAACAAAAATAGACAGACAAAACAAAAACAAAAAAAAGACAAAACAAGAAAAAATAACGCAACCAACAGCTCAGACCCAGTTTGTTTGGGCTTTTTGAGAAAGCCTTGAATCAAAGAAACTCTCCTGATTTATACTTTCTAACTTCAAAGCCTCTCCTGATATACACTTTCCAACCAGAAAATGTGAAATTATTTTTAATGCAGACGGACTGAATCTGGAATTCAACGAAGCAAAGTATCAGTCAAAGAAAAGCAATGGAAAGGAAAAGCAATGAATTTTCCAAAAGCCTACACTGAAAGAGATTAACCATGCAAGATGTCTAATTAAACTTCTTTTATTAAGTAAATTTACTTAATAAAGTAAACTGGTGACAGCCACTTCGTGTCCTGTTCCCACGGGATGTTGATTCCTGTGGCACAGAGTGAGCACCAACAGGACAGCAGGCTGGTGCATGGGGCTGCAGCCTGTCTGTCTGCCCCTGGAGAGCAGAAGAGCCAAAATTCACCAGGATTGCTACAGCCCAGCCTTACAAACTGGGACATGTTCAAGAGCTCTAAGCACTGATATTTTTGGTGGCAAAATTAAAAGCAGTGCTAATAAAGGCTTCCTAGCAGCCATGTGCTTTGTCTCTGGCTAATAAAAGCTGGTTTGGTTCAAGTGGTTTCCTGGGTGTTGCTCTTTCCATGCATCCGTTCTCCTGAGCATCTGCTGTCTATTCCCTGCAAATAAAAGACCTGCTGATCTTATCATCTTGGATAGCAGTATCTTTTCAGCCATAAACCAGCCAAATTAGTAATTTTTATTTCTGAGTTATGTGCAAAATTAAAAATATTACAAATCTAGCACATGGACCTGTCGAAGTGAGTCCAGAAGAGGCCACAATGATCAAAGGCTGGAGCACCAGCTCTATGAAGGCAGGCTGAGAGAATTGGGGTTGGTGAGCATGGAGAAAGAGAGGCTCCCAGGAGACATCATTGCAGTCTTCCAGTTTTTCAGAGTGGCTTACAAAAAAGAGGGAGAGTGACTTTTTACGTAGGCAGATGGTGATAGGACAAGAGGGGATGGTTTAAAACTAGAAGATGAGGGATTTAGATTAGAAGTAAGGAAGAAATTCTTTATTCATATGGTCAAGAGGCACTGAGCCCTCCAGCACTGGAAGGGTTCAAAACCAGGCTGGATGAGACTCTGAGAGCAACCTGATCTAGTGGAAGGTGTCCCTGCCCATGGCTGGGGAGCTAGATGGCAACTTTAAAGATCCCTTCCAACCCAAAAGATTCTATGACTCTATCATCCTATGATAGAGCTCATTCTGTGAGCTATTCTGTCATTCTATGAAAGAGCTCCAGAGTGGCCAGACAGAAGGACTCCTCAAATAGCTCCCGAAGCTGGACGGAAGTCCAAAGTTACTCAGTTTTAGTTTTTGCTTCTTCCTGACCAGAGTAGTAAGAGGAAACGGGAAATATAGACATCCACTGCAAGGCTTGGATGTAAGAATAGCTCCTCATAACATTATTATGATTATTTTTCTGCTACTCGAAATATTTTGGAAAGAAAATACAACGTTGTTGCAGTAATAGCAGACAGATGTTTAGGTTAAACTTCTAAGACACCAAGGTTTATATAAGTTATCAGCATTTACTTTTACAGTTTATTTTTCTGATCTTTATTTGCATGATCACCTCAGTGTGCGAAGGACAAGACAGAATTAGAACTGCTGGATGCCACACCCAAGAAAAGTTAATAATTGCTTTGTTCAGTTTTAGCTGCTATATCAATACCAATGAAAAGATGCATTCTTAAAGTTATATCAACAATATCCTAAGCATAGATGCTCAGAATTCAAGTTCTGCTGATACCAAAATTAACACAAGATCAGAGAAAACTCTTCGGATTTCTCCTTTTAGGGAAATTACCCAGACAATTTATTTTTAAACTTTAAAATCTTATCCTACTTATTAAAACATTGATTGCAGCTTCTACATTGAAAAAAATAGATGCAAACTTACTCAGCAGTCGGGGGAAAATACTTCCATCTAGCACCCAAGTGTGCACGACAGGAATACAGCTGCACTTAAATATCTCTCACCATTCAATCGGGTAACTGAAAGGAACAGCCACGGTTTGTCTAACAGATGTACAGGTCAGGTCTTCATGAGGTTGGAAAGACTCACACTACCATGTCTTCCAGCTCAAATTTGTGAAAATTAAAAATGACATCCAAATGTCATAATTGGGCAAGGCTAAGGAACAGCGCGCTCAGAACTGTCACCATTAATCCGACTGTCGCCCTCTTTGCACCTCTCCCCATTTCTGTCATTATATAGAATTATATTCCTGATACTACAAACCATTTCTGACCAATATATAACAGTCAAGAAACCTTTCAACACGATTCACAGTAAAATTCACAATTCACAGTAAAAATAGATGCATTGCACCTGGTTTAGAGTTAATTGCATAAGCTATTACCAATTTTTGCTGTTATTTGTATTTTAATAGGGTCACTGACTATTATGGTACATTTGAGAGGAAAAAATACTAGAAAGAAATAAAAAAGCTTTCCTCCAAATTTTCCGTTATAAGACTCTTTTTGAACTTCACCAAATTTTAATCAGCTTGACCATGATTTTCTAGGCTGAGCACTTTTCTGATACAGAATTTGAATTCTGATACAGAATTTGCTAGTCTAGCAGACCCATCATTTACATTACTGAGTAGTGGCTTTGCTTTGGTTAATAACTCCATAAACATTAACCTTCTATAAACTGTACAGCTTATCAGTTAACACAGCTCAGTTTAGGTTTGCAAGTGAACTTTCCTGGGGAAGTTTTTTTCCTGTTTATTAGTGTCAGATAGGATTTACTACCATATAAATAAAACCTAGAAGAAAATGTACTGTTTTAATTAGATAATTCATTCATCCATTTATATTTTTTTGAAAAGTATTTTAGAAGCATGTGCAATGAAGTTTTCTCCCTACATACAAGTTTATTCAAGCTAAAAGCAAACTGGTGAATTTACTATGACAAAATATGAAATTATTTTTATGTAAATATCAATACATAAAAATAAATTATGTAAAATATTAAAAACATAATTTGATTTATAAAAATATTATACTAGCTTTAAAAATCAGTAAAAGAAGTTTTTTCCCCACCCATATCCTTCCTGTGCCAAGGAGGAGTGTCTGTCCTTGATAAGTAGCCTGTCTAAACTGCTGTTGATATACATAACACTTATTAAATGGATTCTTTATTTGTTAAATCAGCCATGGACTTTATTTGGGAGTTACCTTTGATCAACACTCTTCCAATTTTACCCAACATTATTTCATATCATCCAGACAAAGCCAAGAGGTATTTCACCAGTTAAACTGGGATGTTACATTCCTACTTTCTCAAATTACTGCTGAATTATCTCTGTATAGAGGGGCAAAAAAATCTCGTGGACATGTGGCATTAAAGAGGTCGGGGGTTGACATGCAACCCTAGGCCCTTGAGGGACACTGGGACTGATGTCTGGCCATAAAAATAATAGAAGCACCTAGATATCTCTGTATTGTAACTAGAGACACAAAAAAAGCCAAGATTTGTCTTCTAGAAGAATAGTTTTCCAGGTGGGAAGAAAAGAAAGAGAGGTAGAGAGGCAGAAAAGAATTAAGCATGATAATCCAGATAATTATTAATTTTAGAACTGACAAATGCCTTTACTTTTTCTTAGACTGGCTTTGGAGAAGAGCAGTCTTAGGCTAGAAAATATTGTTAAGTGGAGCAACAGCAAGTTGGTTTGGAAAAAAAGGAATAATTGTATACTTTGGATATCAAAAAAGTAGAGACAAGTACCATGTACTTTTTAAATTACTATAGAAAAGATAATTGTTGAAAGTCACACTAGTAAAAGTCTGGAAATTACACTGAAACAAGTATCAGTACTCACACATTTGGAAGGAATGTTAAATAGGAAGGAAAAGTTAAATAAATCCTTCGCCTTTTTTCCATGCAAGATTGGTGAAACAGAAACTGAAGCATCTGTGTGCTGGAAAGGAAACATCCACATTGATGTGGAAGCAAAAACTTAGAAGAGAAGCATGAGGGTAATGGGCCTGGATAACCTCTGGCCCAGATTGCAAAGGAGCTAATATATGAAATTATAACTTCATAAACCAGGTTTGCTAAAAACCTTCACTAACCTGCTCTGCAGGTCTCTAGCATGACCAAAGAGAAAAAAAATCATAGACTCTATTTAACAAAGGACATGTGAAGAAACTGAGACTACATAGTCTGGCTACAACAGCATGTAATCCTCATGGGAAAGCAGATGGATTTAGGACTAAATCTGTAATTTAAAAGGGTGAAATATTTCAAAACAATATTTTACCCTAAACCCGAAAAACCTTGTATCACTGTGGCTTCAATGCATCTATTCAGTAAGCTTGAAAAAAAAGCACTCCTTTAATGAATACATGAGACCAATTTCAAGATATCCCTTACTCCAGGCAGATCTTTCTCAGTCCTGTGCTTCCTGTTCAAAAATCAGATTTTAAGCAGACAAACCAGAATCATATGGCACTAAAAATTTTCCCTTAAATTTCTCTTGCATTAAAAAGGATAACCCTTGAGCCTGATGCCATGGTGACTAGGCTACGCTGTCACTATGATGCCTACTGTATCCAACTGGAAAGCAGAGAATCTTTAAAAGGCTGTGCCACTGGGAGGGATGGAGGAAGGGGGAGAAAGGGTGAGTCAACAGAAAATAAATGAAGGACAGGCAAAACCAATGTGGACTTTACTAAGATTTTAAAACAAAGTCAGAGATAAGTTTCTCTATCATTACAAAGATGGGTTTACTCAGAAATAACAGCAAGCTCTAAACTACTCCTAGTGCTCTAAAAATAGAATATCTCTTTCCACTGGTTGCCCTATTTCTGGATTTTTTTTTAACCCAAAACCAATTGTTCTGTATTGCTGCGACCTGAGAGGCCAGACTTCAGTCAAATCAGGCATCCCTGTGTGATTACTCGAGCTCTCCTCAAGTCTCATGCAATTAAAAGCATCAATACTGACACACCTTAATGACAAAAAGTTAATGCAAAGGCTAATTGAGACCGTCTTCCTCACAGGCCATTTCACGACATTAATAGCGCAGAAAGCAGCCGTTAATATGTAATTAAATTTCCGGGATGCATGGGCTATCAAAACCAGGTAGCTGGAACCCTGTTTCACACTTTTTAACCTCTCATTACCTCTGGGGCCCAAAATAGCCACTGTGCTTGGCAATTCTGTGCTAACCTCTTCCCCTACAAAAGCAAACCAGCGTGGCACCAAGGACCGATTCTGCCAGCAACAAAAGCCAGCCCAGTGAAGCAAACTGCGTTTTCTAAGCATTACTCATCAGGGAGATACCAAACAACACATTACTAACAACTCTTTCAGGGGTAAAGGTATGCATATGTTTTGCTAACAGCAGATACCAGCTACTCAGAATTTCAGGGCTCTGAGCAACTTATTCTAATATATAATTATATTCCTCTGACTGGAATTAACTGATTTCATTAACAGAACAAAACACTGAGATTTTAATTTCTTCTGAATCTTTTCCCACACTGCATCAATCGAAAATGATTCAAAGTGAAAATTGCTAGTCTGGGATTGAGGGAGATGCTTCCACAGTGTTTTAAGGGGAACACTAAGATTTTGAGAGACAGGTCCTCGTGTCTATCGCTGCTATACAAAAAGGAAATCAGAGGTACCTTTCCCATTTTGGACACCCACTTTGAGCTACCTCAAGTTTCTGGAACAGTCAGAATAAATATATATATATATAAATATCAATCTGAGTATCCATCAGTAGGAGTGCACTCGCCACGGGGCACTTCCAATGAATAAACAGCAGACCATCACTCATGCCAGTCTCTGATAAGAGTAAAGTGTGCTGCTGAGAAAAGGCATCCAATTTATCCCTGAACCCACAAAAAGACACCTTATTGCACTATCTGTTCCCCTGACAGCAGAGTCCTTGGGCTTTTGGGGTTATTTTAAACTTAAAATTTATTTGGGTTCCATGGCAAGGTGAAATGAAAACCTTTCAGTATTCTGGAATAACAATTGTCATGGCAGACTTCCCAACTCCTCTGAGACAGGGATGGATCCTTTGTCATTCAATTTAAGGCATAAATTTAAATTTGGTTTCCAGGAAGAGTCTTAACTCCAAATACTGGCTGCATGTGAATCCATCATTAAGCTGAGGCAAATTTTCATTCATCTGAACATACTACGTCAACTATTTCCAAAATGTGCACATTTCTGCTGAGAAAGGAGGAGAAAAGAAGTGCTAGCCTAGCATTTGAATGGACTGTTAATTTTTCAGTGTAAAAAATACTTTGTTACTGAATTTTCAGCCTTAGAGATTTGCATCTTTCTCAATTCCAGGTAAAAGCTGAGAGTTTTGGTTTTATAACCACGTATTAATTAAACCACAAAAGACTTCTAAAAGCACCAATGTCCAAAATACTTTTTCCCCCAAATTCAACAGAGAAAGAAAATATAAAATTAAGGCCCAAATCCTTAAAAACAACTAAACCAAAGAGATCCTTTTTTTCAGGACTTCATCAGACACCAAAATACTGTTTCACTATGGAAACCGCAACTGAACTAAGCGACGGTATTAAAACATTTTACAAAATCTGTTTTCAAGGGCTCAGCATGCTTGTAAAATCAGGTAATGCACATTAAATGTCAAGGCTATTGCTTCAGAAACCTGAGATCATCTCCTTAATGCTCAGGGATATTGAGTCACTGGTACAGCACAGGGAAATTAAGTTCACTTGAATACTCTGTAGGAAGGAGCATCCCTCTGTTTTCTAAAGTATCCTCTCATGTGAGGGCAGAGTGTGAGGCAAATGTTTTCAGAGCTGGGTTGCCCACCTCAAAAGCTGAGATGTGGGCAGACACAACAATTGCTTAAAAAGCTGCTGCAGGAACAGAAAAGAATTAATCATCTCCCCTTATCCATGACGAGGACAAACGGAGATGATCAATGTATTTTGTCAGGATTATTTTGATGAGACATTGCATTAGACATAAGGGAAAGAAAACAACCAACCCCAAACTTCCTAACAACAAAAATACTAAACTAGTGCAATAGGATGATGACAGCAACTCAGAAATCCATACCACTGGAGCATTCAGAGAGTGCAGGCAAAACCCCAAAAAACATAGGTCAAGCTGCATTGTGGTTTAGGAATGTAATCAATCCAATTCAGTGCCTGTTTTCTAAATGGTGATTTTAAAAATCTTCACCTTTTCACAAAATGGCATTGGAAAAAAGTACAGTTTTCAGCTTTTCCACCAGCTTCAGCAATCATGAAACATTCTCCCCAATTAATATTGCTGCTTGTTTATCTACAGACAAAAAGTTCTTCCTTTTTTTAACATGGTCTTGTGTTCTGCCTCCATGCGGTTCTTCACATCTAAAAAGTAAAGAGAAACACAAATATCTGCACACAGCTAATGTCAGCTGTGTGCAGCCAGCCTTTCAGCCAAAGTAACCATTCATACCATTCATTTAATTGGTTTTGAAAACATAATTTTTCGTATTTATAGACAAATGGACATAATAACTGCCATTCAAAAAAAACCCACTGGTATTACAGGGAGTTCAGATTCTTGGGTATAAATACATTTCTAACATCAAATGTAATATTTTGGGCTGCAAACTGAAGAAAGAAAAGATACAACTTTTGTAGTGGTTTTGCATTCTTGAATTGTACTTTTTAAGTCAATGATTTCTGTACATAGCAGATCACCACTGGAGTGGGTTTGCCCTTAACAGTCAAGGTTAAAGTTTCTCTCAACTCTATTTTACTTTCCAGAGCTCAAATTCCATTACTTTAACCTCAAAATAATCCTTGAAAGAGAAGATGTAGCAGGTCTAATGCTTGGAATTTGCTACTGGAGTTTAAAATAACAAATTTTTCAGCACCTAAATTGAAGTGCAAAATTTTAAGTGTGGAGTCTTAACAATGACTAAACACAAAAGCATATGTCTGTGGAAGAAAAAGGCAAAATAATAATGAAGAAAGGCTTTGCTCTCTCTCTATTGGTGACAAAAGACAAAGAGGTGTGAGGGGATAATTTTCAGGAGTAATGACTTGGGTATGGAAGGGTAAGAAATAAGCACATGAGTTACATTGCTTCAGAAGAACTCAGGAAAATCACCGCTCTCTAGAGACTTTGGTCATTTCTTGGAAGGTGCCCAGCCACTCAACAGATAAAACTAACCAGTCCAAAGTATAATTCTGAAACTAAGTGATCTTCTCCAAACCACACATCTAACTAGGTTGGAAAAGACCTTTGAGATCATCAAGTCCATTTTGTTGCATTCAGTGACAAGTCAAGAAAAAAAGACCAGCTCTGAGCTCATTCCCATTTGTATGTTCAGTGACTATTCAGCACACAGGGTGAAAAAAAGGGAAAATCTCAGCAATCACATGCCAAGTAAAAATACATTCTTTTTTTTTCTGGATGCCCTCTTGTGTTCTTGTGTTTGTCTGGGATGGTTTCGAATACTGTGATGGTACAGATGTCACAGCTTCCTCAGACAGCCTGGGCTTTATGGCAGCTACAGAAAAGTGCAGTTGCACAACGAGCTTTTGTACGCAACACTGCCAACTTCTGACTTACAGTTCGATTCTTGACCTGCTCATTATCTCTGCAGAAAAGACTCCCAGTTATTTTGGTAATAAGTAACCTGAGGACTACTCTGGCATATGCAAATCCTCACTATCAGGTCTGAAGAAGGTTGTCAATCAACCTCTCCAGAAAATAACGTTCCTGTCATCAGCTAGAGCTTCTACAAAAAAAAACTCACCCAACCAAGGGTGAACAAATAAATAGATGTCTGAGAGAGTTTCACTCATTCAGCTTTTGCAATATGTAGCTATACAAGTGTAATTGGAATTAGAATTTACTCCATATTTACTCTGACAAAAACAGTCATTGACAAAAAATAGCAGCAACCCTCCCAGCCAAGCCTGGTCTATTCTTCCCTAACTTCTCGCACTGGGTGAAATTTCAATGGAGAATGGAATTTGCAAAGAACTAATGAAGCATGCCTTCAGGAATTTAAAGGACAAGGCTATAGAAAGAAGGATTTCTAAGGAGTCCTTCCTATTTTTAAAATGTTTTCATGTTCACTTTTATATTAATGGCTTACCGATATGAACATGAGTTAGTGATTTAGTGACATTTCTATCAACGGGAAAGGTAGGAAGAACTGTGCTAAAGAATGAGGTCCCAAGTCTGTGGTTCTCTGAAAGTCAGTCACAGCCACTTTAGTTGCTCTACTCACTCCTACCCTGCCGTGGAGGACACTCAGCTTCAGCCACTGCCATCTGTCACCTCAGAGAAATGTGTTTGAGAATTTGATTATATTCTCTGCCATTGATACCTGTCCCTGCATTGCCTCTCTCCAGTGAATACTCCCAGCGGTGTGGGATCTTAAGTGACAATTCCAGTACCACATAGAGTGTCTGAAGCACAGTCTTTGTTACAGCAGGCGTCCTCCGTGGCAAAAAATCTTTTTCTTCTCCTACCCAACCATTTTCCACCTGAGGTCTGTTGCACCTTGAATTCACTTACAATTCTGGTTGACTTGAAAGGACCCAAATGAACCCTGGACAGACATGTTAAACACAGCTGATTATCCATATTGATGCACTTCTCCATGGCCACTACCCAGTGGTACCAGAGATTATTTCTCCTCATTAATTTAAGTCTGCAGAGAGTTGAGATGAAACACTCTCGTGGATATGCTTCATGTTCACTCACAGGCTGAAGGAGAAATCTCCTTATATTCTACAGCAGCACATGGCTCACGCATGTTTACTCTTCATGCCACCATGCAGTGTTAGATGTGGAAGTTAATGGGGTTAAAGAAAGGTTGCCATTTTGGTTAAAATTTTCAGGAGGAAAAAAACCCCAAAGTATGATTTTGCCTGCAATCAGCCTAAGGAAACATTTCCTAAGGTCTTGGATATGGGCTGCTGTTCTGCTTCATTATGACTTAGAGTCCAGTAAATCCCTAGTACCTTCAGCACAGCCAGAATTATATATATAATTAAATCAAATGTTAAAAAAAGATCTGAAGAACTCATATCTCATTCTCACAGGACCATCCTTATCCAATAAGAGCAAAATAAAAAACCCAATCATTTTGTACTCTGCAGAGGGAAGAACAGGCAGAACACCTAATGGATATTTAACTGGTGCAATCATCTGGAGGGGTTGTGAAACTATCCTGCATTCAGTTTTCTAAGCAAGAATACATATCCATCTTAGCTCTTCCACCTTTTGCTGTAATTCTCTTCTTAGTTCTCTTCATGAATTTTGTGCCCATTAGTCAGGATTACGATCACCTACACACAGTCATATTGCAGGAATATAAACTATGAAACACCACCAACCGTTTTAGACACAGATAAACTTGACAAATATTCAGAGCACCTGAGCATAGCTTGACACAGAGGTAGTACTACAAATAATTTAATAAAGGCCATTCAAAAGCCCACAAAAGCCCTCCAGATTTAGCAAACTAGTTAGCAAAGAGTGAGAACCTAAACATTTCTTCCACTTTCCTAGTGGCACTAAAATATTTACAGTCCTCACCAACTTCTCTGCTGTCCTGTGTTAGTTTCCTAAGAAATTATTTGTGTAAACAAACTTACGCATACAAGGGGTGTGAGTGTAATGAAATGATTAAACCATACTTCGGAGGCTTAAGGTGATTAGAAATTAGCAGTGTTTGCCCAGAGACATCTTTGCCAATGATATCCACTCCAACAGCTTCCTTTTTCCTCTTGAAAATTATTTTGGGAATTCCCAGGCGGAGTTCTGTCTCTAGCACCAATTTCTGATCTGCAGAGACACGTCCTGAGATGATAAACCAGACTCAGAAATTATCCCAAGCTTGTTCTGTTAGGAGTAACCAAGAAATGTTTCTCTCCCCAACTTATCTTGTGTACAATTTTGTGGCTCCCAACATCTTTCCCTATCTTTTTTTCCCTCTGATGCCAGAATTATTGCCCTTGCCCTTGGTTTCCCACTCCCAGATAAACAGCCTATGAAATTGCTGCAGGGAGCCAAGTGCTGCTTTTCACACAGCCGCGGAGAGACTCCCTTTACAGAGCATACTCTGCATAGAGCATCCACACCAGCCTCCAAAGGAGATAGACCATAATGGAACTGCCGAAATGCCGAGAAGTTCCCCCGAGCACAGACTAAAGGGAAGACAGAAGCAGGGAGGCTCTAAAATCGGAGAGTGCATCGCATATTAAAAAGTAACTTTTCGGCAGCGCGCTGCGAGGCTGAGCACCAGGCGGGGAAGGGGAGCCCGCAGCCACATGGTATATTCCTGCCTCTGCCTCTCTCCTCTCTCTCTTTTGGTCCCTCTCTCCGGCTCTCTCCCCCACCTCCTCTCCCGAGCGCTGCCTTCCCCTCTCCCCCTGCCGCAGGCTGCAGAATGGGACACGCTTGTTCCCCAGCCAGCCGGCAGCTGTCACACAGCGGAGGCAGCCAGCAGCCGGTGCGAGGAGCGAGCCTACTCTGTCATTTAGGATGACTCACTGGAATCTGGCATCAATTTCTCTTTTTCTGATAGTGGACGGAGAACAACCAAAAAGCTACACTGGACTAGACCAAGGTAAGAGATTTAAGTGTCTTTTCTACCCTACAGCCACCAAACGCTTCGAGGGTGCCAAGCCGTGTACAAAAGCTGGCAGTGGCACTAATTCGGTGGGTGTCTGAACACCTGGCATTACATGCCATCAGTGTGCTTCCTGGTGTTAACCCTGTGTGTACCACCCAGCTATCCCCGGGGGGAGAGATGGCAGGTCGAAATATAACCCAGTGACTGCATTTTCTCCCCTTAATGCAACTTTTGCTGCTGCACTACCACCTGCTCCCGTGGATACAAGAAGCTTCTCAATATTGCTAAATGTTGAGCCTTTTGTGTTGTGCTGCTGGGAATGGAGCGTACCAGGCGTCTGTCATGGACTCCGTGTGGATTCATTCCCACAGCAGTTGTTTCATCACTTTAATGAGTTGAAATTCCACAGTCCACAGAAACGCTTCCCTGTCATTCCCCCTCTCTCTGAGGGGTCCTCATATAGATACGATCCATTTTCAGGCTTTTCAAAAGTACTGCTCACTGAAAGCGCCAGAACAAGTCTGCTGAAGCACAGGCAGTGCTGCACTACATATTCTGTCTGCATTCCGATCTGCTTTTTCTGCTATGAATCAAAAATTCAGCGTTGCAGGAGGGTTTCTGCAAGGACAGTAAATGTCTCTGGCACAGCAATTTAAAGTAAAGGGAGAGGCTGCTTCTCTCCATTCTGAAATCCTGGCAAAATATTCTTTTTCTGTTTTCTGAGGAGGTACAGTATTTCTAGCAGAGTTATCTAAGCAGGTTTCTGCTGGGGCTGATTGACAGTTTTTAGTTGTGATTTTAATGGAAAATCTTTCACTGAATGTCTACAGCTTCATTTCTGTCAATGCAATGCTTTTTACCAAATGGCTTTATTTGGAGGGTGACACCTTTAAAATTAACCCAGCATCATGCTTTTCTAGATCTATAAACAGAGTATCAGACCAGCTAGTGCACACTGCAGAATTCCACAGTCTTATCTTTGGGTCTTTAATGGTGTAACTGCAGTGGAATACATTTGGTTTGGTTTACAGGTTTTCTGTAGTGTGGAAAGTATCACAATTGTAACTGAATTTATCTGGGTTTCTCATACATTATATGGTATTTTTCTGCAATATCCTACACATTCTATTTGTCCGGACCTTCTGTGTACTGGCAATAGGTTTATTAAGAGTTGACTTTTAAACCCACAAAAAACCTGACATTACTATCATGAAAAGGACTCTCTGCTCAAGGAAGATGACAGGTCCCACGTTGATCACACCTATGGAGGTGACCAAACAGGTATCAGCAAATAACAATAAAACACCACTCAGCTTCCCGGTAGCCACCGAGACCCACAGTCTGTTGACCCAGCATGAATATTTTTGGAATGAACTCAAACGTGGCACCAATAAACACTCCCTGTAGCTACTGCCCCCTTCATGTACTTTTTAAAATAGATTAGAGGAAAAAAGGTTCCTCTTCCAGAGAATTTTCAGGAATTTAATACAGAGCTTTGGGAAGAGGTAAGACAACATCTTGATGTGTCAGCATGGATTCTACATCATTTTCCGTCAGAATATGGTACAATTTTCGAGTTGTAAAAGTGGAAAGCATTTACCAACATTATGCTCTAAGGTCATTTCTATTCACTTGGACAAGTGCTAAGACTTTAACACATTTTTTAAAAAAATTTACTCCTTTTTCTTAGCCTTTAGATATGGTGCCTGACTGCAAGGGTATCAGATTATTTCCAGGGAAAGTAATTCTAAAGTACAATTCAGATGACACATCACTGTGATTCTTTCAACAGTTGATAACATTCATGCAACTTATTTTAAAATTAGTGCCTATTTATTGTACACCAGCTCTTAGTCACTTGCTATTGAAGCACATGTCATGGTCTCTGGGGTCTGAGCAGCTATTTTTGAGCCTGTCTGGCTAATGTCTAGAATACAAAATTATCCTGTTCTCAAGTTGGGTTTTTCTGTGTTATTTTCCTTTCTTCTGAGACATCAGTATATTATCAGTTTTCATCTGGGTGGCTCCTTTCAGGTGGAATCTCAGTCCATTTAAATGCAGACAATTTACTGTGATAACAGTTTATTGTAACTTAGCAACAAGAGCTAAAAAAAAACCAAGTTACATCCATCACACATGCAAACCTTGTATTGTGCTGCCCTGTGCCCAGCAAATTAAACCCTTGAGATAAATGACATTCTAGACCAGTCAGTTTAATATCATTAGCCGGGCTGACCAGTTGTTCTAATTACAGAAGCCAAAGACTGCAGGAAGCAGCTGCAAAGTCAGCACACGTGCAAGGAGCTGTTTGTAAAGCAGAAACACATGCTTTGACTTGAGTCTTTTTAGCTGCAACATGAATTATAAAGGAAACGTATGGCATTTAGTATCAGTGTAAGAAAAACGGTCTGGCTGTAGTCCAGGTGGCAAGACTTGTATGAGTGGCATGGAGTAATCATTGGTCTTTCTCTGAAGCTTCATTTTGTAATATTTTCACTAAAACGAACAAACACTTCCAATGCTATTTCTCTATGATCAGACTCTTGGGTGATTCATTTACGGGTGAGCTGGGAGGACAGCACAAGGAAAACAAGCACAATGCTGCCTACTGTCCCTACCTATTTTACTCCAGATGGAGGATCCCCTATCAATGAAACATGTTCAGGGAGCAGTAAGATGCATAGGCTGGTACACTGGAATTGGGAGGAAACATCCCTAAGACAGACGCGCCCAACTCTTGAGCTCTGCTTGAGCCTAGAAGATTAAACCAGCCACAAACCAGCTGAAAGCAGAGTCAGGCAGCTGCTCTGATGGGTGGCCAGGGATCCCATCAGCTCCGAGTTTCACATCACTCTTGGCATTTCACCTCCAGAAACTGAATTCAGGAGAGGCAGAAGTTTTGCTGTGGGTCGTTAAGTGGATTCAGTCTTATAACTGATTTCCTTTAGAAAAGAAAAATGTTCAGCCAAGTTCTTCCCCTCAAAAAATCAGCTAAATAGAAGGCGCTTCACACTTCAGTTCTCTGGCATTTCTGTATATTTCATCTGAACACAAAGCTCCACCCAAAGATGAAGAGCTCTGAACAAATCAGCAAGGTTTCACACATCAGGAATGAACAAGCTCTTGAAAACAACCTCTAGAAAGGTATCAAATCCATCCCAACTACTCGATAAACCATATTCTGCCCAGCAGCCTGCAAAAGTGGATAAAGTTTCATCTCATTTGAAGCAAATACACTAAGCCACTTTCATAGTTCTCTATTAATGTCACTACAGCTCCAGCAGCTGTAGATCTATTCCCTGCACCCTGAACAGAGTCAAGGTTACCTCATCCCCCCTGCATCTGTTATAAGGTAAGCAAACTGCACCTACAAGTAACATTTTGAACAGTTCTGTTAATCATCATTAAGATGATATTTGAAGTTGAATTTACACAGGTCCTATTTTTAGAACAGGGGACATTTTGCACACTTGCTGTATTGCTTTCCAGGACCTTCCTGTAGCATGTTCTCATCAATTAAGATCTAATCTAATCTTAGTCTAGGACTGAGGACATTTTTAGGGATTAAAGTAAGGCACGTATGTGAGAGAACAGGCATCCAACTCTCATGATTAGATATCACCTTTTGATGAGAGCATTTGTCTCTAATCAGAGTGAAGAAGTCCTAGAATTATAAGATTGTAGAATGTGCTGAATTGGAAGGCACCCATCAGGATCATTGCGTCCAGCTGCTGGCCCTGCACAGCGCCATCCCCAAGAGACACGCTCTGTGCCTGAGAGTTGTCCAAACACTTCTTGAGCTCAGCCAGCCTTGGAGCTGTGACTGCTGCCCTGGGGAGCCTGTTCCAGCCCCCAGCAACCTTCTGGGTGAAAAACTCCTTCCTGCTATCTTTCAAACACAGTGTAAGTTAGTGATGAATATACCTGTTGGATAAGAACTATTGCTTTCTTTACCTTCAATTCTTGTGTTTTTCAAAAAACTTTACCACCCTCTTCTAGCATTTTCAATCCAATGGAATTTAAACCTTTGACTGCCTACGCCAGTGAAGAGTACATCCAGCTGAACGATAAAGGAGTAGTGTAACAAATGCATAGTGTATCTCAGTATACAGGTGTGGAAAGAGTGTCAAAATCTAATATAAATACAAGGTAACATGTCCAATTTCACTCACAACTGAGTTTGAACAGACTCTTCTTTAAAGTAAAATTAGGAATTTTAGTTTTCTGTTTAATTATTTTGTTAGGACTTATTATTTTTCCATTAAAATCTATATTATTTCTGTATTTATTTAATCCAAACAGTGGTCTGTATTTTCTCTAAGATAAAACACAGATGATGCAGATTCCAAGGCACCGTTTTAGTTCTTCATTGCTCAAACAAAATAAAAACAATATTTTGTTCATTGCAAAGTAGCTTTTCTCATACTCAAGCTTTATTAAATAATTTAGATTTGTGAAAACTGATGTCTTTCAAAACTGAACCAACAGGAAAATACTTTTTTCTTCTCACTCATTTCATTAACATGTCAAAAGTCTTTTCACTCAATACCAGCTTGCTTGTTTGTGTTCCTTTGATTGTAATTCAAATTTCAAAAATTACGAGGAAGCTAAGTATGCTAGACATGTATTCTCTTTAGGTTTAGAGGCAATTGCATTACTGAGTTGTTGGCTAGTTTAGGGATGCTGTGTTAAAGGCAATCTGTGTGAATCAAATAACAACTGTGCAAAGGGAAACACTTCTGAGAGCAGAGAACACATTCTCCAGAGCAGTTCTCCTGACCGACACACCTGAAATGGATGTTAGACACAATATGAGTTTCAGTTATGCTCAGCAAGGTCTATATGGCTTTTCCTTCCTATTTCTCCTTGTGTCTTTCCCAGCCTCTCCATGCTAATGATGTGTGTTTGAGAGAAATGTTCTCATTCCTCAGGGCACCAGCAATGTTGGGTAACATTTAGCAGAACATGCATCATCCGAGTGATCTGTAGGTTACACAGAGGACAATACCATGATCCACACGGTGAAGCAGCCAGAGCAAAAGCCAAGTAACTTGTTGATTTATAAGGAAGCTTGGAGCCTGGAGCCACATGGTACTTGAAATCACATAGCAAATGATTTTTTGTGTTGTAGAGATACTGGAGCTTTATGGGACAAGATCAATGCATCAAGATGTACAAGAGCACAAAAAAGGCATGTGATGATAACAGCAAATGAGATACATAACCCTCTGTTAAACCCTTCTTTCCAACTCTCACAATGAGAAGACTCAAGTTTTTTCCTAAGTTGTAAACATTACTAATTCTGTCATGAAACTAAAAAAGATAAAATCCTATGACACTGTGTGCTGTATACACATACATGTATGACACCATAAAAGTTCCAGATCCTAAAGAAGCCAAAAACCACCCTCCAAACAGAAATGCAACCACAGCTTTACAGATCACATTTGGTCATCTTTGAGGCAAGGTTCTAGGAAAATAATAAATTTAGATAGGCACCCTCACATAAATAGAAAAGAACATGGAAGCTTTGAACAGAGTAGCCTTCCTTCAGTTCCTAAACACCTATAACTCTGCCTTGCTGACAACCACAGCCTTACAACTTTACACTTACTACTGTGTCATATCTGATACACTGAACATATAGTAAACTAGAAATTTTCCCCTAAAACTCCAGCACACAGTTCAAGTCACGAAACACACAGGCCCCTGCCATGCCAGAACACGGTTCAGGCTTCCTTCTTGGGGACACCACCAGGGTGTGTGCAGCAGAACAGTGCCATACCCTGCCAGAAGCCACCTGGAACTGTGCAGATCCCAGCTACTGCTCTTGGAGAGCAAAACAGAACAGAACTGGGCCAGGACAGAACTAAAATAGACAACTTCTGTGTTACCAGGAACTGCAGAAAGCACCTACTGTGTTACAGTTGTTCGCTTCTTTATGGCTGGTGACTGATTTGAGGGGAAAGGAAGCAATGCAGAAAGCCCTGCTCTTCTAAGAAAGCCAAATATTGCTACTGCTAGTTTCTTCACAAGGGAAATGAAAGAAAGAGTTAATTAAACCTGCTGTCTGTGGTTTGAAACATTAACCTGACATTGGTGTTTATCTCATGTAAAACATTTTAATGATTCTATTTAGCATTTACATTTCTCTCATTGTTTTGCTCACTGTCCTCTGCTGCCACTAGTATTATTACACTTTCAGTATTAGTAATAAAACAATTACTGAGCCTCTCTGCTGTTTAATGGGTTTGAAACCTCAGGAGCTGAAAATAATTAAGTTGGGTTTTTGTGCTTGCAATGAAGTTTGATATTTGATAAAAGAATACAAAAAACCAAAGCTAGCAGAAAGATACATAAATATTAAAGTCAAATGGAACCACTGAATGAGTCTGACTTCCAGCATACCACAGCAACACAGTAATTTCATCCAATTTTACCTATGTCAAACCTAGTATCTTATATAGAAAAGTCCATTATTATAAAAACAGTTTCAGGTCTCAAAAATGATAATACAAGCTGCAAGTGCATGACCTTACAGCTGCTGATCACAACAGAGTGGCATGGTTCCTGTCTCTTCAAGCCAGCTAACCATAAGCCCCCTACCTTGCAATTTATTCATCCCATCTAAACACAGCAATTTAATCTCAAAATGCAATTCTCAGAGAAAGCTAAGAGAAGCTCTAAAAAGAAAGGGAAACTGGTTAGAGGACCTGAGCTAGGATTCAACAGAGATGACAGGTGCTTCTACCACTTGCTATTAAAAAGCCCCAAAACTATAATTTCGGAAGTCTCAGGAGAATTGCAACCACATCACACTACTAATTTTAGGGGCTTCCTGCCTGAATAATGTACTTTTTCCTCAGCATTGGCTTATTGGAGAACATAATAGGGAAAGAGAAAAAACTGCTTGGTATAACATTAATCAAAAGATTGTCAGTGCTGCCCCTCAAAATGTAAATATTAACTCTCTGTGCAATTTCTCACCAAGAGAATGTGTAAAGTTGTTTGGAGCCAAATACATACATAACATAAAGGGTTTTTAAAAAATTGAAGGATGGCTTTTACACAGTAGGAAAGAATAGGTAAAAGAGAGACAACCCCGTGCAGCATTATAGCAGGATTTACAGAGGAAACTCCTCAGTTCCCTCAGCACTCCCTACAGCTGCCTGAAAAATCTGCTTGCAGGACTGCTTCTACTAAGGAATGAAATGAACACAGCTGAGGCAAAAAGGGAGCAATAGAGCACACTGGAAAAAGAAGGAAAGAAATAAGGGAAGGAAAAGGGAAAAACAAAAGAAAAATATATTTTCTCCCTGGTTACTCTCAACATTTCTGACACTTATAGCAGATTTGGGGATCAATCAATAAAGAAATAAGGATTAAGATACAAATGAACACAAAAGAAAAGGAAAATAAACACTAATCGCGGAATCATTGAGGTTGGAAAGGACCTCCAAGACCATCAAGTACAACCTTTGGCTGAACACTGTGAAATAAGCCATGGCAGTGAGTGCCACATCCAGGCATTTCTTGAACGCTTCCAGGGATAGTGACTCCACCACTCCCCCAGGCAGCCCGTGTCAATGCCTGACCCCCCCTTCAGTGAAGAAATTCTCCCTAATGTCCAAGTTGCCCTGGTGTAGCTTGAGGACATTTCCCCTCATCCTGTCACTGGTTGTCTGGGAGAGGAGACTGACCCCCNNNCACCACCTACAGTCTCTTTTCAGGCAGTTGTACAGACTGATGAGGTCTCCTCTGAGCCTCCTCTTCTCCAGGCTAAACAAATCCAGCTCCCTCAGCTGCTCCTCAGAGGACTTGTGCTCCAGACACCCTTTACCAGCTCCCTTCCCCTTCTCTGGATACACTCCAACAGCTCAACTTTCTTCTCGTAGTGAGGAGCCCAGAACTGGACACAGATAGAATGAAACAAAGTTCCAAATAGAACATTTAGGTGATGCAACAGATGTCCCCTTCCCTAAAGCCACAGCTGTCCTCTGGTCTGTTACTGTGGGCAGGAACTGGAACATATATCTTTAGATCTAAACCTTCTGACAAGGCATCTGCCCCTTCAGCTCACAGTCCTTGTGCCATGGAAGCAGGGATAATGTCTGCTGGAGGTGAGCAGGGGTAGGGATGGGGGCTGATGCTGTTAGAGACCAGATACCACAGCAAAACACCGTTGCCACTCTGACATCCGTTTATTGCACACTACAAAGTCATCTTTCATCATCCTGTCAGTCACATTCTGAAGCACTGCAGGACATATGAATCTTCTCTATGACAGGCAGATAGGGATCATAAACTCTGATCCTGTTGGACAGTTCAGTACCCATAGATTGTCAAGACGGCAGAAGCCACTCTGTATTTTAGTCTCCCACTGCCAGTGCATAAGGGTGTCCATCCAGAAGGAATAGGTTATTGTAGATGGTGGAGGTATGGAACAGTGATTTTTGTGAGGCACAAAAGAAAGAAAAGGCCTAGGAACAACCACTGAAACACAAGCAACATGGTGCAAACACCTCCTTTGAAATACTGAAGCAGTACAGAACTGTAGTCTTCTGAAGAAAGAAATACTGAAGGGATGTGGGTGTTAGTATTTCACTAGTATAAAAGTGGAAAGCTGTACAACTAAGTGGGGATTTGATTTTCGCTTGTTGTGACTCAGAGCCATGCTAAATCATTACAACCTCTTTTCACTGAACATCTTAGATTGCCACAGCCAAGTTTTTTATGCCAGTTAACCTGCTGGGACTGAAAACATCTCTGATACTAGCTGAGCATTTTGAGTAAGGAAAACCAGGAGAGAAATCAACAGAAAAGCAGCCCAATATGCATTATTTAATCTATCATCAATGTATAGTCACTAAATAGCAGCATTGTTTTTATCTTCAGATCTGTACTGTAAGTTCACAGTGACTAATATCCCATTCATAAGATGCTTCTTGATATGTTTCGACAGCCAGAAAATTGTTCCTTTGCCTGAACCCAGGAAACAATTCATTTTCTGAGGTGAAAATGTAAATACAAGGCACAGCAGAAATAGCCCAGTCATCCCCTGGTAAACATGAAAATTAGTGTTACGTACATATACCCCTCATTAAGAAACCTACAATCATACATGTCTGTGGGTACTAAACTGCTTGGAAAGCAGAGCCTAATACTGCTAAAATGTTATTACTGTTATGACAGCACAAGCGGGACAGGCACAGAAGAGAAGAATAAACAAAACTTTTTCAAATCACAGATGGTATGGGAATCGTCCCAGAAAAGGGGTAGAAGTAGTAAGGAAATTAAGTTTAAGGTTCCCACTCTGGAATATAGAGTGATGTCCAGCACGTGGTATCTCAGCCTTCTATAGTGAGCCTTGTGTGATTATACTTCATGTAAACCCTGTGCTTTCATCCCCACCCCTCAGCTCTGATCACTGCCCAGGGGCTGACTCCAAACTGCCAGCTCTTACCTCGGCCTCTGTGAATATAAACAACAAATATCTCCAACAGGCCAGGCAGCAGCTGACTCCGGGGTTTTAAAGATCAATAATTTCTTTTTAAAAATCAATATATTTGTAACTGGTGTAAAAGCTTCCAGCCTAAAAATGTGCTTAAATGGACAATCCGACAGGGCTTTTTTCCAAGCCACATGAATTTTAACAATGTTCACACTTGTCAGTTTTCAAATTGTCAGAAGGCCTTTTATAAGGTATGGGGAATTCTGAGGATGAATTTTGCTTCTTTCCAGGAAACCACCACTTCATCATCCCCTATTCACAGCTTATTACAGACAATAGGTACTACTCAACAGTGACAATTCAGGTACATGAGAACAGGAGAAGTGTGTAAGCAATAACCAAAAAACGGCGTTTTGCTGTGTCAAAGGGAAGCAGGCACAGTGTGCTTAGCTTCCCTGAAAGGAGCACTTTCTTTTAGCTCACTCTATTCTCCAGCTATTTCTGTTAAGAGTCATCACTGTTTTAAAAAAAGAAGGGATTGTCGGTAATCCAAGAGAAGTGGTTCAAGCTAATGCCCTCCCCTGCTTTGTACAAATGCTTGTGCAATAAATAAGTATCTAAGTGAGTGGAATCACTTGCTCTTTTCCTAGAAACTATTTGTTTGGTAAGCTATGATACATTTAATTTATTATTTATAGGCTTAAGCTTTCACATCATAATGAGCCATATCAAGCAGGCTTGAATACTAGAGTTTGAAGCAAGGGTGACTGAGAAACATATTGGGTGAATGGAATTCAGATAATTTGATTTCCCTTTGTGCTCCATCTTTTACTCTGTCCACAAGCAGCAATAAATCAGAATAACCGCTACCTAAAGAAAACCTTAAAAGAAAGGTTACAGCTTACACAAGCAACAAGTGCCTACATGAAAATAGCTCTTGGTGTTGCCTTTGGTCAAGAGTTTTAGACTCCAAGACAAGCCTCATATTCCCTTGTAAGAGGGGTTCGCAGAAAGTAGGCTAGGGAGTAACACAGGACCTACAGGAACTCAGTTTCCTAAAATTAGGTCAGCACTGGTATAAAATTAGATTCAATGTTCTGCTGACCGAACTGAAAAGAAGAGGAGTAATTTTTAATCACAAATTCTTGAGGGTAATGATATATCTTGCTGGAAGTCACTAAGTACAGGCCACAAACTTGCACAGTGGTTAGTTCCTTCGCCTTCCAAACACTGCTAAAACCCATTTGAAGCCTGAGCAAAACCAAAACTTATAAATTAACTATGAGGGACAAATTGTTTCAAGTCAAAACGTGCAGCACTATTTAGACAAATGATTACACTCTATATTTACATGGAATTCAGTATAAGACTTATTTATCTACTATAATTGATTTCTCAATTAAATTGCCTAATGAAATTGCCTTTTTTGGGGGGGCACAGGGGACTGTGAAACTAAAAATAGAAAAAAGAACGACACACAAAACCGTAATGTACTTCGATTCAAATCACCCAAACATTACAAATAAGTTTGTGGAGATTGTAATTGTAAAAAGTATGAAGTAGCAACCTTGGAACATACTGAACAATGATCTTGAACAATAACTTTCTAAAATCAATTCTAACCATCTATTGTCTTACAATGCAGCAGCTCTGAGGCTTAGAAATTAAACTCTGGGGAGAAAGAAACGCTACTTTCTAGTAATGAACGGACTGACCTTGTACTACAGCATCATCTGAGCAAAACATCTAGACTCAAGCAATCAGAAAGAAGGCAATGCAGAAAAACAGTGCCCACTTCCACCTTACCAGTGTTGCAGGAATATTTCAAAATATTTTATTATAAACTTGTTTGGCCTACAGTAATATCATTCTGATCTGCAGCAAGTCGTACTCCTACCCACCCCACAGCTCAGTCTCACTGAGGTCACATCCCCTGTGGATCCCTCTCCTGAGGGCTGCGCACAGACTGACTCAGGGGGATCCTGCTAACTTCAGCCAGCAGATGTAGAAATCCAGAATGATGTCCAGAGGAGCACCTGCTGCACAAAAACTCCAGGAAAGCCATTTTGTGGATTGCCATAATGTGTAAGGCTATTGGAAACTGCCAAGGTTATAAAGCAGACCTTGACAACTCTGGGATAGAGATTCCCTGTGTACCTGGGGACTAGGCTAACTAGTGAAATGTAGGATTTTGTTGGTTTGCAGACACAGGTACTCCAGAAGCTTGGCATGAAATAATCTAACCTGAACCTATCAAAGACCTGGACAACAAAAGTTGTCCGATTCCTCCAGCATCACAGTATGGCAAAAGAAAGGCCTACCCAGTATAAAAGCCTATAAATTACCATCTCTCAGCCGTCTAACATTGATACTAGTTGTGGCACCACACCAGTTCATGGTTAATAAATGACAGGAAATAAGATCCTGGGCTACTGGCCTGCATCAACCTGGGATGGAGATTCTTAATACTATTGTAAAGACTGTTTAGCTGGAACTGCAAATTGCTAGGAGCGTGACTCCCTCATTCTGCAGAGCTTGTACAGAACATCAGAAGAAGGTTAATGAGTGCCAGTGTGAGAAGCACTAATGAGATACCGAACAGTGCTTTGAAGAGATCTGGATTTTGCCGCTAGAGAAGCAGGTAGCTTTGTTTCATATGATCACTGACTAGGAACTGAATTCCCAGCCAGGCCTCTACTGGGATGTTGAGTTATGGAGGAACTCCTCTAGCCTGTGCTGCCATAGCTTTTGAGGTTTTACCATACAACTTCAAATCCAAATGAATAATCACATTACTTCCCTTAGTGTTCTCCAGGGGCGATATAACGGGTACTTGCAATGCTGATGCCTTTAAGCTTTCACAGCAAACTTCCCTGTGCAGGCTTATCCCCTGCTGCGCTCCAAATAGCATGTGTGAAACCAGGAGCAAGCAACTGCCTAGGGAAGGGACAGTCAGTGGCAATGGGTGCCACAACCAATCCATGCAGTGTAGCAGCAGGCCAGGAATAGCACTACATATACCTGCATTTATTGCACGTGTGACAGCCTTAATGAGTAACGAAGTGCTAAAATGCATGCTGGTTTGTCACAGACTGCTGTGAAGCATATTGTTCTCATACGTGCTGGGGATCTGAAGTGCCAGTTGTGCTTATTTTCTAAAACTTCTTGGATGAAGAGCTTGCCAATCTGCATGCTGTATTTCGTGGCTGATTAATTTTTTAGATAGCTCTAGGTAAGAACCCTCTAACTTACTGAATCCAATAGCAATTTTAATCGAACTCTAGTCGCTTGCTAATTTGGAGACATTGGGTGCCACTTTATTGGCTTCTATAGACTGCTTGCTCTCCCTAAATATGAGTAATTCAGAGAAACCTTCTGGCATATCTGTTTCTTTCCAGAAGAATGGACCTACACAAGTGTTTATCTACATACCTCAAGGTTTCATACAAAAAGCAATTGAAGAACAGTGCACCTAATTAATTTATACTCTTATTTTTGTAACTTTCTAACATAAGAGCAACTACAAAAACAAATTTCAAATTTGAAAACAACTTGTAAACTAAAACACAAAATCTGAGATTGACAAAAAGCAGAATATTACTTGTCATATAGACCCATGACTAGGTTGTGGAATGTTACAAACGACCCTATCCCATAAGCAGCCAGAAAATATTGCAAAATACATGTGAACCTGAGCTTAACCCTTCAAGAAACTGTGGAACTGGATAAGGATTTGTAGGAAGTTGTTTCAGCATCATGGTCAACAAATAATACTGTGTGGGTTCCCGGGTCTGTTCCTTCTCTTTAATCTACACTCTTCTATAATCTCATTCTGTAAATCAACAAGTGCAGCTTCTGTGCCCCTGTTCACAGTACAAGAACAGTAACTACATGAATCCAGTGAATCTCTGGAAGTCATTCTCCAGAGGGGGGTTTCCTTTTTTCATCTGATGTCATCTTTGTGCCCAGACTCATTTGAAGGTATCTATGCTTCAAATCTTACAAAAGGTTTATAATGAATAAGTTCTCTTAATTCTAGTTTTAGATTCAGTATAATTCCCCTGTATGGTCTGTACAAGCCCATAGATTCTTCCAAGAGCAGGGTTTTATCCTCTTGAGTTTGCAAGAGTTTCGGGTAGGTATTTTTGTTTGTGCTTAATGGTTGCTACTTTTCCTAGATGGCATATTACATGTCAGAGACAAATAATTAGCTTCTCTGACAGGTGGGGGTTTTTGGTTTTGGTTTGTTTTTTTTTGTTTTAGGTTAGGTTGACCACTGAGGACACTCACATCATGGAGCTCCTGAAGTAGAAAAAAAACGGTTTCAAACCAGACAAAGGAGATTTTTGAAAACCCGATGACTGCACAATATACAAATGGAAAGTTATTTCTATGGCTATTTTTCTTGTTCCTGGGTACTCAAATAGCAGCCTTGAAACAAAACTTTAAAACTCAGAAAACCACACCGACAGCAAACGACTTACTTTGCTGATCAGTCCTATACAAAAAGAGGGGGGAAAATCCTTGTGCTCATTAAAACTGATAGATACAGCTCATTAACTAAACTACACTACCTCTGACAAAATTCCAATTTTCTAAATTCCATGCCTTTCCCTAAATTAGAGCATATGATTCCATGGATATTACACAGATCATGACAGTGCTTTAGACACATGAGCTGGTCTTCCCTTACAACTTCTGGAGGGGGGACAGCACAGAGTTTCCTGTGCAAACACACAGGTTGTGCCAGCCTGAAACACCCACCATAGAAGTTTTCAGTAATTTGTACTACAACTCCAGCAAAGGACTGCAGGCTCCAAGAGGCTCAAATCCAGCTCTCTCAAGTGGATTCATACTGTCTTAGCTATATTTTACTTTAAAAGCACAAGTACAAAATCAAGTCATCAAGTTAAGGTGTATTTGCTGGCTTTATCTAAGCCCTTGTTACACGTGCATTGCCCATGATAAGGCAATTAGGCTCTTTTGAGACCTGATACCATCTGTTGAAATCACTGGCAGCCCAGCAGGTAGTAGTGTCTCAATCCCTCAGTGGGTTTCACATTTCACCACTCAGAACTCCCAATTGCCCTTCCCAGCGCCAGAATGAAATAGAAAAGAGAAAAACTTTAGTCCTTTTCTATTGTGAAATGGGCAATAAGGGAGAGCATGCATTTGTGTATGTGTAAAGTCAGTTCTTGCATTTCCACACTCACTGCACTTCTGATTTTACCTTGAAAAGATGAAGGTTTTCAGTTGCCATAGCAACCATGTTAACAAATAGCAGCATAGCTTTTACACAAACGATGTGGTTGTCAGGAGTTGGGGACAGTCTAACAGGTTTTTATTAGATCCCCCCAAAATACACACTTTTTAGCTAAAACAAATACATTGCTTTTTTTTCCTTTTTGTATATTTCTCATTTCATAACAGCAAAGGTTTTTGTTTAGTAGGATATACCTTTATCAAGAGCTTCAAAATTTGATACACCTTATCTTTTGTGCCTTAGGAAGGCATCACATGACTGCAGCATTCTTTACAAGGCATAAACTGATTTGCATTAATACTTCTCTCAGTGAGCTAACTGGGGGGCTATAAATACAGCTCCTGTCTTCAGGATTACTTAGCAATTTTGCTGCTCTGAAGGGGAAAAATAAAAGAAGAGGAAGGGATAATCTTCACTGTCAGGTGGAAAAGAGGAGAAAATATTCTGTACATCATCAAAAAACTAATGATGAATCTGTTGGTTCCTTTAAAAAGCAAAGATTTATAAAAGCTAAATTCTGCAGTCTTCAACACTTGAGCATTTCCATTGCATGGGTTTAGAATAAATTGCTGATAGTCCACTACAACAAATACTAGCTTTGGCAGATTTTGTTTCTAGTGAGAGCAAATTTTGTTTTTAGCTGAAGTATGACAGCAATAATAGTTTGCACTTCTCTAGTCCCTTCCATCTTGATACTTTCTTCAAAGCACTTCAAGCATCAGTCAAAACTATTAATTGGAAACATGGCCACATTTTAAGGATAAATAAACTAAGATCCAACCTTAAGGGGATGGGGAAAGTCTGGCGCATAACAAACCATAGGCCATGGTACACAAGCAGAGATAATTAACTATTCTGAACACCTAAGAACTTGCTCAGCCTTTTATAAGCCAAAGAAGACAGATAAACTTCCCCAAACAACGTCACATTTAAAAATTTATGGATCTATTTAAATACAACCACAGTGCATGTGTACAGACACTTGTTTAAAAAACAGCCACAAACTTTAGCTGGCTGAAATATCTTTTTTGAATTCACATCTCATCTTCTCAGCCAAAGCAATGACTTAGCTCCTGCATTAAATTTACTTTCCACAGCTATTATACTAGCTCAAAAATGGCTTTCTTCCAAACTCTTAACTAACACCACGTCAAAAACAGTTCAACAGAATTTCACTCTCATGACACCTGGCAGTTGGCATTTTAGATGCTACAGTTACACATCTCCACTTCACTGTCCATTCCTACCTGTGGAAGATACTACAGTCCCGAGATACAATTACACCAAAGATACAGTAGGTAAACTTTATTAAATTAAGTCCCGTTTTTACTTATTTTGTATCAAACAAATACAGAGAGGAAGGCTCTACTCTCCTTACATACAATTTCTTTTTACCCCTGCAACAAATCCTGTTTCCATTGGCCACCTTTCATCCATATCTGGTTGGTTTGGTAAAATTAACAAGCCATGGATGAACTTCTGTTCAGCTGTTTAAGCCCACTCTCCTCCTTTTTATACACACACTACAAATCCAAGATGAAATGGGTGCTGCTAGGAAGACTAATTTCTGAGAGTTTTCTCGTTCCCTCCACAATTAGCCTCCCAAGTCTCTGTAAAGGGTTAGAAAGATCAGCTTCAACATTTTGAAAATTTCAGCAGCAAATATCCCTTGCCAACAAATGGCAAAGGAGCCACCAGGGCAAATTTATTTCTTTTATGTCTTTGCAAGCTCTATCACCTTGCTAGGATAAGCAGATGCTTATTTCACCTACCTTTAAAGCTGACTGAGCTCTTTATATGTTTTATATGTCTCTGGTAGGCAGCACCTTGGAGACCCTGCACGAGCCAATCACACTCTGCACTTATTTCCATTGAGATTTCTCTCCCAATATATTCTAATTATGCCTAAAACATTTATAGAACAGCTTCCATTTTTAAAAAGAGCTCACGAGCCTAATATACCATAGCACAGATTCACTTCTCCTATACCAGGCACACAGAGCAGTTTGACAGCTTTCAGTTCTACCACAATGTACATTTTGAGGATTTCTGTGAACAAAAAGAAAATACGTCCACCTAACACTTCAGAGAGAATGCACAGATATGTATCAGGCTATAATTGTGTAGTATGGGGCGATATTCTGACCATAGGACTAAACACTGCTGAGGGTGTAAAAACTGTCAAACAGATGTTAAAACATCCATCAGCTTCAATAGTATTGATTTTACATCTTATTAACAGCAGCTTTCACAGAGCAGCATTTTTCACCAGTATTGCTATAAGGCTTTTTTTATTTTTAATTTTCTTTGTTTAAAGAAATTGTAACTTCTCATAAGACATTTAATTGGAAAAGATTGAACTTTTTCCAGTCAAAAATGAACATTTTGATTTATAATAAAACATGCTCCCCAATAATTAGTAGGCCAGGGTACATAAGTGAGACAGGCAAGTCCCTGTTTCAAAACTCTAAAAAGTATCTCTTGAAACCACACTGCCTGTATTCAGGAAAGTTCCCTTCCTAATATGACAAGGCAGAGAGATTTACTGCCAGTGCCTCTCTGCCACATGGTTCAGGGTTTAACTGGGGTGTGCACTACATGCAACACTTCTCTGGGTTTCTAGGTGTTCTAGATGGTACACAGGCTGGTTTGGAGGAGAGCTGCCATAATTCTGGAGTGATATGGCTCAATGTTTTCACCTCTATTTACTTTACACATATTGGAATTGCAAGGCAAGTGTCTGAAATAAAAGTTTACAAGGGCAAGGGGGGCAGACATACTCAACATATGCAATAAAAAGGGTTTTCTGCAGCTGCTTTTTCTTCCACATGTGACTGGTCACAGGCAGAGAATCTCATGCCAGAGTTGCAAGCAAGACCTAAGTGTTTGGGCTTTCAAGGTTCAAGCAGAATATCCTACACTGAGTAACTCAGAGCCCTTGGCAGTAGAACATCAAAGCTAAACTACAAGAGGACTAAAATCCGGCTTAACAAAAAGTTACTCTTTGGATGTACCATGCTCTGTCTGTTGCACATAGTGTAATGCTGTGCAGAGACACCCAAACTAGCCTAAGCATGCCAGCTAGTAAACTAGCAAAAGCACCTTAATTACTTCTCCATCCAAGTTCACTAATTCTTTCGGGAAGCATCTTGCTGAAATGGTAAGTATAGGCATCTTTGCATGATACTAAATTATATCCCAAAGATTTAGAGCAGTAGGCAGCTTTGGCAGATTTCAGATTTTAAGAAAAATGAAGAAAAAAATAAGCCCTTAGACTTTCTTAACTAGCTGCCTGCCCACTGCATCAAATCACACTCTACATGAGAAGCCAGTTAGTATTGTTTTTTTTAATTTATTTGAGAAATGCTGTTTTGGTAATTAAGTAAAAGTGCACATGTGGCACATTCAAGGAATTTTTATTGTGCTTGAGAAAGAAGCCAGGCTAATACAGCCATGGAAATTGAACCAGTCCATTAAAGCAGAGACAAGTATAGCACAGATAGCAGCAGTGCAAGCTGCCTCCACAGCTCTGACAGCCAAATTACATCAATCACGGCCATGAGGGGATGGATTTAAGCATAAGGGTAGCACTGCACATCTCCAGCCATACCAAACTTGGCCTTCCTGAATGCTTGTCAGGCAGTGCCAGCTGCATGGTGAGGGCAGCTGCCCACGAGTCATCAGGCAGACACATCCATTTACTGCACACAAAGAGCCAAACAGATGACAGAGAGTAACAAATTTTTGTCATAATAACCAGAGGGAAAAAGATTGTTCGTGCCATTACTAATCTTGTGAGCCCTTTTGCTTCGTTATTTTAGCAGACACCCATTAAGAGAGGAGCTGGCCCCCAGTTTCATAGTTTGCTGGTGATATGTATGTGGAAAGCAGAACTTTATTGAGCCATGCACAGCCCTAACCTTCCCCACTACAGTATGCTGCTGAGAACCTTTAAAAGACATTACCCTGTTTCAATACTGCTACTGCCCAATTTTTACTGTTCTGATTTCTGTGCCAAGAAAAAGGAAATTAGCATCAATGCTGCATGGCTTCCTGCTATCTCAACATGCACAGAATGCAAGACCTTTTGCAGAGGACAGCAATAATATGACAACAGAGAGAAAATAGAAATACTAGATTCTTTGCCATTCTAGCTCGTTTTTCATACAACAGGTATTCCTGCCTGAGTTTTTTAAACAGTGACATTAAAGCCCTTCCTGGAAGCCATGAAACAGTGCAGTAATTTGGGAGCATTCAGAAGTAGAAGCTGAAAGGAGAGGATGCTGCACCACCTCACCAGTCTCAACCTCTCTCACACAAGCAAAACTCTGCTGAAACACATTCTGATGCTCACCAGCAAGATGCAGCCTGAGTCGGGGGGCTAGAGGGGCTTGGTGGGGAAGGGTACAGGAACAATATGGAATGGCTGCAGGATTTGGATTGCTCTCCAAAGACCTGGGTTCAAGTCCCATCCTCATGACCTTGGGCAAAATATGCCCAAGCTGGGCCTGACATTCACTGAAATGCTGCTCTTTAAGCTAAAATCAGGCACTACTGCATCAGCATCAATGTAACCAGATGGAGCCACTGGTCAGAAAGGAAGACAATGCAGATAAAAGAGCAGTCCAGAAATTATTGCAAGGCCTTCGTTCGGGTTGCAATGTTTTGGGGTTTTCGTAGTGCCCGCAAAGTGCCAGAAACTCCAAAGAAGTTTAAAAAGAGTAAGCATGAGGCAGGAAAGCTGACTTTTTAAATTTAAGACTCCTGCTTACTAAAAGTAAGAAACAGTAAAAAAGTCATTGCTCAACACAGGAGACAGGTGTAACAGCTGTAACCTAGGGGTAGGTCAGAAAAGCCCTGATTGCTGGGGGTTTTTTTGTAATCTGAAGGAGAAAAAAAAAAACAGTATTAAGGAATATTCCTCAAGAACATGGAGCCAGGCTCTTTACTGTAGTACTGGATGTGAGACAATGGATATAATTGTGAAAAACAAAAAAGAGTTTCAGACCAGGTATAAAGAACATTTTTTGTCATGAAGGTGACCCAGCAGTGGAATAGGCTGACCAGAGAGGTTTTGCCATCACCCTCCTTTGAGCTTTTCAAGACCAGATCAGATAAAGCTCAGAGCAACCCATTTTTTTCTCACAGCTGACCCAGAGTCGAGCAAGAATTTGAACTAGAGACCTTGTGAGGTCCCTTCCAATGTGATTTATCCTATGATCCTAAGATCTGCCAAAAATAACCCAGAGATAATTACAGAAAAACAATCCATGCATAGGAAAGATCAATGAATAATTCAGTTAAAGGGGAGAAGGCATGTATAAAACGGAGAGGAAAGCCTTACATGTAACTCTTTCAGATGCATAAGGAGACATGTTGACTTTGCTTTTGCAATGTATAAAAGTTTCTATTTGGAGAAGAAATTGTGAAGAAAAAAAACATTAAATACTTTCTCATCAAAATTGTCCCACTACAATAACTTCCTTACATAGTTGAGTGTTTACGATGAATGTAATTTTTACCAAGATCATTTTTACTTCTTTCACAAGAGAGTAGCAGTTATTTGCTTTATTTCAGGGAATATTGACTAAGCCAAATGAACAGTAGAAGTCTTCACCCTATGTCAGCAAGAAGTAAAATCTAGGAAAACTCTGTCCTTTTCACTCCTTAAAAGTTTAGTAGCTATTCTCCATCCTTACAATATTCACCAGCTTTCTTTTTCTGCTTTTATTTCTCTCAGTCAGTGGGTAAAAGGCAAGTTGCACATTGTTGTCCTGTGATTCATCCCAAATGCAAAACTACCCTTTTAGTATGACATGTGGTGTTAATCACCATCTTCCTGTCACTTGATGTCAGAGTTGGCAATTTTCTAGCATCTTCACTGTGTGGCCATGTCTACATCATTTCCCATTTCTTTGCTGCATCCAAGTCTGGGTAGCAAATGCAGCTAAACCTATCTATTCAAGAGGTTTTTTGGGGTTGTTTTTTTTCTATTTTACATATTCAGAATCTGCCTCATGTTTAGACAGTGTCAGATTAAACTACTCTCAATCCCAATGGATATAAATCAACACGATTTTTAATACACGGGGTGTTTGTTTGTTTTTCTTCATCCATGCCAGTGCACTCCTCTAAGCTATTTATTTATATGTGGGGAAAGCCAAGTACATTTTTCCACCCCCTGCCAATAAGCTGATTGTTCTTTGGCTCAAGCTGCTCAGTATATTCCAGACTAGAGCAGGGAAGTTACTTGTCCTCAGCAGCTTGGCAGTGTTCTGATATGTTAAACAGATGCTTGTGTTTTACACCCAATTCATAACTACTTATCACTGGTGGACCTAAAGATCTTGTACATTAGCTCTTCTTGACTCCCAGAGGTCAAGATGGGCATTAAAACACCTCATTTGCTTCTCCTCTGTGTTTGTGCCGTGTGCTGATTCTGTTGGAAAGCTTTGTTTAGCTCAAGTTGCTGCATTAGGATTTGCATGTGATTCTTGGAGCAGGTCTCCCGAGCACCTAAGGCTGCACAGACAAAGCCCTGCTAAACTCCTTGAGCACAAGCGGCAGGTCTCACCGGGAAGCAAACTCTAGGAGCGCTGAGAACACTGCAAACAAGTAACAGCGATGTACAGTGAATTTGTAAAGGAAATGCTCAGTCTCGCAAGTGTTTAGTGCCTGGACAACTGTCTATGAAATGAACAGCTCCAAACTCCCCTTGGTAATGCTGCAGCTAATATACATCAGTCTCCCTGTAGCATCGAGGGTAAATGGAAAATCTTCTTTGACTTCACAAATACTTTCCTAAAAAAAACCCTAACTTCCAGAAGTATGTGATGTTAGGAATTTTCTTTCTGCCATCCGTTCACTCATTCCCTAATGACACAATTTCTCAACCCCCGGCACCCTCCACAACTACACGCATCTTATTCAATTTACACACTATTCACTCAAAACAAATAATAAATAAAATAGATAATCCCTAGTAGAACATTTCAGCCTAGAAAGTTATAAATTTACTCAACACAGAACAGTATGAACATGGAAGAGATCTGCATAAACACTAATGCACAGCTAGCAACCAGCATAACACAAAATAGAAATGATGTTTTCATTATCAGGGTTAGGTCACGATCCCAATTTTTACAAAATTATCTCCTACAGAGAAGCTTGCATGGGAAATTTAGATGGTGGATATTGTTGATAGTGAAGGAGCAGAGAAAAAAGATAATATGAAGGAGACTGAGAAGAAAAAGGAAGGCACTAATAAAAGATGGTATAGCACAGCCAGAAGACACAGAACATAAGCATTATTTGAATAGCATAAAAAATGTATACTTGGTAGTAAAAATTCACCAACTTCTAACTAAAAAGCTCTAGTTAAAAGATAAATATGATTCGGTAGAAATTTTTTTTAAACTTAGTTATAATGCTGTATATACTATTCCTAATAATAAAAATTGTGATTTTAATAAGAACTAAAATGAAAGAGGAGTCTCAGATAAATATGGATTTTTTTCCATGCATTCACACTAAACCTACTCAACAAAATGAATGACAGAAGGTCAATGTACAAAGGAAAGGATAATTTAGGTCCAAAATTTTATTTATAATACCCAATGAACACACATCATCACAGGTAACAGAAAAATATTTGCTGTTCTGGAAATATAATTGCATTCAATGGCATCCAGACAAAAGCTACAGTAGGAACCTAAATAATAATCAAGGACATAAAGCATTGATGCATGAAACAAAATTTTAGCAGACAAGTAGCTTATCGCTTCAGTATTGAACAACGTAGGTTATGAAGTAAAATGGTTGCCAGCAATATTTTTGGTTTGAAACTGAAGCATAATTTCGGCACTGAGGTTGCTGAATCACAAGAATCTGCCCAGTTTCTGTGCAGATGTGTGTGTGAGATTGTTTCCGTAGGCAGCACGGGAAAAATAGATAACATGGATTTTGTCCACACCTCTGTGAAGGGCCAGTCCTCTGGAAAGAGGCCAAGACAGCCGGGCAGAAGGCAGGAATTGGTGTAACCTTGGATCACCTGTTGTGTGTACTAATGAGCCCCTCTGCTCTGAGCAGTTTTACAAGCGTTCAATTATTAAGGGAAAAAAAAAACCTCCAAATATTTTTTGGAGCTGTCAGTAGGCAGAGAGTATCTTTTATTTGGAAACTAAGCAGACTAAGATTGCACCACCTGCCTTAGATGCACATGGTATGATCAAGGGATGGTTTTACATGAGCCTATAAATCTTTAAGCAACAGGATGAATAAGGTCACTGGTGCTATTCTCTATGTAAAAATATGAGTAGAGTATATCAGTTGAAATGATTAGTTAACGAGTTAAAACAAAGAGAGGTTTTTCATTTAACCTGTCAAGGCCCTAGAATTCACTGACACAGGACGGGGCAATCAGGAGGGAAAAGAATTTTAAACTGGCAGACTACACTTTTCACATCTGTTACCTCTTCCACTCTGGCCTTACTGAATAAGTAGAAAAAAATTATTTGTAAAGAGAGACGCAAAAGCCCTGTTACTGCTGCATAAACAATTTGGTTTTGAGGTCCCATACACCATTTTTATTGTTCAGCTGTGTGCCACAAACTAGCCTATCATGTTCCTTTTGTGTTTACATTCAATCCAGAAGCCTTAACATCCATGCACACAAGGTGTTCTAGCACAAAATTTACTAAGAAATGTTGATTTATTTGAGATGTATTAGCCTTGTGACAAAAACTTTGAACATGTAACTCTGCTGTCCAATGTGCCTGTTGAAAGGCCACTGCCAGCTTTTCATTACTGCTATTTTAATGTCTTTCCATAGAAGCATGATCTCCTATCTTAAAGCTGTCAAATGAGTTAGGAAAGTAAGTAAAAATCTTGTTCATACACATTGATCTCTACATTTCAGTAGGCAGCGTGTCCCAACAAGATGCACTTGACAAGCGATTATGTCTGTTATGGTTTTTAGGAGTTTCATTCATATGACACTTCCTTTAAAATGTATCTGCATACTGTTAATTGTACGTGGAAAAAACACACTGAGAATATACATTTACAGAGAAGTAGTAAACTAATCATTAAATCCAAAACCGAAGGGCCTCCATCAGATTTTGTATGCCAGTGGCTTCAAACCTGCATATTTGCTGTTCCAGCAGTATTATTTATGATGTCAGAAAAGGCTGCATGAATCCAGGACTCTAAAACTTGCATTAGGACTTGAATTTAGTCACAATTAAATTCAGCAAAGTGAATCATGCATTGTGATTTCAGCAATTCATGCTATTCCAGAAATCTAAACTACACAGGATTTATACTTTTATTCAGGTCTCTAATTTACCTGCCTCTGCCTGCAACTAAACCGTACCTCGCTTTCACTTATCTCACTTTCAACACAGCCAGGGTAAAATGGCCTCAGCATTAAGAAGCAGAAAACCGATTCCCATATTCAAGGAAATTGTAATTTGGAAAGATAATGAGTCAGGGGTATCCTGGTTATCAAAATCCCTGAATAATTTCACAACTGTAGGTCACAACTAGATCAGGCAGCGTCCTGGTTGGATTGCAGTTTGGTTACCTCTGGCTTTCCCCTTTCCCAATTCTGTCTAAATTGGATATTTCCCCAGATAAAGCCACACTTTTTTTAAGCTGTCCTAGGTCCCTCTCTGCTGCCAGTTGCTTCCTAACCTATGTCAAGCCCTGTAATTTACCACCAATACTTCCATCACCTGGTACTCCACCAGGAACAGCAATACTGGGAATGCTGACCCATGAAGAACAGCATATGGCTGCAGATGTTCCTAAGTGCTGTGATGTCTAACCCACCTCACAGCGAGCCAGATGCCGTGGTAATTAAAAGTTGGATACCATCCAGAGGCTAGCGTGTAGCATACCTCCAAAACTCTTCAATATGTAGAGATACTATAATTGTATCAATAATTAACTTCAGGAAGAAAAATTTAATGAGAGTTACAGCAACAGAAACAAATATACACGAGGATGCGAATTTACAGAGAGAACTATGGGTCATCCCCACATAAACATTGTTGGTCTCGTCCATATTTAGATATTCTCTAACCAACAACAGTGCAGTGAACATTCATGAAGGTGCATTTATTTTCACTCATCTTTTACTCATTGAATTCTGTCTTTTTTGCCAATAAGAAAGCTTAAAAATTATCAGCACCAGTGTGAACATTTATGCTTCATTACACAAACATTTGTGCTAAACAAACCTCAAGGGGTTATGTCCTTTACCAGAGCAATCTCATTAAAAAATTTAAATGCATATTCAAAGGAAAACCTTCCCTAGCATTTCTCCCTCAGCTCTGAGAGCACAGAAGATACATTATCCACAACTCTCAGTCGAGCATTTTTATGACCATCAAATTAAATGAAAGATATTGTGAAGCAGAAGATTCTGTACAGCAGCTCACAGACCTGACAAAAGTGCAATATACTAGCCAAACTTTTTTTATTCTTACAGAAGTCAAGACAGATTTGTCTATGCTCTAGAGAAAATATCCTTATTGATTACCAGTACATCTCATTGAAGATCAAAATTACTGAATGTTTCTTTATTACAGAACATTTTTGTCTTCAACACCCTCAATAGATATCATCAAAAAGGATGTGCTTACAAAGAGAGACAACAATTTTTTCTCTCTGAAGACAGGAAACATACAGCAAATCTATAGAGGGTATTTGCACTTAAGATCATTAGCTAACTGTGCCTATCCTTCATTCCTCATCAACATTAAAGCCAGGTTTTTAATGCCATTCTAGGTTATGTGTTTGGACACAGCCACAGCAAAAGAAACGTGACCATGATGGTTGGACTAGTTTTGATTTTACTGCTTATTTCACCTCTATTCATTGCATAAACTTCATAGCAAGAAGAACCTTCAGATGACATTATCACCTAGATTATCTCAGCAAGTAATTGAACTTTGAGCTCTTTCACTGATTTGTACAGAAATACAAAGTGACTCTCCAAAACTGAAAGTTATTTGTTTAAGGAAACACAAGACAGGAGGAAAAGGGTGAGAAAGAAGTGCATAGGACCTATAGGCAAGTTTTGGCAGGCCCACTTGTACTAACCATACTTGGGGACAGATGAAATGGACATCCATAAGCCTTTGTCTTAACCTGATTTAATCAGTGAGCATTCATCTGAGCTCATAGGCACTGTTTCATTCTTTGCAGTTTCTTTGTCCGATACAGGACTTTGGAGTCTGTCCAATCTGATTAGTTCATCAATAAAGGTATAGAGAACAAAAGTACTCTTCTACAAAAGAGTTTGCTATTCATTCAGCAGCTTCATTTATGTTACTATCCTTGACACCTTCATGTAGGTCTCCCTTAGGACTGATTTGCTGTTTTTACTTCTGAGAGTGTGAAGAAGAAACAAAACCAGGCATGCACCAGTAATATCGATCAGAAACAAACACAACGTGTCCCAGTATGGCCATAAGCTACTCAGATATAATATGGGCAAGGATGACTGAGTATTGTACTGTCAGTTTCCTAAAGAAGGAAACATCCCATTGGAGTCACCCACTGGCTTTGTGGCTCCCTGGAGCCCTGCCACTGCCACTTCTCTGTGACTCAGGGCAAAGGCATAAGCATGGAGGAGATAAGTGCAGTTACGATACGAGATGCTCAGACACTGTGGGAACAGAAACCAGGTGACTGTCCTTGGCAGAGACATCTGCCTGGACAAAAAATAATATCTTCCCTAATACATAGAAAGATTTATTAAAGACAATGTTAATTAAGTATAAAAATAATTAATCTCCCTGTGGACTACAAGACAGATTTAATAATTTAATAAGGGGCATAAGTCTCCCTAGAAAGAAAAAAACGACAGAGCATCAACTTTCCAATGTCAACACTGAAATTTGGCCATGAAAAATTCACGCTGCAATCTACAACTGCAGCAATAAGAATAAAGAACACTCTTTCAGAGCTGTTTGGATCACAATTCACATGTGCAGATGAGGTCTTGCCAGTCCTATGGTTCATGGCAAGAGCCTGACAGTAACCAAGACAACAGCACAAATGCTTCCTGCGAATTCCTCTTGCCAGAGGATAGAGAATACTGCAATGAGTGTATTCTTTCCTCCAGATAAAGCCCAGCCATCTATCTTAACATAAGACCTCATGAAGACTAAAGCTTATCTCAGCTAATCAACACTAATTTTTGCTTTATCAAGCCCAGTTTTAGTCATCTGGTGCATGGTTAGGGGCTCAAATTGAGGAGCAAAAGACCCATAAGTTGCTCCTCAATACCCAACAGAAGTAAATCTCAAATTCCTTGTGGGAAACTGCACAGGGTAGAAACACTTCTGTGAGAACGGGCCCTACAAGTATATTGCCCTTCTACTGATACTCATCTGCTGCATTACATTGTATTAACAGAGCATTTGAGCATAAATATTTATTCCTCTTTATTTCTCTTAAATCTAATTGCAGTTAAGTCCTCCAAGTTTGTAGATTAGCATTGCATTTGAAATTGGATGCCTTCTTTATAGGAAAGGATGAAAAACTCTTTCATATTAACCATTCTTGAACTCTAGCAACTCCAGCACAACCTGAATACATTTCTGAACTTTGAAATAGTTTTCATTATATTTCAGTGCACCTCTGCTCTCACTGCTTTCTAGGCAGTTGAATGCTTATTTGTACAAAACCTTCTGAGTTATGTTCATCATTATTTTCAGGTTCATGGCTGTTTTAGTTTCCCTGACAGCACCAGAATGAGTTTATCCTTCATGTTCATTTGTTTTCCCATTAACAAATTTCTCAGGTCACATAAGCTCATTTCAAAGATGTGTCTTCTTTTGCTGAGTGCCTTAACATGGCAGTCATCCAGACCACGTGTGATGGTCTTCAGCTTCCTAATTCTCCTTGGAGTGTCTCAGGACACACCTTCCCTTGGCACTTACCCACAGGCTCAATCCAAAGCTTACTGAAGCCTTTTTTTCTTTTCAGCATCCTTTAGATGAGCTGTATTTTCTAACCTGAAGTTCTTGGCACAAAAAATTATATTCAAGAAAACATGTTCCTATCTATTCTGGTAACCAGTCATTATCAAATGCAAACTAATTCTTCCCTTCTGAAGTCAGAGATAACATCTGAAGTTACCATGAAAATAATTTCAGTAATTATCGTTTTAAATAATGTTGCTGTTATCTATCGTGTAACAAACTCTGAAGCCAGAATTTTCTTGAGCAGAAGGGCTGCAAAATCCACCCACTCAAAATTTGCCACAGGTATGTGCACTAAAAAGACACCATAAATTTAGGACTCAGTTATTACTAGAATTTCTATATTTTATCAAGTCTCTGTGATAGTGCAGACAGAGTGAACAAAATACCAAACTTTAACTTCTTCTACAAATTCAGTTCCCCTTATAGTGAGCAAATTTCTGTATCAATAGATAATTATTTCATAATACAAAATCTCACAAGTGAACTTACAAATTTTTTGTGACAATCCATGTTCTCTTGTGTGCTAAGCTACATCTAAGCTACTTCAGTAATTTTTGGCCTATGTTTTTGAAAACTTCTTAAATTTCTCAAAAATATCTATGTTCTCATGGTAGATTTTATGGAAGATATGTTATTAACATTTTACAATATGCTGAAGAGAGACAAATTTGAGGTTAACTAAGAGACACAGGGCATCCTCAGGGGAACCTTATTGTTGCCATTACAACTGCAGAGCTGTACTTTTCTGCTCTTTTTATTTAAAGATCAAATAAACTTTTAAATATAAAAAAGTTATGGCATGGAGCATTGCAAGCTTGCAAGCTATTAGGTAATTGTATCTTCACACTTTCTGCCGTAATGGTGGATTTAGAGAGATGTTACTCACTCATAAACAATCACAGAAGTTGAGCAGATGTTAAAGCAGAAGTAGTGTGGAGTTGTTCTTATTTCTCCCAGAAAGCTGTTGTTCATTTTAATTTTATAGTTTTCCCCATACTCTTCAGCTGCATTATGATTAAATTAAAAGGCCCAACAGGCAGACAAAATATGAGAAGTTACTGCACTGATACAACCTATTCTGGGAATTGAAAAAGACTGAGACTTTCTTAGCATGCTGCCAGCTTTCATAAGAAAATCATCCACTGTTCCATCAGTAATGACAATTAACATATCAAATACTCATCAGTGGTGGGAAAGTGTTCACAATAGGTCAAATTCATATCCTCTTCCATAGCTGTTAAAAAAATTAATTATAACATACTTAGAAACAATTCAAAAATATTTTTTAAAGTATATTTTTTTGCTACTTGTTACTATTTGTTAAATTTATCAAAGATTCCTGGTTCAGATATGTGATTTTCAGCTTGCCCACAGATTTCATGCAGGTTAAGAACCATGCATCCATGCATGTACAAGACTACAAAAATAGTCAAATGCCAGAAAGGATTTGAAGAAACTTAACTTTTAGAAGTTAAATACATTAGGAATTGTCAAAGAAACCAGAATTTTCTAATATGCATGAAACATCTTAGGGAATTAACTGCCCCCTCCTCTCTCTTTTTAGCACACTACCATAATGTATCCAGATTGTACAATTTCTAACCTATGGCAGCTTAACTACCTTATGCTGTTGATTAAATCTGCATGCACATTCTTTTATTATGATATTGTAAAAGTTCCAATGTTGTCAACCATTGAAGTAAGCTAAATTAAATTAAAGTACATGGAAAAAAACAGCCTGCCTCCACTAATGTTTTTTAAGGATACTCAAGCTATTAACAAATTTGCAAATATTTTAAACTAACAAGGGCACATGCTTTTTTTAGTCATTAATAGAACCCTCTTTCTTTTCTTGCATTAAAGATAAAATCATTAGACACCTCTCAGACTGAATTTTCTTCTGCTTATTGCTTAAACTGACTCTAGTTACTGCTGAAAGGCTCCACTAGCAATCCTTAATACTGTCAGCCTCATCCTAGATTTCATAATGGAAAGTTCTAATTTTTATATTCTGAAATGTAGAAATGCACCAAATATATGATCTTTTCTAGGGACAGGTTCAAAATGTGATTAATGAATGCCTACATAAAAGGATTGCTTATATGGGCAATTAAAAATAAAAATGTTTTATACTTACATATATTTTACATTCACCTAGTCTTCACTTGGCAACTGGTGTACTAAGAAATATGTGCTTAATATTTCACCTCCATAATACCCAATTTACTGCCGCTGGCACTAGCTAGATGCAGGTTTTCTCCAGATCAAGCACTGGCCATCACTGCCAGTAGCATAACTACAGTTAACACAAATGTGTTTCTTGTCACTGTAACTACTATAAATTCACTATTTATCTTCTTTTACCTGAAGCACTGAGCAGATTACAGGGAGAGGGCAATAAGCAATCTCTGAAGGCAGCCAGCAGCCAGTGCAGCGTGTCACCCACAACAGTAAATCATCATTCCTTACCACGTGTGTACACTCAACCACAATCCCATCTGTAAAGAGCAGCTGGGACCTTTAGAAAGTCCCACATTTTAACTGTACCATGTTTTCTGAAGGGACCATTTGAGACAATTTAAGCTAGATTTGCCAGAGTAGTAGCACAGAATCTAAGCAAGCCAGAGCCCAGCTCAGCACCCCTCATTCCTCAAGGCAGTGGATTCTGCAGAGCTGTGCTGGCTCCTTTCATCCCTTCCTTTGCAGACCCCACACTCTAGAGATGTTGATGTGCAAAAAGCTCACAAGACTTCAAACTCCCCCCCATGCTCCTTGCTATCTCCTACTTTTCCAAAAAATAGAGAAACACACGTTTCACCCAGTGATGAGTTCCCTGCTAAAACAGTGGTAAAGGCGAAATAAAGAACAGCACATGGTTTCTAAATTATATCATTGGTGTACAAAGACCGACTCAGAAAATTCTCTGCTTCTGAGAAAACACATACAGCAATACACCTATTGGAATGGTTTCAAAACCTCTTTGCTTGAGTCTTGTTTTCTCCCAGATAGCACAGGCAAGTCAGATGTTTTGAAGACTGGGACAACTACAGTTCACTTCAGTGATCCCCTACCAGTACACCGTTGCACAGGTTAATTGCTGAGACAGAGATTTTGGAAATAGCAAGTAGAACTTTAAACAAGAATTTTCTAGAAAAATAATCTTATTTTACAATTGTCGTGGTTTAACCCCAGCCAGCAGCCAAGCCCCACAGAGCCACTTGCTCACTCCCCCACCAGTGGGATCAGGGAGAGAATGGGAAGGGTGAAAAGCCAGTGGGTTGAGATAAGGACAGTTTGATAGAGAAAACAAGCTGCACATACAAGCAAAGCAAAATTCAGAATTAATTCACTGCTTCCCATGGGCAGGCAGGTTCAGCCATCTCCAGGAGCACAGGGCCCAATCACACAAAAGAGGTGCTTGGGAAGACAAATGCTGTCGCTTTAAATGTCCCCTCCTTTCTTCTTCTTCCCCCCACTTTATCTACAGAGCAGGATGTCAAAAAGTCTGAAATATCCCTTTAGTCAGTTGGGGTCACCTGTCCTGGCTGTGTCTCCTCCCAGCCTCCCATGCACTCCCAACTTCCTCACCAGCATTGCCAGCAAAAAAAGTAGAAAAGCCTTAGCTCTGTGCAAGGCCTGCTCTACAAAAATAAAAACACCTCTCTATTATCATCACTGAGTTCAGCACAAATCCAAAACACATCCCCATACCAGCCACTGTGACGTAAATTAACTCTACCCCAGCTGAAATCAGAAGAACAGCATAGCTTGAAGTCCTCAAAAGTCCACGAACCCATGATAACGGTTTTATTTTATTCAATAATTTAGCAACCATTTTGCAGGTCTATATGTAATTTTTCCTGCATAACAACCTTCTGAATCAATATGCCATTAGAGTGTCAAAAATAGTTTAAGGATCAATGAGCTATAACACTCACATTGCGGCAAAATCTTTATTTTTAAGTCAACTGTAAGCTGATCCTTTGCTTTACTTGTTTTATTTCTTTTCCTTCTACCCTAGGCCTTTCTCTGACATGCCACTCACTCAGCCCCCAACAGACAGGTTTCTCTATGACAGATATGATAGATGAACTTGATAATCATTTGCTTTTCTCTACTTGCAAGTTATTTACAACCCCATCCTAATTCTCCCCCCAGGTTTTTAAAACTGCCATTATTTAAAAAGTCACCCTTGCTTCCAAGCTCAGGCCTTAATCAGCAGTCTGTACCTTAAAAAAAGGGAAAAAAAAGGTCTTTAACACAAAGTGCTTCTGTTATTGCAGATATTTTTAACAGGGCTGACAGAGCTACCTGCTCATTGCCACAGGCTCTGCCTTTCTGAGGAACGCTGTGCACTGCTGCAAGATATGAATTAGAGTTGTGGAGGAGAATATTGCCATGGAAATACTTACAAATGCCTTCATTTCTGAGTCACACTACCACAGGGAGTTTCCAGCTTGCTGGGAATGACTCAAGTGTTTACTGCCCAGTTGCAAATTATATCCCAATTATGTCTGGATTCTGAAAGTATCCCCTTTTCTCATATGTCTGGATTCTGAAAGTATCTCCTTTTCTCATAATTTTCTCTCAAGTCGAGCTCTACAGCTCCTCCTCATAAAGCTACTGTATTTATTGGTTTTGCTCTTCTATTCTCTTCTCTAAACACATCCAATGGAAGTGACAGCTCCAAACACAGATTGTCTGACTAAAGGCCTTTGCCCAAGCATCTGTTGATGCTAACAGGTATCTAAACAATGACCAATTTTTTTCAGAAATATTCCCTATTCCTCAGCTCTGACGTGGACATTTATAATCAGACCTTCATGAGAAACTATCATCCACTTTAAATATATATACCAACTGCAGGGCAAAGGTGTGCAGCTCCACTTACTTCCATCATCCCTACGATGCAAATTCATCCTTTGTTAGGACATAAGTTACTAGGTGGTATTTGAGAGTTATTTGTGTTTCTGTGCAGAAAGATTCCCCAAAACTAGTGCACACCTTTTGTATTTCCTCATCTAATGCACTGCCAATTTCTTCATCTTTCTGAATGGTCCAGGCTCAGTAGGCACTAAGTATTAAATTTTAGTCTTATCCTATGGATCTTTGTTTTCCAGTCTGTGAAATCTAGAATCCCCAATAGCTGTTCCATGTTCAAAATGCAATACCCATCAAAACACCTTTGAATACTTTAACCCTATCTGCTAAGTGCTCTGACTAGCAAATGCAACAGAGGTCAGTATCTTACTCCTAGCCTTTCCAACGATTTTGTCTTTATCAGCATAGTTTCATGGGAGGTTTTTTTAAGTAAGATGTAGATCTCTTCACTTTTTAAGAGAGGCAATTGTCAAGTAACCTTTTATATAATGAAGCAAGAACGACAATGTACAGGCTAATTGTTTGCAGACAGTAACGTGCTGCAGCACAAATTTGCAACTTAACTGTGGCTGTCAAGAAATAATCAGAACTACATTAAGAGTTGCTAAGCAGAGCCTAATCAGTCTCTCCCTTGGACAAGCTCTAATAAGTTACATCACTTATTATAAGTTCTCTAAGCAACAAAAAAGCGTCAAGCCAGAGTACAGTGGTCACCTGTCCAAGATTATTGTGGAAACCCTGAATCTCAATTTATCTCTGCACACTTCACTTCAGCTTAGATTCCCTGCATGCTATCAAAGCAACTGTAATTGGAAGCACAATAGTTGTCATTAGGAAAGGCAGAACTGCATGTTATTGATCCACCCATGCCTTTGTCCTCTCCCTTCACCGCCAACATGTCCCCTTCTCTTAGGATGCTGTTGGTGATAAAATACTTGTTCACTTAATTACTTTCATTAATGATGAACCTCAAGCTTCAAAACATGCAGCAAAGACAAGACACTAATTAGGTATTGAATTGTCTTTATCAGATTAAGTTCGGTTAATCCGTGATTGTTCCCATTTAATTATTTCAGAGAGTACATCTTTTCTTCTTAGACAGAATTACAGTCCAATGAAAAGAGTAATCTTTTAGCCCCAGTATAGTCAGCCATTTTATGATGACATCTTTGGGAGATGTGTAGAAGACATAAAACTGAATTATTTTCAAGCCAATTCAGAGGGGTAACAAGATTACAGTTTTCTCAAGAAATCTGAATCTCCTTCTGATATAAGGGAAAAAGTACAGGTATAAGAGAAAACATTACTTCTTTTAAAATTTATTAATGCATTATCTGTCTTATAAAATTATTTAGCACTTACTGATACATCTTCTGACCTCTGTAGCACCACATCAAAGCTTGTTGGTCTTAACCATATTGCAAAACTGTGAAACCCTGATGTGCAGATTTCACTGCTATGAAGCTGGTGTCTCCCTTCCCTTCCTGTGCAGTGCTGTGAAGTTATCTCTGGCACATGTCCTCCTTATACCACTTTTAATACAACCAAAATGCTGAGACTTTCAAAAGGAAAAGGTACTCAGGTTCCAGCAAAATAAATCCTAAACAGCAGTGTAGCCTTGTAACATTGGATAAAATGTCTTCCATGAGGAGTAAAAGCATTCCCACTTAGTCCCTAAGAACAGAAATACAATTCCTCTAATACTTACCTGCTCACGGAATTCCCACTACTTCCCAGGTAATGTTTTCCCTTGAAGGGTAGTTCACGGCAGAACTGCTCCCAGTAGAAAGCACAGGCCAGACCAGGCCAACTTATCAATTTTTCAAACCTGTATTGTCCTCCAGATGCATCCTTTAAGCCTCGCACAGTTTAGATAACCTTGTGTCTTGAGGCATAAAATGCATACCCTTAAAAACAGTGACAAGACCAGCACTCTGGCAAGCCCAGAGCTCCCCCATTTTAAACATCTGGACTTTAAATAAAATTGTGCTGATAATAAGGTCAGAAGCACCACAGAGTAGCAACTAGAAAGCTAGACTAAGAGCTTTAGATCAGTCTAAGGGAGCTGGATCTAAGGAGTGCGTGGAAGAGTCTCCTGTGCCAGCTGGCTAGAGATCATTCCTTGAAGGAGTGCCACTTGTCAGTAAGGATGTGGGTTTGCTCCTGCATCTGCTTGGTTTTATCCTTCACTTGAGGTTTTTTGTCAGTAGCAGAGGAATTATGATCTGACTATGGAGAAGGAATCAGATTAATGGCTCTTCACCTTACACAGATTTATGGATTAGCTGCAAGTCTGTCGCCTGTTTTCCCACTTTTTCCCGTCAAATACACAGAATCAGCACTTAAAAAAGCACCAGACTTGTAAGACTCTACACAACTGATATACAATTAATAATCTTGTGCCTATAGTAAGGAATTTTCTTCATTCTGACATGAAAATAAATATTCTTTTTTTTCCTCTCACTTTAGAGGAGTAGTTCATAGTACTATGTTAAACTATTATGTATAATCAAAATCTTAAGAGGAAAAATTTGATCCCCCTTTAAAACCAACAGATCTCTCTTTCTGATATAACAGTCTGTACAAGACTAGGAAATAAGTCCCTTCATTTAAGAGTAGGGACCTAAATTACAGTGGAAAGAGCAAATTAGACAAAAACGTGTCATGTCTGACTACAAAACAGTTTCCACAATTAAAGATTAAAACACAATGAAGGTATCAATGAGGAAGACTCCAAAGCTCTTGGAATGACATCAGCATTTAAAAATCACCATCATCTTTTTTCTCTGGTAGAAGAGCAGCACAAGTATCTGAGAGCTCTGACAGGGAGAAGTTACCCCCAATGACAACACTTGTGAACAGCAATGGTCTCTGAGAGTGCTCTTAGCTCAAGTAACACCACTCAGAGGAGATAAACCACTGGCAAAAACTAAGTTAGCTTGAGCTGAATTTCTTAATTTTCCTTGGATTAAGAACAAATACATGACCAACTATCAGGCGTCAGCTCACTCCAGACCTTTATTTGCATGTCTGCACTATATCCCACTGAATTACATGGATGAAAAGCCTCCCAATTAATAAATGTGATAGAAGCAAAAAGGCTTCCCTAGAGAAAAAAAAAAAGGTTAATCAGTTGAAAATGCAGCATGGTTCCTACCATTGACTCATTTAAATGTGGTATGTGCAGTGCAGTGAAATGAGGCAGATAGAACTTCAATTCTTTACATTGTAGTTTTCTTCTTATTAAATGTTTTAGCCATTCTCACCACGGAAGTAATTTGCTTTTCAGGGGCTGCCCTACTTTAGGCATAATATGCATATGTGGCTCTTGGAAACCACCACCACCTCCTTTACCTACATTTGTTGCTAAAAACCAACACATTAAACACTGGCTGAATTTTTTTATGAGTTAGGATCTTTTGGGGTTTATTCGTGCAATATCCTCTCACCTATCCTGTTTCATAGTCATATCTGCAATAATTCATGCACCCTTTTGGCCTGACAACAATAGTGATTCTTGAGCGTTCACAAAATACAGCAAAAAAATCACCTGTCATCCACAAGCATTTTAGAAACCTTAAAGGATATTTTAACAGAAACAAAAATATAAGGTTTGTCAGTAGCAGACATGTTAGAGGGTATGCCTTAAAAAGGCTGCCTACAACAATCTGAGTAAAGCTCCAGAGAGTTAAAAAACCAAACAAAACCAGCTCCATACAAAAAATCATCGCTCTAAGAATTTGCTTATAATAAATATAGGCAGCAAATCAAAAACTGAAAAAATGATACAAATTAATTTTGTGTCTCACGACCAAAGCTGCAGGGAACAGTTTACCAGAAATTCAAAGTCTGGTGAATAAGCCCCTAAAGGCTCACTTGGAAAAGCTTGAAAACTGACTGGCATTTTCCCATCAGGCATGGGATGAAAAGCAAACCTGAGAGCTGCCAATATTTATCTCTCTGCATTTGGAGACTGTGGTTTTTATCTGCAGAGGAAACCAGCTGGGGAGGGAAGAGACAGAAAGGCTTTATGAAACCAGAACAAACACTTTATAGTTCCATTTTTTTCCCTCACAGAGATTTCCCTGCTGACATTAATTAAAATTTCTTTAAGGTTATGTACTTGGAGAGTTTGGCAATTTTTTTTTCTTAAATAGCTTATTTACCACGTGACAGATTTTGTTCTGCACAGTGCATTAAATGCTCCAGGACCCAGCACCAGCTCCATCACCTTCAGAGCGTGCTTCCACAAAGGAAAGTCTCTAACACACCAGCTGTAGCACATCCTGCTGGAATCAGCTGAAACACTACTACCCCAGACATTCTTCATGTTTCTTTGCCCCCTGATGCAGCAGCACTACAAGAATAGCACTTGCATAAATATCCATACCTCTCTCATTCACACCAAGCCAGCCACTGCTCACAGACAATCCTGCAGGCTGCTCTCCACAAGCCACTCCCCGCTGACCCTGCACCACAACGGGCAGCCCCAGCAAGTTCTCCTTCTCCAGATTCCGTGCTCGAAATACTTCTGTTTATATAACAGAATTGATACTGATTAAAAAAAAATTTGAACTCTCACC